>JAVLUX010000002.1:4672500-4955000 GCA_032164185.1 Moxostoma hubbsi | reverse complement strand
TGTCCCCTGTACGTCACATGTGAGAGTGACAGTCTCTCCACTGAATATCGGTGATGTTTCAGGATTTACAATCAGAACAGGTTTATCTGTAAGAACCAGAAACAAACACACAACTCTCACTTTACAAAACACACATGTTTGCATCTACAGTTTAATTCACACTCTAAAATAATAGTTTAATCTATTTTTAAGACTTTACACATATCAATTTCACAACATAATTCTGTTCTTATTTATATTTTTATCAATAATATTTATTTTATTATAACTGTGTCTTCCTTGTGCTGATCATACAGCGAGAGCACTGATGTATAACGATGCACAAAACTTCATTAATAACTGAATTAATATGATATTAAAATGTGTCATCAATGACTTCATGCTTCATTCTATGAGTGAAATCACACGAGATCACTCATCAAAGCTGTTTTAACCTCTTCATGATCATTTAAAGTAATAAATATGATAATGTGTAATTTGTCATGTTTACATACTGCATTTGTGGTGCTAATGTGCTAACATGCTAAACACGGTCATAATATACTCCAATTACACTCTGTTAATGTAATTTATGATGACACTGATGCTACTGTAAAGATGTGTGTATAAAAGAGTGTTAATGGCTGGAATACAGACAAAAGAATGATGATAACAGAGACATATCTCAGGCCAGATGTGTGAATGGATTTCGACTGCAGATGCACATGATTGAAGCAGCACATCAAACAACAGTATGAATGAACATTTAAGAGTATTTGAGTAGATTTGATTGCTTTTGATGACTAATTAATAATAATAATAATAATAATAATAATAATAAATCACATGACATGTTCTTGGAAAATGTCTCTACATGAACAATCATACAGGAATAGATATTAGCCCAAATCTGTGAATTAAGAATGTGGATATAAACAACCCAAACAAGAGCAACACTGACTGATACACAAAAATACCTGTTCAGTCTAGAAATTAGACATGTGACAGGTGTGTTATGAGGATGATATAAAGTCTGTTTGAAATAGTTATCTTCACCTGCAGCTGAACAGGTCTGAAAATAATAATAATAATCAAAGTGATTTGACTTCTTTTCATATCAGACACATTATCATGTTGAATGAATGTTTACACTTTAAATCACAGAATTAAATGCACACTAACATTTTGGACACTGAGCAGCTTGTGATTTCAGTGATGTGTATAACCAATGTTTGGCAAAGTTCATTACGTTTCATTCAGCACTTTATCACTAATGATGAATGAATTCTCTCTCTCTCTCTCTCTCTCTCTCTCTCTCTCTCTCTCTCTCTCTCTCTCTCTCTCTCTCTCTATCTCTTTCTCTCTCTCTCACTCTCTCTCTATCTCTTTCTCTCTCTCACTCTCTCTCTCTCTCTCTATCTATCTCTCTCTGTCTCGAGTGCATGCTGGGAGTGAGTGGGTAGTGGATGTGAGTGGTAGCCGACTGTGGCTGTAAGAGTGCTTTTTTCAAACTTTCTCTTTTTTTTCTTGTAATTGTTTGTTTAGTTTTTTTTTTGTTTGTTTGTTTTTGTTCTTTTTCTCTTCTGTTTTTGTGAGGATAGTCTGCTTCCAGCATTTTTTGCTGGGAAGCATGGCGACTCCAAACACAATGGCTTTTGAAAATTTAACTCGGCGTCATGGAGTAAAGATTGATTCAAATGCTAACGTGGAAGATGTTTGTTTGGCTGTAGGAGACGTTGTGGGTCATGAAAACATTGTGTCCGCTTCGCGAATGAATAATGCGTTCGTGCTTTTTTTTTAGCCCTATGAAATATTGCAAAATGGTGTTGTAATCAAAGGTTCACTCATGCCGGTGTTTCCTCTGAGTACTCCTGCCAAGAAAATAATGATTTCAAACATATTTGGAGAAATATGCATACAAAATTAAGACAATACACATGCGTTCATTGTAAAGATAATTCATTATCTTTGGCATGTCTTGATCGGTTTTACAGCTTTAAGCACCAGTTCAATATTTTTAAATCTTGTCAAATTAATCCTGTAGGATTTTCAGACCACAGAGCGGTTCTTTGTTCTGTTTTAGTGAGCTATGTGAAGTCAAGCAGTGCCTATTGGCATTTTAATACATCTTTGCTTAATGACAAACATTTTAAAGATTCTTTTATTTTTTTCTGGGATGTTTTTAAACAACAAAAGCACTTATATAGCTCTTTACAACAATGGTGGGATTGCGGGAAAATACAAATTAAAAACTTTTGCCAGCAATACACTCTTAATGTTACAAAAGAAATAACTCGATCATTGAATATTTTAGAGACTGAGATTGTTGATTTGTACAGTTTGTCTGAATCTACAGGCAAAAAAGAACATATTGAAGCTCTGACATCAAAGAGAACTTTATTGGCAAACCTGTTGGACATTAAGGCACAGGGAGCGCTGGTTCACTCACGTTTCCAAAAAGTCACACAAATGGATGCACCTTCCAAATATTTCTTCAGTATGGAGAAAAAAAAATTGTCAAAGCAGAATAATTAATTCCTTGGTCTCTGATAAAGGACAGGAGCTAACTTAAACTTCTGAGATAAGAGAAGTTGCTGTACAGTTTTATAAAAAAATATATACAGCTGATTTGATAAATGAAAAGATGACTATTAGTAGTTTTTTTGAAGGTTTGCCAAAACTTGATGAAGAGAGCAATGAAAGTTTGCAACAATCTCTGACAGAACAAGAACTTTACACAGCAATGATGAGTATGGAGAATGGGAAATCCCCCGGGATTGATGGGTTACCCATTGAATTCTATAAAACTTTTTGGCCTATTTTAAGAGAAGATCTATTATTAGTGTGTAATGAAAGCCTTATTAATAGGTTTCTTCCACTCAGTTGTAGAAGGGCAGTTATCACTCTATTGCCCAAAAAAGGTGATCTTCTAAATATAAAAAATTGGAGGCCTGTTTCTCTCTTGTGCTCAGAGTATAAAATCCTGTCCAAAACTTTGGCTACAAGATTGAGTAAAGTAATAGGGAAGGTGATACACTACGATCAAACATATTGTGTACCAAATAGATAGATATTTGATAATATAGCTCTAATCAGAGATGTTTTAGAAGTTTCAAAGCTGTTTGGTATAAATGTTGGCCTTATTTCTCTAGACCAAGAGAAGGCATTTGATCGGGTTGAACACCTTTATTTGTGGTACACTTTGCAAGCTTTTGGTTTTAATTAAAGTTTCATTGGTATGATCAGAACAATGTATTGTGAAATTGAGAGTGTGATCAAAATTAACGGTAGTTTGTGTGCCCCCTTTAAAGTACAGAGAGGGGTTAGACAAGGTTGTGCCATGTCTGGGCTATTATATGTGCTGGCTATAGAACCACTACTTTCTATGTTACGAAACAAGTTAAAGGGTTTAACATTGCCACGGTGTAATAATGCTTTCTATTTATCTGCATATGCTGATGACGTTATTGCTTTTATAAATGATAGTGAGAATTGTTACAACTAATTGTTAATGATTTTAAATTTATTTCATCAGCAACTGTAAATTGGGGAAAATGATGCTTTATTGATTGGAAAATAGGAAGGAGGAAATCCCATTCTACCAGGAGGCTTATTATGGCAAAAATATGGGTTAAAATATCTTGGTGTTTTCTTAGGCAATGAAGCTTTCATGCAGAAGAACTGGGAAGGAATGGTAGATAAAGTAACAGGACGTTTGAAAAAATGGAAATGGCTGCTTCCTCAGTTGTCTTTTAAGGGACGCACACTCATTATCAACAATCTTGCGGCTTCTTCCCTGTGGCATAGACTTGCATGCGTTGACCCTCCTGTTGGTCTTCTACCAAAAATTCAAGCAGAAATTGTGAACTTTTTTTGGGACAGTTTGCATTGGATCCCTCAAAGTGTTTTGTTTCTGGCTAAAGAAGATGGAGGCCAAGGTCTAGTGCATTTGGCAAGTAGATGTGCTGCTTATCGTCTTCAGTTTTTGCAGAAATTTATGCTGGGATCCAAAAGACTGGTATGGAGACCAGTGGATTGGATTTTAGAGGAGTTCCTGCTTTCTATCGAAGTCTCTTTAAAAACGAAGTCTGTTTAAGCTCCAATGGATGGAACCATTAATGTCCCTGTACTGGCTACTGGAAGAGCCCATTGTGTGTGGAGCACGTTTTGATGTATCTGGTGACGAAATACCGGGTCTTAAGGATTTGTTGTACAGAAGTGGATCTCTACAGTTGAAACACATTATAAATAATGCAGGTCCTGATTTTAAAGATGTAGAAGCAGTTTCAGCCTTTTTAAAGGTAAAGTCTGCACGATACATTCAATGTTTTTTAGATAAACTGCAGGGGGCTTTGAATGTACAAGAAAGAATTTTACTTGATGAGTATAAGAAGAAATGTATATTTACAGACTGTGAAGATTTCTTTCCAGATATAAGCATTGTACCTGATCTTATTTCCTTTAACGACATTAATTATTTTTTTGAAGTTAAAGGGAAAACATTGTACAGAAGTATTGTGAAAGTGACGAATATAAAATGGTTAAAGAATAGAAGTGATACTGTATGGAGAGACACATTAGAGATTACTGAAACAACAAAACCAGTGTGGAGGATTCTGTACAAACCTCCATTACCTAAAAGAGTTGGTGATATTCAATGGAGGATACTCCACAGGGCTATAGCATTTAATTCTTTTGTGGCAATGTTGAACCCAAATGTAAGTGGGAATTGTCCTTTTTGCAATGAAATGGAGACTGTGTTACATTGTTTTATGTTTTGTAACAGACTTTCTTTTTTGTTTAGCCTTCTAGAGCTTCTCTTTGAATCTTTTGAGGTATGTTTTACAAAGCAGGATTTTATTCTTGGTTGTATGTATAATATTAAGAAAAAATACAAATGTCAATTGCTTAATTTTATTGTTGGCATTTCAAAATTAGCTATTTATATAACTAGGAGAAATAAAATTGAACAGAAAGGAGAACAAGAACTTATATTAGCTTTTAAAAAAAATTTAAAATCACGACTTGTAATCGAGTTTAATTTTTATAAACTACTGAGTACATTGAATATTTTTGAAATTGAGTGGTGCTGTGATAATGTGCTGTGTTCATTAGTTGATAATGAACTGGTTATTTCGGAAGTGTTGATGTGAGTTTTTTTTTCTTTTCTTTTTTTTTATTTAGATTGAAAAATATGTGACTTGTTTTTGTGAATGTTTTTTATAGTCATGATTTTTTGTAATAAAAAGGATTGTCAAAATTCAAAAAAAATTCTCACTCTCTCTCTCTTCGTGCCCTGGATGCACATCCAGGGCACGAAGCTCCCGTTCCACCACATCCCAAAGATGCTCTATTGGGTTGAGATCTGGTGACTGTGGGGGCCATTTTAGTACAGTGAACTCATTGTCATGTTCAAGAAACCAATTTGAAATGATTCAAGCTTTGTGACATGGTGCATTATCCTGCTGGAAGTAGCCATCAGAGGATGGGTACATGGTAGCCATAAAGGGATGGACATGGTCAGAAACAATGCTCAGGTAGGCCGTGGCATTTAAACGATGCCCAATTGGCACTAAGGGGCCTAAAGTGTGCCAAGAAAACATCCCCCACACCATTACACCACCACCACCAGCCTGCACAGTGGTAACAAGGCATGATGTATCCATGTTCTCATTCTGTTTACGCCAAATTCTGACTCTACCATCTGAATGTCTCAACAGAAATCAAGACTCATCAGACCAGGCAACATTTTTCCAGTCTTCAACTGTCCAATTTTGGTGAGCTCTTGCAAATTGTAGCCTCTTTTTCCTATTTGTAGTGGAGATGAGTGGTACCCGTTGGGGTCTTCTGCTGTTGTAGCCCATCCACCTCAAGGTTGTACGTGTTGTGGCTTTACAAATACTTTGCTGCATACCTTGGTTGTAACAAGTGGTTATTTCAGTCAAAGTTGCTCTTCTATCAGCTTGAATCAGTCGGCCCATTCTCCTCTGACCTCTAGCATCAACAAGGCATTTTCGCCCACAGGACTGCCGCATACTGGATGTTTTTCCCTTTTCACACCATTCTTTGTAAACCCTAGAAATGGTTGTGCGTGAAAATCCCAGTAACTGAGCAGATTGTGAAATACTCAGACCGGCCCGTCTGGCACCAACAACCATGCCACGCTCAAAATTGCTTAAATCACCTTTCTTTCCCATTCTGACATTCAGTTTGGAGTTCAGGAGATTGTCTTGACCAGGACCACACCCCTAAATGCATTGAAGCAACTGCCATGTGTTTGGTTGATTAGATAATTGCATTAATGAGAAATTGAACAGGTGTTCCTAATAATCCTTTAGGTGAGTGTATATTCGAGCTTGCATGTCTCTGAGTGCTCGATTAGGAGACTTTGTTCTAGCAACTGCACCGAACCTCTCTCACACTGGTCCCGGGCCATCGGGCAGTCTTGAGATCGCTGAACCTGGTCTAAACAGGTTTGGTTGTCAGTGGCGGGTTTACAATTTCTGAGGTCCCAAGCAACTGAGTAACCCAGGGCCCAATTTTGAAAATTTCACTATGCTTAAAAAAATACATAAAACTGATTTTAAATCTTAATTTTAAATTCAACTAATCAGCAAGTTGTAAAAAAGTACATTCAAAAGATTTATGAAATAAAACCTTGTTAAAGATAATTAATGCATGTTTTCCAGTTTTTCTACAATACAGTGATAAAAAAAGCAATATTTACCAACATATATTTTTACAACACTTTAATTTATTAGTATTTTTTTAATGAACGGGAGGTGGAAGGATGCTGGAAACAGCTGAGACTGAAGACAGGTAAAGAGCTGCTTATATAATCTGGCTTTTAATTGAAAGATTAGATGGACTCGCTCCTCCCGAAATTATGTTTATGAACTTCATTTTGTAATTCAGTTGTTATTAGATATTTTAACCCAACGATTATTTATTGTTGTCCAGTTTGTCATAATATGATGCAGTATTAATATTATTATTTTATGGATTCGTTGTATACTGTAGTAATATATTTCTGTTACTTTACTTTCACCTGGAGCTATAAACAATATTGTAACATTTATAACAATATTGTAACTAGTGCTAGAACTAACGATTAGTTTGATAATCGATTAATCTAATGATTATTCGACTATTCTGCGACGATTAATCATTAGCTCTTAACTGACTATTCAGCTTGTGCCCGACTTGAAAGGTTGTATTAAACATGCTTACTAACAATAAAGAGGACAAAATGATCCTTCAAAAATACCTCTAAATGACATTCACTGAATTAAAGGGAGTAAAAATAAATTCACTGCAAAAAATCCTATTTTTATCAAGTGTTTTTGTCTTGATTTCCATTTAAAATTGTCTAAAAATCCTTAGATACATTTAATTGAGAAACAAAATATAAGATATTTAGACTTGCTATAAGAGAATTATCATCACGATAAGAAATGCACAGTGACACATATATTATGATAAAAAAGTCATGAGTCATCACGTTATAATCTGGCTGTCTTAAGCGTGCGTGCTTGAGGGATGAGCGTCCCCATGACAGAGTGTGCATCAGCCCGGTGCAGTTTCAATCTCCCCCCTTTAGATCAGGACACATCACGCGGCCTATAGAAGAGCCTCTGACCACACAGAGAAATTACAGTTTAAGAGTTTGTAGTCATTAATTTGATCTGCTTCCATATTGTTTGAACATTAATAAAGCTATAACGCATTAAATATAATGGCATTAAAGATGTAACGCAGGGGTGTTTCCTTTAAAGACGCTCGACAAGTTTTGCATGTGTCGTTAACGTCAGCTGATAATTTCAGCACCAATTGTCACAGTAAACCTACATGGCACTGCGGCCCCTCAACACACTAGAGCAAAAGAAAAAACAAACAATGATGTTTATCAAGCGCTGAAACTTTGCTTCTTGCAGAACAATCTGGAATAATGTTAAACATTGTAACAGTCCCCTCTTTACAAGCTGAACATGTTCAGAGCATTAAATCTTTGTGACACCTGCGCTAAAAACAATCTAGACGCAGAGCAACGAATGAAACTGAATGCAAGTGTCTCGACATGCGTTTTTAGACCTGAAGTTCTTTTTTAAATGTTTGTGGTCTTTAAAATATTGACTCACTTGCACACATATAATACGTGCTCTCTCAGCAACATCATGGCATGAACTGCTGCACTCTTAACTGCTTGCACGTCATACTGACAGGTGTATCGACCAATGAAATATAGCATACATTGTCTCTGACAGATGATTGGTTATCGACTAAAATTATCATATTATTTCAGAATATTACACTTTTTAACTTGACACTGTGTATAAAAATGTGCCGGTCCAGCGGGAGATGCTGAAGAAACAGTGAAAAGCAGTGCAGCAGTCAAGAATTTTCATCTAGCACGTTTTTACATAGGAAAACCATGGCAAAAACATTCCTAACTCTAACTCATTCCTTCGCGTGTATCAACGAGTGAGAGTGTATGGGTAAAACAAATCCGGAGAGTGCTGACAACAGCGTATTTATGTGTGTACACAGAACAACATGTCACAACATCAACATCAAGAAACAGAAATGAACAGCAAAAAAAGGGGATAGACTCAATAGATTGTACAGTATAAAAATCATTATGTCTATGTATGGAGAGTCCTCATAATGATAGCTGCACCAGCATGAGTGTGTGTGTGTGTGTGTGTATGTGTGTGTGTGTGTGTGCTACATAAATATGCTACATATTGAAAAGCATAATTAACACCTGTATGATTAATGGTAAAGTCCCTAGCTCATGGAAGGGAGCACTCATTCACAGAATACCGAAGAAAGACAATGTACCAGAAGACCCCTCAACATGGAGGGACATCTCTCTATTGCCATCTGTATATAAAGTCTTTATGAAGTGCCTGCTTTCAAGAATATTACCTTGGCTGGTTGATACTGGAATTCTGTCTAACAAACAAAAAGCTTATATTGAGCGACAAGGCATGAATGAGCATGTTTTTTGCTTAAAAACTGCCATTGACGATTTTAAGCACGAATCTGCTAAGCTAAACGTTGTCTTTCTTGACTTCAGAGATGCTTTCAGCACATTGCCTCATAGAGTCATGATTGATGCACTGGAAGACTTACAGCTCCCTAAGATCTATGTGGACATAATAAAAGATATATATTGTGATTCCTACCTACAAGTGATCTGTGGAAAAGATCTCACCAGATCAATACCGCTGGAGGTAGGAATCAAAACTGGTTGTCCATGGAGTGCCGTAAACTTTATCATTGCAATAAATCAATGGCTAAAATGGCTCTGTGCACATGCCCCGCCCCAAGTCTTGTCACCGAACCCAGTCCAGGGCTATGCTGATGATGTGGTCGTCGCATCCCGAGATGAAGGCGTGATTAAAAACATGTTGTCATGCACTGACAGATTCCTGACATGGTCTGGCCTACATGTAAAGCACAGTAAGTGTGCAGTGTTCTATGAGAGGAGGAGCAGTGGCAACCGTTGGTATAGATCTAGGGCTGACCAACCCCCCGATTTTACCATCTTAGACCAGCCACTCAGAGTGTACACGAGACACGAGACCTACAACTATTTGGGTCATAAGTTTAACATCGCTGGAGAATGGAGTGTGCAAGTGTCTGACATGGCACATCAGTTTATGACCAGACTGGATCTCATTGACGCATCACCTCTTCCTGTTACTCTAAAAGTGCAAGCAATAAGAGACATAGCGTTTTCTAAAATTCAACATCTTTTTGCAAATGTCCATATTCCGCAAAAAGTATTGCGTGAAATGGACAACAAAACTGTATGTGTGGTTAGGAAATGGCTTTGTCTCAACACACATTCCACAAGATGTTTTATCTTCCAGAAAAGACAGGACGGGGGGCTTGGAGTTCCACACTGCACGTGGGAGTATACAGCCACAAGACAGTCTCACCTTACCAACATGCTGAACTGTGATGATATCAGCGTGAGGCAAATGGCCAGAGCATCCTTACTGCTGGATTTTAAAAGACGGAAGGTGCTACACGCATGCGGTGGGGAAGACAGCTTCCTGGGTTTTAAAAGAAAGACCAATGGTAAGCTGGATGGACGGGCACAGGGATTTGGTGTGTCATCGGACTGGCCAGACTTAAACGACCTATGCTGGAAGACAGGTACTGAACTGAAGTGGACCTCCCACTGCCGACCCATAGAGGTCTCTGATGCTGTCGTAGAGGACCCATCTGTCATCGTGGAAGCCAGGCTGCACCATAACAACACTGTTCACCTGCTCCAGCCCAGAACATCACGGCAGACTCTCTTGTTTATTCACAGAGCCCAAAATATGGAGTACTGGTCCAATTTGAGACTCCAGGGAAAGTTGGCGAAACTGCCCTGCGCGGACCACTCCGTATCACACACCATCTACAGCAATGCCATCATCAGTGAGGAGATCCTCACTTTCTGTGTCAAAGCACGTCTGCAGGTTCTTCCTACAAAATACAACTTATCATTGTGGTTTCCATCCATCCATTCCCCGCTCTGCATGCTGCATACCCCCCCCCCCCCCCCCCCCCCCCAACACCTGGAGTCAGTAGCCCACATCATGAACAGCTGTTCATCACTTAAAGGACTATATATTGCCAGACATGACAGACTTGTGGAACTCATTGCTGCTCAGATTCCCTGCATGGCTGATGAGCAGATTTTTAAACACACTACTGTACAGTCCGAATGGTTTAACTCAACTGCAAACACTTTTTTAGGAATTGCTAATACACCCGACATTGGTAACATCTCTCAAAATGGCAAAAAAGTTACAATATATGAGGTGTCATGGGCATTTGACATGTTTATGGAGGACTCTTACTGCTCTAAGATTCTAAAATATCAGTCATTGATATCAACCATTGAGAACTTTGGATACAAATGCCAGCTTATTGTGCTGGTGTTTGGTAGCCTAGGTCATACACAGGCTGGCGGTCCGTGGACTTCGCATTGGGGGGATTTCTAAAACAGGGGCCAAACAGTTGGCAAAGTACTGCTCAATCTCAGCAACTACAGGAAGCATGTTTATCTGGAAAAGACGATGTTTCCTGTACCCATAGAACTGTTGTGATACATAACAAAGTGCTTATTTGTTTTAATCTGTTGGATTATTCAAAAAAATTTGATTCCTAATGAAATGACTTGTAATGTGGAATCAAATAAAGTATATATAAATGTGTGTGTGTGTGTGTAAGTGTGTGAGTGGGTGTGTATATTTTGCATATTTTGAGGATGTTTTAGAGTCTCATCCTGTAATTTCTGTCTGGTTTTTTTTCTACATTGTTGCTGACTTAATGACTGTATTTGACAGATAAAAAATGCTCTGTTTTTCACTTTCACATTCATTTTCAACGGTCGGTCAATTTGACAGTGAATACCAAAGGTGACCTTTTTTTATATGACTACTTGAAACTAGCATAATTAGATTTGTATATGTTCAAATTACAAATGGAGGAAAAGTCACCAAGTCTCGTACTGATCAGATAAAATAAACGTCCTGGTTACTTCTGTAACCTCCATTCCCTGATGGAGAGAATGAGACATTTTGACAATGCTGTGACACTAGGAGTCGCTCTTGAGTGCCAGAGACACCGCTGATCTTTGATAAAAGGCCAATGGGAATGGGTGAGTGGTATTTGCATGCCACTCCCCTGGACATACGGGTATAAAGGAGGGGACATGCATACCGCTCATTCAAGTTTTGTGCTGAGAAGCCGAGAATAAGGTCCCAGCTAGTTCAGTGTTTAGTTCTGAGTTGTAGCAGGAGGGACACAACATCTCGTTCCCTCCATCAGGGAACAGAGGTTATGGAAGTAACCAGGACATTCCCTATCTTTCACTCACTCGACGTTGTGTCAATGTAGTGACACTTGGGGTCCCCTACAAAAACGGCAAAACTAGCTGAACTGTGTTACGTGGATCGGCGTTGCAAGATGTTAGACTACTGTGTGCCGCATGGCACGTAACCTCCCCTGATGCTAGTATGTGTTGACTGCACAAAGGATAGGAACAGGCTAGCTCAGTCTTGCCTCTTCCCTCTTTTTTCATGTGGAGACACGTGAACGAAGACACAGTTTACCAACAGGGAAACATTTTTAAGTGGAATATACATCGCAAGGGGAACCAGCGCATGTGTAGCACCTGTCCCAGTACGGGGCTTATTTAGCACAAGCACTGAGCCAGCAGCGAGTTTCTCTGCAAACTCGCCTGACACAGGGCTAGGAGAAAGTCAACCAGGGAACATATTTGTGAATGCTACTGGGAATCAACAACACACATATTCAGCTCAAGGGATGTGAAAGGTGCTGTGTGCAAGCGATGTACCCAGCCAAATGACCCGGACTTACCTGTTAATTCCTGCTAAAACACAGGACGAAACCGGCTGAACCTGGAAATTTTAGAATCTCGCAAAGGTGTTGGGTGTAGCCCAGCCCGCTGTTCTGCAAATGTCTGTTAGAGAAGCACCACTGGTCAGAGCCCAGGATGCCGCCACACTCCTGGTGGAATGGGCTCATAGCCCTGCAGAGGGCAGCATGTGCTGAGCTTGGTAAGCACCGTAGGCCCTGGCTGTCAGGGACAACGTAAGCCTACAGGCTCTGGATGGGAGCTTTGGGCTCCCGTGCCAGGTGGCTGTGCTTTGCGGGCATAGGTGTACTGCTAGCACCTTGTCCACTGGGGGCATCGCCGAGTAACCCCTGGTCGCTCCGCCATCGGGGGTAGAGGGGGGGGGGGCTGAAAGATCAGGACTGGGCAGCGAAAGGTTCCTCCCACGATCTTGTCAGCTTCTCATGCACCTCAGGGAAGAAAGGCACTGGTTCGGGGCTGTGAGTGACACTGCAAGCCCAGATACAAATCATCGAGCCGCAAGGGTTCAGGGGAGAGTGGAGGATTCCACTCTAGCCTGACACTCACGGTGGCCCGGGAAAGCATGTCTGTCATTTCGCCATCCGCATGTGATTGGGCGACCACACCTGAGGGGGGAAGCCCAGCGGAGACTGGATGAGCCTGCTCTCCGACACTGCACTCGAGAGCTCCTCACCTTCACGGGCAACGAACAAGAGGTCGAACTCGCCCTGGGACGAGCCGGCGCACTCATCCAAGTGCCTAATCAGAGCAAACGAGCGTGCCGGGGAATGGGAGGTCTGTGGGGATTTACCCAGCGGAGGTGGTCCCATTGTGGTCCCCAAATCAGTCCCAGTGCTCACCACGCTGGCCTCATACATGTAGGTAGGAGAACCAAGGCAGGGAGCAGATGGAGTGGCAGGCTTTCTAACGAAAGCGTCATAGTGTGTGGATATACACTTCTCGCAGTGAGGACATGACGCATCCATAAAAGATGTCTTAGCGTAGACAGCATCCAGGAACGAAAGACAACAATCGAGAGACATCGACCGCATCCAGGAATAACACACAATAGGAAGGGCATCTTCAAAAAGACGTTCTGATGTGTGGCACGCTTTTAGAATATACTCTTTTAGAAGGGAAAATACTCATTAGAATATACTCTAAATTAGATTAAATCTGTAATGCACGGTAAGGATCAAGCAGAAGTGAGAATGGAAGCTGTGCGAAATTCAGCTTGCTGAATCATCGACCGATCGGCTCCGAAGAGAAAATTTGTTTAAGCGGTATGCACGTCCCCTCCTTCACCCATATGTTCGGGGGAGTGGCATGCAAATACCACTCAAAAATTATAATTGGCCATTTATCAAATATCAGAGGTGTCTCTGGCTCTCAAGAGTGACCCCTAGTGTCACTACATCGACACAACTTCGATTGAGAGACAGATAGGAAACCATTTTTAATTAATTTAAAAAATATATATACTGTATTTAAGTAAAAAATTAACGAATACCATAGGAGGTTGAATGATGCATAGATTAATTAAATAAATTATGGCAAAGGGTTTTGCTGCATGAGAAACTAAACTCATATGCAACCTGGTGTCAGACCATCATGCAGTGTGTTAAGATGTGCCAACACAATTTATATTATAAATTATATATCTTGTTCACTACACTTCAAATCATGAACATAAATCAACAATTTATTTATGAATTATGAATTACCTGGACTTTGTTCAGAGTAGCTGTTAGACATCAGCACTGAAAGTAAAAAAGAAGCATTTCCATTAATTCAACACAACACAATTTAATACAGAGGTTGCACTACAATTATCTGATGGACCCAGTTGTAAAATTTCCATTATGGTGTAAATTTATCAGTCATGTTAGTTTAAATTTCCCTGATATGTAGTATAGCCTATTTGATTTTCTTGATATATTCAACATTTTCAGTTGGCAATGCACGTGTGTGTTGAAATAGCTGCTCTATTCAATAATTCACAGTTTTTAAAAGTGTACTTAAATAAGAATTTTTAGATGCAATGTAATCTGGCGATATTTTTACACAGATATACAGGGCGAACAAGCGACAGATGGGACGTTTTTGAACGATTCATTCATTTTGAACAAAACGTTTGTATGACTCGAAAGAATGAGTAGTCTCGGAGAGGGATTCGTTAATTTGACGATGGACAGCCGCATATGATCTGTACAGATAACACAAATGATTAGTTCATGTCCAGAGTCTGTGTTCTACGGAGCCCTATCAAGATAGTGGGCAAAACATTCGATGGGTGGGGAAAAAAATTAGCAAATGTTTTTGAGTTCTCTAATAAAATGTGCATCATAAAGACAGTCTTCTGCTATCTCTCTCATGTGTATTCCAGCATTATTCCAGCTTTTGAGTTCAACAGAAGAGAAATTCTGTGCAATGAAAGAGTGAAGCTCAAAAGACAACACTTATGCAATGCACAAATTATAATATTCAAGTTATGAATGAGTGTAAAATAAAGACAACACAGTTAAAATGACATTAAATGTGAGTGGTCTACACCCCTGTATGTAACCATTCATCAGTAATGTGCGGATGTTAGTGGCTTATTTTGTTCAACACAGGGGTAGAGGGGAACACATTCATCATGAGAGGGTGCACTTCTGAGAAACAATAATAAATAATCCTCTTGTGTGGCCCCGCCTGTCAACCGCCTACATCACCGATGCAACATACGGCCCTGCTCTTCCTGTCCCCTTTGTTGGTACATTACAGGAAAATAGTTTGAAGTATTAAAGATTTTTATAACAGAACTTTAAACCAAATTTTTGCAAAGCTTCTGCTTATAGACTCTCATACAGATAATGAAGACAATATTACAACAATAGGGCCTCCTGCACATTACACAAACATGTTCAATAAGAACAGCAGACAGACCGTAGATTAATGAAGTTGAGAGCGATCTGATAGCTCAAGATGGAGAGAGTCTATTTAAAGATACAGCACATACAACACCAACTCACAGAAACAGAAATATGTCTGATTCAACAGACAATCCAAAGATTATTACTATAAAATAAGATACAAGTATATAAAATATGAAGAGATGAAAGACATCAAAGTTACAACATGTACACAAGTCCATCATCTTTCACATGAACACAGACAGATGCATTTGATCTGTAACACACAGTAATAACTGCAGTCTTCACTCTCATCATCACTATAACACAAAACATTTTTTATATATGAACAGAATAAAGATGAACACTGAGACAGTAAATCTACAGTATAGACCTGTGCGCCCACATCGCCATCATGTGTTTCACACACACACAAATAACAGAAGATAATATAGAATATAATAAAATACTCACAGAGTATAAGAGGCAGCACACTGGACTCCATACTGTCACATTAATGAACTGTTTTAACAGCGATGTCTATCTAAACCAAACACTTCCTGTGTTCAAACGTAATTTCACACTTCAGAGTCAGAAATAAAAGGGCATATGCCAAGGGTCTACAGACCAATGCACGCACAACACACAATAAAATATTTAACTTCACTTTTATTGTATTCAAGCTGTTGAAGATGTTCCTCTTTAATTTCAGCAAAGACTTGAAAATAAACATCTAAACACACACATGCAAATCATGTCGACTGAATCAGACACACAAGTGACTCTGCAGTGAATTAAATTCAGACTGTCTGTGATTCACAGTAACATTTAAAACATGTTAATTTCTCCTCTAAAGGAGGTCAGAAGCATAACAGTCTCTGAAACTCTCTCAGTATCAGGATGTTAAAGAAGTGAAACTGCTGCACCAGATCTGATATCACAACATGTCCTGAGTTCCTGGAAATAAACAGAAAAAGTGTGAAAACAGAGTAAGAATATTTAAAGTCACATGTGAAGAGAAGATTGTGATAATGATAAAACAAGAACATGTCAAAACAATCAATGCAATTACTAAGAAATTAAAATCTCTCCATGTTTTACACCACATGCAGGTATTACATTTAAAATGTAATATGTGCATCAATGAAATGCTCAAGCAACTTTCTGAAGGTTGAGTTATTGACATTACCTTATTACATGCATTTAAAACAAAGTGCTAAATTCAGTGAGTGAGAAAAGTCTAAGTGACAAATGTGTATTCTACGTTTAGTTGAAATGTGTAACGTGTAGATGTTGGACAGAATGATCCAGGAGCAGGGAATCAGTACCAAAATATTTATTGACAATAATACGTAGAAAGTCAAACATGCGTGTAGTTAGTAGTGAGTTCACCAGCAGAGTTTGTGTGCGTCGTGGAAGTCGCGAGAAGTTTGGAAGAATCCTCCATAGAAGTTAAGTAATGTGAGTGACGTCCAGCGGACAATGCAAGTAATAGCAGAAGTGTAGATCCCTGGTACACGGGCATAGACTGGAATTCATCTGTGGATTGCCAGGCTGAAACTCAGAAAAGACTGGAAGGAAAACCACAACCCGAACTACACGGGTAACCAACAGAGTGACAAGACAGGACTCAGCTAAACAAAGAGAGCGAGGTTAGTACTCAACTTTGTATAATCATCTGGCGAAGAAACAGAGAAACATGAGGGCATAAGTAGGGAGTGAAATCAGGCTGGAACAGGTGTTGCTCAATAAGCTAATTAGTCTCATGATCGGAGCTGCCCTGAGAACAATGAATGTTTCCATGGAAACGCTGTTCATGCCATTCGAGTGCGCCTGAGAAACATGAGGGAAAGAAAATTACAAAACAAGCAGAGCAAACCTGCGGGCTTACACAACCATGACAGTCCAAAACTCGTTCATCCAGGTCAGGACTGCAGTTCCCATCATTCGTGTGCTCCGCAGAGCTTGGTGCTGGTGCTCCTGTTTATCTGTCCACTGTGCTTGAGTATCTCACAGCTGAGATTCTGGAGTTGGCAGGAAACACCGCTCGGGACAACAAGAGGCTGTACTCGGGACAAAAAAAATGTGGGTGGAGGAATATAGTATCTGCTTTAAAATACAGATATCATGAATGAGGAAGAAATGATAGTTTTATATGTGCAAATGTTGAATATAGATTATTTCATCTGCACATCAATAATGTATTTAATAACATACACAAACAGTATAGACTAAATAAAATACAAATGCAGGATAGACGGCATGAAAATAATTCCAAGGGATGATATACTAACATTGTGATTTAACAGTTTGTTTCTTTGGGTTGTTGATGATGGGTTAAAAGTCAGATCAGATTGCTTAATTTAATTTTTATTTAAAAAATTGTGTAACAATGAAAAATATAATTAAAGTATATTTTGTGAATATTGTAATTAATTATTAATATTGATGAGGCTACCCATTGTTCAAGTAAAACACGCTGGCTCAGCGGTTAAGGCTCTGGGTTACTGACCAGAAGGTTGGGGGTTCAAGCCCCAATACCGCCAAAACACCACTGTTGGGCCCTTGACCCTATCTGCTCCAGGGGTGCCATATCATGACTGACCCTGCTATCTGACCCCAGCTTAGCTGGGTTATGTGAAAAATAAATAATTTCACTGTATGTATGCAGAAATGTATGTGTAACAATTTAATTATTAACTAAAGATCTTGAGTGGGAAACTGCCTCCGCTTGTTTGAAAAGATGATCCGTTCAGTCATTTGTCAACTGAGATGCGTAGATGTCCATATCAGCCAATCACAAGCCTCTTCACCCTCCCCACACTGAGCGTGTGGTCGAACTAACCTTTAAAAAGCAGCGATGTAACGCTCATCTGCATTTTTTGCGAAGAACAGAGAAGAGATTGTTGAAGTCATGACAAGAACCTAACAGACCGCTCGTAAATCCACCGGTGGAAAAGCCCAGAGGAAGCTCTGAGCGATCCGCTGTTATCAGGAGTCCAGCGAGGCTTATTTGGACTGTCTTTTTGAGGACACCAACTTGTGTGCCATCCATGCCAAGAGGGTCACCATCATGCCCAAAGACATTCAGCTGGCACACAGGTTTCGTGGAGAACGCGTATAAATCCACAGTGACGTCACCCACATCAACCCCAAAGACTCTTTTAAGAGTCACTTCAATTCCGCTGACGGATCATTTCATTGTCAATGAGTCTTCTGATCTGTTGTTCATTTGACAAATATTGAACATTAATTTTCTCAATCAGAATAATACATGAAATTATAAGAGGAAGTTAGAGGAATAAAGGAACTGAATCATGTTGGTGATGGTATTTGTCAATCACGAGGCGGTGGGTGGGATTAACATTTAGAAGCCCCTGACTGGCTGTTCTGAAGTTCGAAGAATGCTGAATGTGTCCAATGAAATCAATCGTGAATTTCCTTTATGACTGATTATTGTTTGCCTCCAGTGTGAAAATATACTGGAGCATTTCGAGGTCCAGGAAGGAGAGTTACGCTGTCTACATGTATAAAGTCCTGAAGCAGGTTGATCCTGACACCAGGATCTCCTCCAAGGTGATGGGAATCATGAACTCTTTTGTCAACCCATCTTCGAGTGCATCGGCGGTGAAGCGTCTCGTCTTAATACCCCAGCTTCAAGTCCAATAACATAAGTGTTCTCAATTAACACAAAGACTCTTTTAAGGGTCACACATGTTCTCGTTTAAAGAGTTTGGATCTTTACATACATTTTTATGTAGCCAAAAGGTCCAAAATGACGTCACTACACATTAACATTATTTGTGTCCTTCAGTGTTCAGTAATACAGTGTCAAAGTCTGTTTATCTTCAGATGGAGCAGACCATGAAGCAGAAGGGGGTGTCAGAATATACCAAAATTTCATGGGATAAACCAAACAGATGGGAATGTTTTCCTAAAGAATAAACAGTAAACAAACTCAATTGAAGCAGTAATTCCTTAAAGGGATACTTCACCTCTGGGAAGATGAATGTGTATTTAAAATTGGTCATTTATATAGTATAAATGTGAAATTATTTTTTAATTTGAAGCATTCTAGACTGAGAAAAGGCAGAAAATGTATTTTTTACACATGTGGCTGAAAGACAACAACTCCCAGAATGCACTTGCTTTGCTGCCCTTACGAGGCCACTCCCAAACCACACCTACCAGTTACAGGTGGCAGTATCTGAATATTTGATACAACTAGGCTTGCTTTGATACATCGTGACTCTATAAATCGTGAGTTAGTTGATAAATTGACTTGACTACACGGGAAGAACATTATGATAATTCCGGGTGTCCAAACTCTGTACATGACGTCTTAGTAACAAAAAGAAAAACAAACAAAATACTCACTTTACACTAAGCCGTCCGTTTGTCCCTGCAGGCTTTGGCTGGCGTTTCCAATTTATCTTCGGAATCATAAAATAAGTTTCCAGGACTCCCCTGTCCATGTGTGGTACAAAACTTGGGTGCTCTGATGTTCCAACATGCTTCAAGGCCACCACCATCGTCCCCATGCCAAAGAAGTCTTTAGTGTCCTGCCTCAACGACTACCATCCTGTCTCACTCACACCAATCATCATGAAGTGCTTCGAGAGACTCTTCATGAGGCACATTAAGACCCAGTGGCCCCCCTCACAAGACCCACTACAGTTTGCGTACCATCCAAACCGTTCAACAGACGATGCCATCGCCACCACTCTCCATCTGGTCCTCACCCACCTAGATAAAAAGGACTCATACATTCGAATGCTGTTCATAGACTTCAGTTCAGCATTCAACACAATCATTCCCCAGCACCTGATTGGAAAGCTGAACCTGCTGGGCCTGGACACCTCCATCTGCAACTGGATCCTGGACTTCCTGACTGGGAGACCTCAGTCAGTCCAGATCGGGAATTGTATCTCCACCACCACAACACTGAGCACTGGGAACCCCCAGGGCTGTGTTTTCAGTCCACTGCTGTTCACTCTGCTGACTCACGACTGTGCAGCAATGCACAGCTCGAATCACATCATCAAGTTTGCTGATGACATGACCGTGGTGGGTCTCATCAGCAAGAACGACGAGTCAGCGTACAGAGAGGAGGTGCAGCGGCTAATGGACTGGTGTAGAACAACCTGTCCCTGAATGTCGATAAAACAAAAGAGATGTTTGTTGACTTTAGGAGAGCACAAGGTGAACACTCCCTGATGAACATCTACGGCTCCTCTGTGGAGATCGTCAAGAGCACCAAACTCCTTGGTGTTCACCTGGCGGAGTACCTCACCTGGTCCCTCAACACCAGCTCTATTACCAAGAAAGCCCAGCAGCGTCTCTACTTTCTTCAAAGGCTGAGGAAAGCACATCTCCCACCCCCCATCCTCACTACATTCTATAGAGGGACTATTGAGAGCATCCTGAGCAGCTGCATCACTGCCTGGTTTGGGACTTGCACCGTTGCGGACTGCAAAGCCCTGTAGAGAATAGTGAGGACAGCTGAGAAGATCATCGGGGTCTCTCTTCCCTCCATCAAAGACATTTACAAAAAACACTGCATCCGCAAAGCCACCAGCATTGTGGATGACACCACACACCCCTCACACAAACTCTTCACCCTCCTGCAGTCTGGCAAGAGGTACCGAAGCATTCGGGTCTTCACGGCCAGACTGTGTAACAGCTTCTTCCCCCAAGCTATCCGACTCCTCAATACTCAGAGACTGGTTTGACACACACACACACACACACACACATGTCCTGAGTTGCACTTTAATTACTGTCACTTTATAACTGTCTGCTATTTCAATAACTGCTATGTCCATTGAACACTATCTCATAGTATGTTATGTTTACATTTGGCATTTTTAGAAACTGTCGTCTTTTTGCATTACTGTGTACTGGTTGGCACTGCACTGTCTCTCACTGTGTCTATTGTCCTGTTCATTGTTAGTACAGTAATTTATTGTACTGTCCCGTACTTTTTGCACACGTTTGCACGTGCACTTTATATAAGTATTTTATTTAGTCTGTGTAGTTTCATGTGGTTCTGTGTTTGTCCTATGTTGTTTTATGTTGTTTTATGTGATGAACAAAATGGCCGCTTGGAGTAAGATGGCTGCATCAGTTTCTCTCTGCTCAAAGGCCTGATGAAATCCATTAAAATCATCAAATTGCACTGACATCCAACAAAAGTCAAGACTGCTTGGAGTACAATGGCCACTACTGCTAAAATAGTAGCTGAAATGGCAGAAATAAAAAATTCCCTGAATTTTATGTCAAGGGAAATAAGTGAAGTGGTGGAGCAACAAAGAAAACTGACAGGCCTTATGGAGGAGATCAGGCAACTAAAAATCATTATCCAACAGAAGGATGAACGTATTGAACTCCTGGAACAAAGGGTGGATGACTTGGAACAATATTCCAGAGCTGATGACCTTGTAATCACCGGTCTAGAGACTAGGCATCAAAGTTACGCCCGGGCTACAGGCCTATCTGGTTATCAACAAGGTGAGGATGCACCATCTGAGGAGTTGGAAACCCTGGAGCAACAAGTGGTGCGCTTCATGAAGAGTAAAATCATTCCTCTGGACAAACAGCAAATTTCAGCATGTTACTTTCTTCCAAGTAAGGACAAAAAAAATAAACCTAAAATTATTGTCAAGATTGCAAGCAGAAGGCACAAGGTGGAAATCCTGAAGGAAGCTAAGAAACTTAAAGAGTGTATTGAGCACTTGACAAAGAAAAATGCAGAAATTGCATGGACTAGCCGTACCCTGAAAAAGGAAAATAAAATTCAATCAACCTGGACCAGGAATGGAAAAGTTTTCATCCGGACGAATGGACCTCCGGAACAAGTTAAGGTGATTGTGGTGAGAAAAATGAAAGACTTGGAACTGTACAAATGACAATAGTGAGTAATTTTTTTTTTATTTTTTTATTTTTTTCGGCTTGATTATTGGATCTTTTATAAAGAACTTATGACTCTTTCATTTAAGACTGAAGCCTTTGCGGCAAGTGTTGATTTTATAGAACGTGATACATATGATTTTGAAAATAATGTGGATCCAGAGACTAATTTGTTTAATAATATTAGGAATTCTTGTCAGTATTACACTGAGGAACAATTTGAGGAGGTACAAATAGAACAGGCATTTTCTTTTATTCATTTCATTTGTAGAAGTTTATCAAAACATTTTTCTGAAATCAAATATTTTTTGGAGACACTTAAAGGAAGATTTAAGTTAATTGCTTTATCTGAAACATGGATAAAGAAAGATAAGGAGGTTAATCTGAAATTAAAGGATTATGATTTATATGTTACCAATAGAGCTAATAGGACTGGAGGGGGAGTGGCCCTCTATGTCTATAATGAATTGAAATGTAGACTAGTTAAATGCATGACAACAGCCATTAATGATATAATGGAAAGTGTGGCTGTAGAAATAGAATTAGAACAAAATAAGAATATTGTTGTTGCATGTGTATATAGAAAACCAGGATCAAAAATGGAAATCTTTATAGATAAATTAGAAGAAATGATTCATGGTTTAAATAACAAACGAAATATCGTAATTTGTGGAGATTATAATATTGATCTTCTAAAGGTAGATTCACATATACAAAACTCAGATTTTGTTGAGACAATATATAAAAATGGGTTGTATCCATTAATAACGAAGCCTAGCAGAATAACCGCAACTAGTGCAACTTTAATAGATAATATATTTACAAATGTTTTGGATAATCACATTACTAGTGGGTTGGTAATAAATTATATAAGTGACCATCTGCCTATATTTGCAATATTTGACTATAAGTTGCCTAAAAAAAAAAAAAAAAAAAAAACAGTATACCATCAAATATACAAAAGAAAAAGGAGTGCTGATCATATTAATAAGTTTAGGAATGATTTAATTAAACAAGAGTGGAAAGAGGTGTACACAGATGATGTAAATAATGCCTATGATTCTTTTCTTAAATGTTATCTTACACTATAATAAGCATTGTCCTGAGATTCTATGCAGATCTAAACAAAGGCAAAATAGTAAACCTTGAATAACAAATGGATTAAAAAATGCCTCTAAAAAGAAAAATAGACTTTATAATGAGTTTATCAAATCAAGAACAGATAATGCAGAAAAACGTTATAAGAAATACAAAAATAAGTTGACTGATATATTGAGACAAGCAAAAAAGGACTATTATAATCGAATGTTACATGAAAATAAAAATTATTTAAAGGCTACATGGAATATTCTGAACAAGGTAATTGGGAATAAGACTGGACGAACGGAACTACCGAAATATTTTGAAAAAGATAATAGGGTAATGGATAATAAAGATGAAATGGTCCATGAACTAAATCAATTCTTTGTAAATATAGGATCTAGCTTAGCAAATGAAATACCAATATCTAATGATCAGTTAGGGGGAGTCTGGAAAAGGGAAAATAGGATTATGCAGTCAATGTATCTAGGTGACTGAAAATGAAATATTATCTGTGGTTCAGAAGTTAAAAAACAAGACCTCAACGGATAGTAATGGTATTGACATGAAAATAATAAAAAACACAATTGATTGCATTATTAAACCATTATATTATATAATTAATTATTCTTTTACAGAGGGAGTTTTTCCAGATAGTATGAAAATAGCTAAGGTAATACCTTTTTTTAAAACTGGAGATAAACATATTTTTAATAACTATAGACCAGTATCTCTCCTACCTCAATTTTCCAAAGTGCTTGAAAAACTCTTTGTTAATAAATTAGATAATTTTTTTGAAAAACATGAAATATTAAATGAAAATCAGTACGGATTTAGGTCAAATAGGTCTACTACAGGCTTGGCTATCGCAAAAATTATTGAAGACATAACAACTGCAATAGACAGAAATAAATACACAATAGGAGTGTTCATTGATTTGAAGAAGGCATTTGACACTATAGATCATCAAATTCTTATTTCTAAATTATATGCTTATGGAATTAGAGTTGTACTGGACTGGTTAATCAGCTATTTACAACAACGACAACAATATGTTGAGTTTGATGGTCATAGGTCAGAATGTATGAATATTGAATGTGGACTTCCACAAGGTTCAATTTTAGGACCCAAACTTTTTATTTTATATATAAATGAGATTTGTGAGGTTTCAAAAAAATTACACTACGTATTATTTGCAGACAATACAAATTTATACAGTTCAGGAAATGATTTGAAAACTATTGAAGATGAAATGGTTAAACTAAAACTGTGGTTTGATGTAAATAAATTATCTTTAAATTTGAATAAGACAAAGTTTATGATATTCAGCAATAAAAGAAAAGAGGAAGTCAGTTTATCTATAAATAATGTAAATATTGAGAAGGTATCTGAAATTAGATTTTTAGGAGTCACCTTAGATGAAAAATTGACGTGGAAAAGTCATATATTGCATGTTAAAAATAAGATGGCAAAAAGTCTATTTATTTTGAATAAGGTTAAATACAGCTTACCGTATAATACAATGAAAATGTTATATTGTTCAATGATTTTGCCTTATTTAAACTATTGTGTAGAAATATGGGGAAATACATATCATAGTAACACTATGCCTTTATTTATTTTACAGAAAAGAGCCATTCGCATTATTTTCAAAGCAGGATATAGAGACCACACAAACCCACTCTTTATTAGGTCAGGATTATTAAAATTTAAAGACATTGTAGAATTACAAACTTTATTAGTGATGTTTAAAGCTAGAAGCAAAGCACTTCCACATGACTTACAAAAGTTATTTGTTTTTACTTCTGAAAATGGAAATCACAAACGGCCGTATGACTTTAAACCTCTAATAGCACGAACAAACCTGAAACAAATGTGTTTGTCTGTTGCTGGAGTAAAAGCATGGAATCTTCTAAGGAAAGACTTAAAAATTTGTAAAAATATTTTGGAATTTAAAAAGAGTTATAAAAAGAAACAACTTGAATTATATCAAACTGAATTTTGAATTGGACTGTATGTGGTCAATGTATAAAAGTTTAAATAAATATCAGATATGTTGGATATTGGGTGATGGTGGAGGGAACAGTGCTAATGACATCTATTATTTATGTTAATAAATTTTAGGTGATGGTGGAGGGAATAATGTTAATGCCATCTACTACTGAAGTTTATAAAGGGGGCAGATAAATATAAGAATATTATTCTTCCATCTGCTCCTTTCTGATCATGGAAATGTAAAGGAAATTTCAAATGAATTGTATGTGATTGGTATAAATAATGCATTTTCATGAAAAGAATAAAGAGAAATGAATGAAAATGAATGAATGTAGCACCAAGGTCCTGGAGGAACATTGTCTCGTTTCGCTGTGTACTGTATGAACTGTATATGGTTGAAACGACAATAACCAAAACCACTTGACTAATATTCAATGATGAATGTTTATGAGTGTCTGAAGACTGTTTCACTGTACCTTTCAATCTGTATTGCACACTATTATTTATTAGTGATTACATGCAATGCACTGTGTTGTGTTGAAGATTGTGTATTCACTATTCGTGATTTAGTGGCTCCACCTTGTGTGCTTATGAAGAATAACCACCAACAGTGTCATTTAACTGCTTTATACCTTTTGTTCTGGGAGTCACTGTAGACATAAAAGGTTTGTTGTATATTCGATTGGGTATTTATCTTGTGAAATAAGAATGTGTCACTGGGTTTATTTAATGTGTTAATTTCTTTCAGAACCGCACATGTATGCCCAACAAAGTGATATTCAGTAACTCACTGAACTTGGAAACTGGTGATTCTCTTCAAATAAATATCACACACCGTCCTGACCGACTGTCTGCAGCGCTTCAGATCATCCCAATTACTGCCGACATCTACAATCCCTCAATTTCACAATGATTTAATAAAATAAAAACACCATTCTGTTCGAGCTTTATTGAATCCAAGTAGTAAATATAACATACTTTGTGACAAAATGATTGACAGGTGTGATTGATGACTTAATTGCTAACCTTTGACCTTTCCCCCCTCCCCATCCCCACACCACCCCTCATACTTTGTGCCAAAAGTGATTGATGGTCTATGATTGATGACCTGTTTGGTGGTCCCCCTTTGACCTCCCTCCCCTCCCCACCCCACCCCGCCTCACCCCTCCGGCAGTTGTACAGGCTGTGGTATGAATTGGTTGGTCAGCTGTTTTGATGCCCTCCCAGCGCTGTACCCGACCCATCTGTGTATTTAAAAGAGTAGACAAATTATTAATCTTTAATGATGTAAAATGTTAATGGAAACTGAGATGATAAAAACATTGTTATAAGAATTGTGTTCCTCATCCGTTCAATTAAATAATTGACGTAATCATTGAGATGTTTTTTCAAAAACATGATAAGTAATGCGGGTGGTGTTATTGTATTTATTATTATTATTGTAGGGGGTAAAAAAGTGTCTATTACATTTAAAATGTCTCTTTTAATGGTTGCAATGCTTGGTGCTAAAACTTGGTTGAAGATTTTAATTTTTAACAAAAGTGATGAAAATGTGTTTCTAAAACAGTGGATATTGACTGAAGCAAACCCATTCAGATGCAAACTAAGACTTTCTTTATTTTTAAACAAAGTGTATCATGTTCCCTGTGTATTTAAAAGAGTAGACAAATTATTAATCTTTAATGATGTAAAATGTTAATGGAAACTGAGATGATAAAAACATTGTTATAAGAATTGTGTTCCTCATCCGTTCAATTAAATAATTGACGTAATCATTGAGATGTTTTTTTCAAAAACATGATAAGTAATGCGGGTGGTGTTATTGTATTTATTATTATTATTGTAGGGGGTAAAAAAGTGGTCTCTGGTAAAAATGTCTCTTTTAATGGTTGCAATGCTTGGTGCTAAAACTTGGTTGAAGATTTTAATTTTTAACAAAAGTGATGAAAATGTGTTTCTAAAACAGTGGATATTAGTTGAATAAAAACTCATTCAGACACAAAGTGATGAAAATGTGTTTCTAAAACAGTGGATATTGACTGAAGCAAACCCATTCCGATGCAAAACTAAGACTTTCTTTATTTTTAAAACAAAGCGTATCATATTCCCATATGGTCTAGCGGTTATGAGTCCTGGTTTTTCAACAGTGGTCAGGGTTCAAACCGGTACGGGAATCTGTTACGTGTTCGCACCTGGTTAGTTGGGATATGCGAAAACATTTTCATTTCACTGACTCTGTAAGCGTACACGGCACAATGACAATAACGTTGATATGATAAAAACTTTTATATAAACATATTATTTTCAAAAACATGATAAGTAATGCGGGTGGTGTTATTGTATTTATTATTATTATTGTAGGGGGTAAAAAAGTGTCTATTACATTTAAAATGTGTTTAAACGGTGTCTCTTTTAATGGTTGCAATGCTTGGTGCTAAAACTTGGTTGAAGATTTTAATTTTTAACAAAAGTGGTTAAAATGTGTTTCTAAAACATTGGATATTAGTTGAATCAAAACTCATTCAGACACAAAGTGATGAAAATATGTATCTAAAACAGTGAATACTGGTATTCAGATGCAAAACTAAGACTTTCTTTATTTTTAAAACAAAGTGTATCATATTCTCATATGGTCTAGTCTTCCCGGTATGGGAATCTGTTACGTGTTCGCCCTGGTTAGTTGGGATATGCGAAAACATTTGCATTTCACTGACTCTGTAAGCGTACAATGACAATAACGTTGATATGATAAAAACTTTTATATAAACATGTTTAACAGTTAATTTCAACAAACACCATTTCATTGAATTAGTAAAATGCATCTTTAAAGAAAGAATCTTACATCTCTCGCTCAAAGTCCTTTCACGAGCTCGGCCAAATGAAAATGAAGAAACAGACAAGAGCCCCAGGCGCGGGGTGCTGCGTAAGAATTCATTCACAGGAGTTAACGTGTGTGTGTGTGTGTGTGTGTGTGTGTGTGTGTGTGTGTGTGTGTGTGTGTGTGTGTGTGTGTGTGTGTGTGTGTGTGTGTGTGTGTGTGTGTGTGTGTGTGTGTGTGTGTATGTGTGTGTGTCAAGAGCCCTTGTGTAAGAATTCATTCACAAGAGTTAACAGGTGTGCGTGCATGTGTGTGTGTGTAAACAGAGTGTCTTGATGGGTTTATTTTTATTTACTATCCTGTATGCATTGGAGCGTCAAGGTGGGTGGTCAACGGTAAATATTGACATTCTATCATCTCACAGGCGTAAGTTAATGATATCCCTATAGGCGTGAGAGTCAAAGCATCATTGTATCAATGAGAAAAGTGCTGAGAGGCCAGAAGTATGCCAATATCAAATATACCCATGCTGCATTAAGAGTTTTTAACTAATCATATCAATATTGTAATTTAACAGGTTCGTTTCATCACACGCAGTCACCTACTAAAAATAAAACTAATACATTCAATAATATTATAATTAAACAGCTACAACCCATATGTTATTTTAATTATGTAAGTGGTTAAACAGTTATTAGGTAGCCTAAGTTATACTCTTTTAAACGGCATTTATTTCATCCATGTGTGTGTTTCTTCAAGCGCATTCGTCAACTAAAAATAAATAAAAAGAGAAATTTTCACGAATATTTACGATCAGATAAAGCTGTTAAGGACGTGTGTGTGTGTGTGTGCGTCAAGAGCCCTTGTGTAAGATTTCATTCACAGGAGTTAACGGGTGTGCGTGCATGTGTGTGTGTGTAAACAGAGTGTCTTGAGGGTTTTATTTTTTATTTACTATCCTGTATGCATTGGCAGCAATTGCCTGCAAAAACTCAGTCCATCCATGAGGCCTACGGTCATTCCTAATTTTATGTGGGGATGTTAAACTCTTCACAAGATCCAACACGTGTGATCCCTGTATAGTGACGCCTTTAAATACAAACTCTCCCGAATCATTCCAAGATGAAACTTCTCTGGCTTTAGACATTTTATCCATGATGTATCTTGCATTTTTCACACTTTTCAATGGTACATTTTTCAACACTTCATCGACAATATCATCGCCCCCACCATCTTCAACAGGGGGTCCAAAGGACTCTTTGTGAGACGCATCGGGGGGTGGAAATGCAAGCGTTAATGTGTTGCTGGCTCGATCCCCTTGTTTAACTACTGTCAAAAATCTTTGTAAAACTGAGGTGTAAAGTTTGGCTTTCTCATGAGCAGCCAAATTGTCTTTATTCAAAATATTTCTTATAGCAAGATCCAGATCGTCTTCCACTGCTTGTTGAATAGATTCTCGGGTATTGGACATCTTTAGTTTATCTATTTGATTTTGAGGGACTAAAAACAGCTTCTCAGCGTACTCCATCTTCAACCTTGTTTAGACGTTATCAGACTGGTTATAAAGGGGATTGCTATGCTCAGGAGCGGGAGAAGAAATCCTCCGTTCTGGTTGATCATGCGTTTTTTTCTGGACACACCAATCTTTTTACTGGCTATGTATTTAATCTCAGTCCTTTTTCTCTTCAACCGGCGATGTTGCTGCGTCGTTAGCGGTATTGTGCCATAGAGCACATTAAGCGCTACCTCACACAATGTTAAAATGAGATCGTCAGATGCTGATTGCATAATAAGACGTCTTTGCGTCGGTGAACCCGCTATTCGTCGTCTCGCTCGCCGTGTCGGTGTCAAGCGGATCTCCGGTCTGATCTACGAGGAGACTCGCGGTGTGTTGAAGGTGTTTCTGGAGAACATTATGCGTGATGACGTCACCTACACTGACACGTCAAGAGAAAGACGTCACTGTCATGGACGTTGTGTACGCGCTGAAACAACAGAGACGAACTCTGTACGGATTCAGAGGATAAACGACTTTATTCTGGGGAAATTAAACGCTCTTTTAAGAGTTACAAATCTTCTCACACTAAAGAGTCGATGTTTAAACGGTAGTTATTTTTCTTTTAAATCAATAAGTGGAAGAAGTTAGGAAAGTGAATCTGATGGTCAGTTTCAAACACAAGGCGATGGGCGGGACTTTAATTTCAAAGCTTTTGATTGGCTCTTTCCACCCGTCAATCTAAGAGCTGACCAATGAAATCATTTAGTGGGTTTGATCCATGAAGACACGCAATCAGAGGACGCGTCGACTCCTTTATAAATTAGCATAGAGGGAATAAAAACTAATAAAAAATAAACAATAAATGAATGAGTATAATCACTTTCGTCAGCTCTTATTATGTGAGAGTCAAATGAATCATTGGATTCAGCTGGAAATGAGTCGTCCCTCATGTGGACAAATTACAGATAATCACATGATCTGACTGCCAATAAACAACATTCATATGCACCTGAATACTTTCAGATATTGTCTATAAAATATGCATAGTTCTTCTACATAGTCCTGAATCATTTAATAATACTATTCCCTCTGCTCATAGTGACCGTTAGTCAGCAAACATCAGTGATCAAGTCAAATGCTTTATAATGGAGTCAAATTAAAGTCAATGAAAATATAAAGAAATTAATAGATGGACTTTAAATAACACACTAACGAAACATTCATCTGAATGCAAATGTAACAATCTGGTTGAATTAAACATTGCTTTGCAAGTCTATCAACAGCTGCTCTTCTCCGTGCCAATGTGATGAGATGCACCTGTTAAATTGTGGCAGTGCAGAAAATCTGTGCCACTATCAATATCTTTATACAACATTTGGACAACATCAATAAAGTTGGATGGGAATCCAAAAGCCTCTAAAGAGCTTATAAGGAACTGGTGCTCTACAGTGTCGAAGGCCTTATAAAAATCAAGGAATAAGATTATTGCATCAGACTCAATTTCTTCCTCAATTAGATCCAGAACAAGTCGAGTGTTGCAGCTAATATGACGTCCTTTCATAAATCCGGTCTGTGTGTCATTAATGATATAATGTAAATGTTGTTTTAATCTCTTAGCAAATATAGACGCAATTAATTTATAATCAAAATTTAGAAGTGTGATAGGGTGCCAATTGTCAATTATAGATACATCTTTGTCTGGTTTGGGAATAAGAGATATCAATCCTTGTTTCATAGTGGGGATCATCTTTCCCATTTTTATACATTCTTGAAGCATTAAGAAGAAGGGTTGCTCTAAAATTTCCCAAAACTGTTTAAAGAATTGTAAAGTAAGGCCATCACAGCCAGGCGACTTCCCTTTCTTCATCAATTTCATTGCATCTCTAATTTCAATGAAAGAAACAGGAGCCTCACATAATGACTTGAATTCCTCACTTATTTGCGGTATATAGTTCTTAATTGGATGCAGATATGACTCGCTTTGATTTGCCTGAAAATCAGAAGAGTATAACTTTCTATAAATATTTGTGACAAAATTCTCCATTTCTTCAGGCTGTTTTGAAACTGAATTGTTAACTAGCAAAGTAGAAATGCTTTTCCTTTTAAAATTCAGCTTCTCAAGTGAAAAGACAAAGCTTGTATTTTTCTTTTCTTCCTCAATCCATCTCGCCCTGGACCAAACGAAGGCACCTTTAACTATTTCAATATATAACTGGTCTAATTGTAATTTCAAGGTTTTTAACTGACTAATTTCTTCAACAGAGAGATTCTCTTTTTTGATTAAGTTATTTATGTTACTTAACAAGTTGGCTTCTCTACCAGCATTAATCACATTCAGGGCCTTAGCTCTATTTATAGTGATCTAGCTTTAAATTAAAAAAAATCCCAATTAGCACCACGTGACTCAAGCTCATTTTGTGAAAATATTTCTTTAACTAATTCCTTGATTTGATCATTAAATTGTTGATCTTTTAGCAGAGTATTGTTCAACTTCCAAACACCACGCAAGGCATTCTTCCTGTGTTTTGTCTGCAGATTCAGCTTAATTACGAAGTGGTCCGAGAATGGGGCATACTGGTGACTGACATCAAACACATAATGCAGTATCTGTTGAGACATCAGAAAAACATCTATTCTAGATTTAGAGGTTAGCAACGTATTACTCCATGTATATTCCTTAACATCCGGGTGATAATATCACCATGCATCTGCAATATTGAGATGATCACACAAACTAAAAATAATGTTATTACTGAAATCTGTCAGCTGAATGATCTAAAACAGCATTAAAATCTCCAGCAATAATGATAAATGCCTGTTGATATTTATTTTTTAAACCTTCAATTTTCCCCTGTAATAATGAAATAAGACACTTATTGGCAGAACTTAAATTGTGGCCATAAATATGACATATTATAAAAGTAGCATTATCAAGTTTAGTGACAAGAATAACCCATCTTCCTTCTGTAGAAACCAAAGACTCAACAATATCTCCTTTAAATGTGTTGATCAAAATGAGAACACCTGCGGAGTGGTTAGAACCATGACTAAAGTAAACCTTATCACCCCATTGTGATTTCCAAAAACGAACATCACTATCACAGGAATGTGTTTCTTGTAAAAGTATTAAATCAGCATTCGTTCTTGTACAGTATAAGACAGGGCCGGAGTGGCGCCACTGTTCAGCCCGGGAGTTTCAGGCCTAAGACCGGCCCACTTTTTCCATGGTGGTGGAAATTGGATAAATGAAGCAACAGTTCAGCTCTTAATATTGTGTAGTTTTATTAATACCACAAAATGATAGGCTTCCTCATCTACGCTTGCATCTGCCTGTGCCTCTGGGATCTCTTGCAGGGCTGTTGTCTCACTGGATGATATCTCTAATTCTCCTCTCTCAACATCTAACCCACCTGTATTGCATAATAAAAAGGGGGCATAGGGTGTCAGATTCAGATTAGGCAGTAGGCTGGATTTGTTGGAATGAGACCTCATGGGGGCCGACATTGTCATGGTCATTCATTTTTCTGCATGGGTATCATATTGTGGTAATTTACTCCTTTACTACAACCACTTCTGAACAAACAATACATATTGGTTTATCATGTACCGTCATATACTGTTCTTTCTTACATTAAATAAATGTAATTCATATTGTTTACTCTGGTATCTTCTCTACCTGTCCCTGTTGCCATGGCCTCCTCATTTTCAGTGGGGCACTGGCTTATCTGCTGCTCAGAAGCTCCAAAAAAATAATTAAGAGGACATTTTACTGCATACACAGATCAAGCTTGAGTTTTGTTATCAATATTTGCAAAGTCTATGAATTGTCATATATTGGGTGATACAAAAATGGAAAATAACATTATTCAAGAACCGCTATAAAGCCAAAACAATCTCTGTTACCTTAAATTATATGTTTATCTCTGTAAAGCTGCTTTGATACAATCTACATTGTTAAAAAGCGCTATATAAATGAAGATGACTTGACAAAAAGGCTAAAATGTTTATTAAATTTAATATTTTGTTTGTGAATAGGTTGACAAAGCATGCAACAACGGTGTTAGCCGAATAATTACGTTACAGCGTTGCTAATGCTAATCATTACTAGACCTATCTCTCTTTACCTGTTGCCACTTGTGTTTGTCCTCTTGAAAATAAATTTGTAAGCTTGGCACATTTGGCAGCATCCTCCTCCAATGCCTTTCTTTTATTTATCCTGGCTTTTTCAGCCCCTCCTGGCCTCTTCCTCCCATCCATCCTCCCTGACGCGTACGTTACGGTAGGGCTGGCCCAGCTTCTTCTTCTTCTTCTAGGATTTAATGGCGGTTGGCAAACCAACTTAAAAGGTGCATTCCCGCCACCTACTGAAATGGAGTGTGAAGCGCATATTGGAAAGGAAGTTTAGACTAAATCTACTCTTTCAAAAAAAAAAAAAAAAACAATACATAGAATGGATTTTTACATCCTATTATATAATCCTGTTTCCTTTAAAAATATAGATAACTCATGATAAATTCTTGATTGCTTAGTACCTTCTCCTAGGAGAACCTGAAGTGTCAGCTCATTGATTTCGATATTTCTTAAAGCATGTTTTAGCTGGAACCGCTCCCTTTCATAAGCTTCGCATTCTATAAGCACATGTTCTACAGTTTCAGCTAATCCACACTTATCACAATTTCCATTCTCATGTTTACCAATTCTTTGTAAGCATTGATTTAATAATCAATGTCCAATACGCATTCTTGTTATTAATACGTCCTTTTCCTGTTTCCGAATCTTCTTCTCTCTGAACCTACTTTTCCTTGAATGCAGTAAAAATGTCTACCTTTTGTTCCTTCATTCCATTCCTTCTGCCAAATTTCCTGTATTTGTTTCGCTATTATCACTTTAATTTCTGTTTTACTTAATGCCACTTCAATGTCAATTTGTGAATAATTTAATGCCCGTTTAGCCAGATTGTCAGCCTCCTCATTTCCTTTCACACCCATATGCGATGGAACCCATACAAGATTTACCAGAATTCCATACTGTTTTGTTCTGTAAAGACTCTGCATTACTTCAATAATCATGTCTTGCCTTGCTGATGATGTTCCACTTTCCAAACTATTTAGAGCTGATAGAGAATCTGTACAAATCACTGCCCTTGTTGGTTGTATTTCTTCTATCCACTGAAGTGCTATACATATTGCTATTATTTCTGCAGTGAATACCGAAGTATGATCTGATGTTCTTTTGGACATTCTAATGTTAAAAAGTGGAATATATACCGCTACTGCTGTTTTCCTGTGTATTATCCTTGCCTGGTTTTGGAATAGGCACTATGATCCCATGTTTCCAGTCATTTGGTAACTTTCCTGACTCCCAAACCTTATTAAAAAACCTCAAAATTGTCTCTAATGCTATCTCTGATAATTGTTTTACCATCTCATAACAAATATCATCTCTGCCTGGAGATGTTTGCTTAACCCCTGTAAGTGCTTTTTTCAATTCATACAAGGTAAATTCTGAATCCAACGTACTACCCGAAGGTCCTTTTTCCTCCAATAAATTAGGATATTTACTTAATATCTTGTCCCTAGTTTTCCTAACATCCTCTGATAAATTTGAATTACTATGAACTTTAACAAATGTTTCTGCAAACACCTCTGCTTTACCACTTTCAGATATAATTTGTCTATTATTATATTCTAATACAGGTATGTTGTAATCTCTTTGTATCCCGCCCATCTTTCGTATCATATTCCATAACTCACTTATTTCAATGTCTTCCCCTATTCTATTACAAAATTCCCTCCAATAATTTCTTTTAGACGTCCGAATAACTCTTCTCACTATAGCTTGTGCCCTTTTATAGCTAACTAAATCGTTAAAATTAAGTGACCTTCTTACCCTCTTGAGTTCTTTATTTCTCCTTTTTATTGCCTCACTACATTCCTCATTCCACCATGGCACAGCTTTCCTCCTGCTGCCTGCCTTCCTCTTACCTATTACTTCTTCAGCTGTACTCTGAAGAACCTTGCATATTTCCTTATTAAAAACATCAACATCTTCTATACATTTACTTATATCCTTCATTTTGCTTTCACATAACTCCTTATACTTATCCCAATCCGCTGACTTAAACCTCCACCTAAGCATTTTTTCCCCCACTCTTTGTTCTATATCTACTCCAACTTGACTACAAATAGGAAAATGATCACTTCCTATTGTACTTTGTTTTAGTACTTTCCATTTACATTTACTCGCTAAGCTTTCAGAGACTATTGTCAAGTCTAATGCTGAATGCCTTCCCTTATACAAATCAATTCTAGTATGACTTCCATCATTAATGCACACTAACCTTCCCCAGTCTAGCATATCTTCAGTGATCTCACCATTATAATCTGTTTTTGCGCTTCCCCATATTGAACTATGAGCATTAAAATCACCACACCACACCGTTTTTTGACTTCCATTCCCTATACTTTCTAGAACATCCTTTCTTAACTTATCACATGGATTGTAAAAATGTATTATTCTAATACACCGTGTTCCTTCCCATATTTCCACCACCACAGCTTCTATTTCCTATATCTACCTCAACTGTTTTATACCCAATTCCTTGTTTTATAAAAGTAGCTACTCCACCTCCATTCCCTTGATGTCTATCCCTCCGAATAGTAATATAGCCATGTATTATAAAGTTATATTGTGATTTAAGCCAAGTTTCCTGTATACATATAATATCTGGGCTTTTCTCTTGGTTTTCTATATATTTCTCAAACTCCTGTCCATTTGCAGTCAAACTTCTTGCATTCCATTGTAAGATATGTAACACCATTAAGATCCACCACATGTTGTCTGACTATTTTCTGCTTGACTATTTAATGTTGGAATCTTAAGCCTTTCATTTATCATGTCCACAGTAACATTCCCCAGATCCAAGTACTTTTCTGCAGCTCTGATAATGATTTTGATTCTTTCAGTCCTGCTTTCAGTTTGTGCTGAACAGTTCACTACTTCAGCTATAAATGCTACAAATGCCACTTTATCATCCACTACTACCTTTTCATCTCTTCGCTCTTTCCTCTGTTGTTTTGAATTAATTTCTTCATTCCTAGTTTCATTTGTTTTAGGAGTCTGGTTTACTTTCTTCAATGCCTCAGCGTATGTTATCCCTTCTGTCATTTTAACATTTTGAACCTTGACTGCATTTTTCCGCACCTGACAACCACCATATCCTGCACTATGGTCTCCACCACAATTGCAGCATTTAGGATTTACACCTTGCCCACACTTGCCATATTCATGCTCACCTCCACACCTCGCACATTTCTGTTTACCTCTGCATACTGCCGCTACGTGACCAAATTTTTGACATTTATAACATCTTAGCGGTGGAGGAACGTATGGTCTTACCGTATACCTTACACATCCTAAATAAACTTTCTCTGGCATTTTATTTTCATCAAAGTTAATAATTACTGAGAGGCTGTCTGTCTTTTCATTATTTCTAACACACTTGAGCCGTCTAACAAACTTTACCACTGCTCCCGTGATATTCTTCTTAATCTTCTCCTCCGTGACATCTGTCGAAATCCCAGATACAACTCCTCTAACCCAATTCTTTTCTTCTGGTATCGAGCATATCACCTTATGTCCAATCATCAATTTTACATCAAGAGCTGATTTTTGCTGCCTACTGTCTTTACAAAACAACATCAAATTGCCATCCCTCAAAGTCCTAATGCTTTCAACCGTCCCTATCATTTCTTTCAATGTTTTCGTCAGCTTCAATGGATTAATCGCTTTTACCGAATCAACAAACTTCAACAGTACCTTATACTCCTCTTTCCTACTTTTAGCCTGGAGATTTCCTTTCTCACTGCCCGAATCTGAAGATTGTCCCCAATTCTTCTTTCTTTTCCGATTTTCCACTACACTCCACTTACCACTTTCATTTTTACCACCTCCTCTATCCACATCCTCCATTTCCGGATCACTTCCGGAATCTACGCTACTTCCTTCCAACATCGCTCCAGTCACAATCCAGCTGTCGCCAACCGCCGATCCTCATCCTAAATGTATCTCTCACCGACTATGAGGGTCATCTACACCCTCTAGCTGCCTTCATGTCAGCAAACTCGGTCAGAACCTCTACGCCGCCATTACACACGTGACTACACTCGCTTAACTTCCGCTTTCGCACATTCCGTGTGTTTAGTGTGTTTGCGCGGTTGGCTGCTCTGTAAGATTGTTGTTGTTTGATGTTGTTTTTTTTATTATTTACAACGAAATGAACGAAATGTTTATCCCATGTTTCTTTTTTCTCTTTTTCTTTCTTATGAGCAATTTATGAATGAATGTGGACACGAATCTGCCAACTTGGATTAGCGTGACGCGTTTTCTGCACGGATTTCAAACAAGATATTTTATTATTATTATGGACATTACAGAATAAATCTCCCATGTGAACTTAATTTTTCTGGGACTATTACTGTGATTTTATTTAATTTTCCTGTTTGGGTTCATTTAATTTTGTCTGGCACGATAAGATTTCTTTAATGTATTTATGTTCGGTCGACCACCACCGCTACAAAGTTTTAGGTTGAAAAATGAAACATGGCAAATATGATTTTATGATGATTTCTCTGAAGTAAATACAACTGGTCATATTTTAATGTTTAAAAAATCACCTTAAATATTAAAATGCAAAACAACTGGAATATTGCCCCATTTCTTTTTCTTTTTTAAAAGATGCTTTTATTTGAACTGGATTAAAGTGTAATAATAGTGTCTCTGCATCTAATGAGTCTATCAGAATCAACATAATTTTCATTATAATCTTCTGCTGTAAGGCAACAATCCCTATATATTTATAATACAGCACATGCTCTGTTTCTATTCCTGCCTTCAGCTGTTCAGTCCTTATGACCAGTGGCGGTTCTAGAGGGGCCAGTGCCCCCCTGTCAACAAGCTTGTCCCCCCAATGTTGGGTGCAATGCATTGTTTGTCCTGTAGGTGGCAGTAATGGAAATAAAGTAATTTATTGTGGCATCATTTTATGTCAAGAGGAAACTACTCAAAGCCAGATGCATGCAGAGACCGCACACTTCAGAGAGGAGCTTCACATCTTCTCCCAAAAAAAGATACAGGAAACGAAAGTATTTAATTTCAGGCATGTTCACATAGTGAGAAATAATATTAAACTATCCAATTTTCCGCTGTTGCTTATATTAGACGTTTTAAAACTACATATGAAGCAATCATGACTATGCAAACTTAACTAAGAGTCAGAAACACCATAAATGTAGTTTTCAGTCACGCTCTTATAACAAGATAATATTTAAATTAAATTATCCACTTTTGCCTACATTAATTGTTGATGTGAAGCAAATGAAAGTATGAAGACAAAATCTAATAAGTCTTTTATTAGTTATGAAGGATTCGTCAATCACTCAATGAATGAGATGTTGGAAGTCCAGAATTTAGATGAAACATTCATTTGATTTTAAATAGTTTCATTAACTAACTTCTAGAGATTGCAGTTATACATGACATGGTAAAAAATGACTTGAAATAATCCTGAAAGTAGGTTAAAATAAATGTTAAAAGTGTGCCCCCTAAAAGCACAAGTGGCTCCTGACAGGCCCCCCCAGTTTCTGTGGTCTGGAACCGCCACTATGACTTCAGGGAACACCGTCTTCCCAAAACCATCTGTCCTAAATCAAATCTTCGGAGTTGTGGCTCGTGTCTGTCACTGGCGATGTGTGTAATGTAATAGAAAATAAATACTTTAATTTGCCAGACGTGTCCGGTGTGCAAACACCTTTATGTTAGCGAGCCGCTTGTGTTGAGAAATATGTTTGAAAATACAAATACTGTTGTGTAATGAGCAGCCCAATTCATAAATGAAAAAAATGCTGAAATAATTTGATAATCATTCAGGAAATCTTCTGATTATTGACGCATGAAAAAGGCGTTGATCCCAGTCCTGCAATGTAGTCAGAGAGAGACCCGTATGATCACAGAAATATACACCTCCTCTGACCCCATGTGTGTGCACACTTAAAGCTCAAGGAAGGTGCAATATGTAATATTTTTACTGTACTAAATCATAAAATGACCATAATATGTCATTAGAGAATTAGGAAACAGTTGAAATACTGGCATCTGATAACAATGCTACAGCCAGTATATTCTACTTTGAAGTTTCCATTCTGGGACAGAATTTCTGTTTATGGTTTGGCCTGTGTGATCCCGCCCACTGCCCATTCTGTCAACCCGCATGAACTTCGAGTCTGGGGCGGGGCAGACAATTCTCCAGTATTTTGAATTTGGACTGCAGTACCCATTTCCAAAACTTGTTGACAATCTTACATATAGCACCTTTAAGATAGGCCGAGTTTGTCATTGTTTACATGTTATCTCTGTTCACTGACATGTGCAGGTCAATACTTTTAAATTATTTTATTATATTTTAGCCTACTTCTTCTTACATCAGTGGATCCATCCATTAGCTCTAAGAACTTGTAATAAGTACTCTATCTAGTAGCTGTGAGGATTAATCTCAGCAACTCCAGTCTTTTGAATGTTTACCAAAAAGATTTGCTCAGATTGTTCATTGATTTTTTTTTTTCTCCATTTACCTGTTCTACAAATGACACATTTGGGCCAGTTGATGGTGTCAAATGGCCATCTTTTACAATTTGAATGAGGGAAAAGCACCTGTCTAATATTGTGTAGGTCCCCCTCGTACCAGCAAAACAGCGCCAAGCTGCAACATTCAGAGATGATATTCTTCTCATTGTACAGAGCGGTTATCAGAGTTACTGTAGACTTTGTCAGTTTGAATAAGTCTGGCCATTCTCTGTTGACCTCTGTCATCAACAAGGGCACATAAGAGTAAATGCTAAAAGACTGTTGTGTTTGAAAATCCCAGGAGATCAGCAGTTACAAAAATACTTAAACCAGCCCATCTGGCACCAACTATCATCCATGCAATCATCTGAGCATTACTGTGAACATTAACTGAAGCTCCTGACCTCTATCTGCATGATTGTATGCACTGCTGCCACATGATTGGCTGATTAGATAATTGCATGGATGATTATTGGTGCCAGATGGGCTGTGAGCGTATAGGATTTTGAATGGTGTTGCCATGGCAAAGCAATACATTTATGGCAAAAAATGGTAAACAGGAAGTGCCTTATATCTTTTGTATGCATTGTGTTATTTTGATGAAAATCCAGCTGTATGTTTGTTAATGGGGGCTAATCACACTGATGCAACCATTATGGCATTATGTCATTCAATGAAATTCATGAAATTTTGCAAACACATCAGAGTCGTCGGCCATTAGGGCTGGGCAAAAAGTTGCATGGGGGAGCTCTGTAGTTCCCCCTTTAAAATGGGCATGAAAAACTGCATCTGAAGCACCCTCATCACCTACAGTCACCAAAATTGGTACATATATAGCTTTCATTGCAATACACCTGTCATCAAGATGGACAAATTTATAATTATAGTTATTAGATCCACCCAACAGGAAGTCAGCCATTTTTTTATTTTTTTTTTAACATTACAGTGTCTGAACTTTTAAATACTCCTCCTGGGAGATTAATGAGACTACCACCACATTTAGACAACATTATGCCAAGACATTGAAGATGCTAAATTGTGAAAAATATCACTGTTGCCATGACGAGGCATTAAATCAATGGGGGAAAATGGAAATAGAAAGTGTCTCATATCTTCTGTGTGCAATGTGTGATTTAGATCAAAATTAAGATTAATGTTTAGTCTTGGGGGCTAAACACATGGATGTGACTATTTTGGGTTATGGTCTTAGTGCCACCTCCTGGCAACAGGAAGTGTGGCTGTTACAACATACTTTAAATAGTCCTTCTATATTTTCCCAGATTACTTCAAAATTATTTATTTATATATATATTAATAATAATTATTATTATTGAACTAAATAATGGCGTCTTATTATAAAAATTGCTGATAGATTTACAGGACTTCCTCCTGTTTGTGGTGGCTATATTGATTTTATTTTCATTTCTATTGTGGGATCCTATTTGTGGACTTCAGTTCAACCTTCAATACCATCATGCCTGATCTTCTCTCAACCAAACTGACCCAGATCTCCATGCCCTACCCAATCTGTCGAAGGATCACCAGGTTTCTGACAGATAGGCAGCAGCTAGTGAGACTGGGGAAACTCACATCTGGGACCCTCACTATTAGCACTGGTGCTCCTCAGCGATGCGTATACTGGGCCAGAACTGGTTTAAGTTCTAAGATGGCGCTAAACTTCATCGTTAAGTTTAACATGATAATATTCAGTATATTTCAACACACACAGACAATAAGATATTAATTTTCTCCAGTGCAAAATATATTTACTTTATGACATTAATAATCAAGAGTTTAAGATAGTATTTAAATCTGTAAGAAAGCATAAAGTCCAGAACATTTAAAACACAAAGACACACTTATTTAAAGTAGGAAACATCAGATCACACACAAATCCACACAATAAAACTAGATCAGAATAAAACTAAAGTGTTTCTGCTCTTATTCATTATTTGAACATGAAACAGGCGACTTTAATCCAGAACAGGAAATATTCAAGTAAAAGATTCAAATATAAATCATATAAAAGCAAAAACACAAAATACAATGTTTTAAAATCATATGAATGATAAATCAATTCTGCAACAAATGAAACATGGTGAAATAATGAACAGGAATGTAAGAAAAGTCTTCTGAACGTTTTTAAAGAGATTCAGATTGAAGTTTCTTCCTCTGTTACTGCAAACTGACTTTGATCTTCAACAGATGAAACTATCAAATACAAAAACAATATTATAAACATGTCATTGAACTAGACTTTCATATTGTTTCCTCTGCTGTTATTGTCTTTGTGAACAAACATTTCATCTGTTGATTATATTGATCTCTTTTACCTCTCGCTCTGTAGCATTTGAACACCAGCACGACTGTCACGATCAGATATGGACAAACTGCCAGAAGAGAACTGAGAGTGTGGAAGTCAGAAATCTGATCTGCTGACACTGAAAAATAGACACACAAGCACATGATGATTGAGTATATCTGAACAAGTGCACATGAATGAATAGAAAAGAGAGAATAAACTCTCACCTGTGACTGAGATCCAGCTCTCGGGTGACTGTCCTCTCTCTCCGTGTTTACAGGAGTAGAAACCCTCATGTGACTTTGAGACAGTAGGGATGCTCATCTCTCCTGTCGTCTGTTTCTGGAGGAGTGATCCATCTTTATAGAAATCAGCTGTGAGGATTGAGGAGTTTGTAGATCGATGTAAACAGTGTAGAGTCAGATTATCTCCCTCAATCACAGGATGAACAGAACTCTCCAGAATCACATCACCATCTACACAACAGAGGAAATGGAGAAACAGCAGGAAGAAGTTTAAGCACATATTTAAAGTAACATATTCAGCTCTGTTTTAAGTATAAGTATCATGACACTATATCTGCTGTTATATAGACTCACCATGTACTGTGATGTTAATTTGAGGACTGTGTTCTCCAGATTGAGACTGACACCAGTACACTCCAGTGTCAGATGTTTTAAGGGAGCTGATTTCACATGTAGATCCTGTAGATGAACAATCTTTCATTCTCTCACTGTCTGAGTATCTCCTCACTGTCCATCCAGTGGATTTATTGTGATCCTCACAGTTCAGAGAGAGAGAGTGAGATGAGAAGTGTTGACTTCTGCTGGGACTGATGATCAGAGACACTGAGGGACGTTGAGCTGAAATGAAACAAATACTACAAGATAAATCCCTGTAGAAACTTATAGGTGTGATTGTATCTAATGTTACACAGAGTGTGTAAGACACAAATCTGACTCTGAAAAAGAGACAAACACAATTTACAAACACAGTCACTGGTAATAAAATACAGTATGTTTTATCTCACCTGTGACATTGACCCACAATGCATCACTGTAGTTTGTGTAGTAAACTGGTTCTCCTCTTCCAGCTCTACACCAGTACTGACCTCCATCAGACACTGAATCAATATGGACTCTGTAGGAGTTTGTTTCTGTCTTCTTTTTCTCAGAGTTCTGTGTGTGTTTGTACCAGTAAAAGTCCCATCCAGCGGTCATGTGAGTCATGTGACAGATCAGAGTCACCGTGTTTCCTGTCAGTGCAGCTCCTGCAGTATCTGATGTGAGTTCAGGATTGAGCTTTGTGTCTGTGGTGAAGAACATTTGGGTCATTAATAAACAGTTCACAGATAAATTAAGGCTTGTTTGCTTCATGTGACGTCAAATTCTCTTTAATTGTGATATAATTAAAATGTGTATAATAATGATAAGATTCTTTTAACTGGTATTTATTTATAAACAAATCTAATATGTCAATAAAATAATTGTATCAATGGCTGCGAAGAAAGCAGGGAAGGCTGTCATCAAAGGGTGTGATGGATGTCAAACTGCACACATGTGGGTCAAGTGCAGGTGGACCGGTCACCGTCTTTGCTGCCTAATAGGGGTGTAACGGTATGATAAGCACCACAAACATTACCATGGTATTTTGATCTTGAACATCAGGACACTCTCTTAATCCGACACGGTAAAAAGAAAAAGAAATATGTGCAGTAGTCACGGTGGTGCAGCGGTTAGCACTGTCGCCTCACAGCAAGAAGGTCGTGGGTCTTTCTCGCCCCGGCCTTTCTGTGTGGAGTATGCATGTTCTCCCTGTGTCTGCGTGGGTTCTCTCCGGGTGCTCCGGCTTCCTCCCACCATCCAAAGACATGCAGGCTAGGCTAATTGATGTCTCCAAAAATTGTCCTAGGTGTGGATGTGAGTGTGAGTGGTTGTCTGTCTATGTGTGGCCCTGCGATGGACTGGCGACCTGTCCAGGGTGTACCCCTCCTTTCGCCTTTCGTTTGCTAGGATAGGCTTGAATGTGAGAATGTCGCTGCCTTGCATGCGGAAATCTTCTCTATTCTACGAAAGCGCGTGATAGAGCCAGTCCTTCCAGCCGAGGTGAAGAATGGGTTTTACAGCCCCTACTTCATCGTACCCAATAAATGCGGCGGGTTGCGGCCAATCCTCAAACTATGAGTTCTGAACCGGGCTCTGAACAGACACCCTTTCAATATGCTCACGCAGAAATGCATTCTAGCAAGCGTCCGGCATCTGGATTGGTTCGCGGCGGTAGACCTGACTGGTTTGCCTTCGAGGGTCAGGCATATCAGTACAAAGTCCTCCCCTTCGGCCTGTCCCTGTCCCCTTGCGCCTTCACGAAAGTCGCAGAGGCAGCCCTTGCCCCACTGAGGGAAGCAGGCGCCCGCATCATCAACTATCTCGACGACTGGCTAATCTTAGCTCACTCAAGGGACATCTTATGTGCTCACAGGGACCTGGTGCTCAGGCGCCTCAGCCGTTTTGGGCTTCGGGTCAACTGGGAAAAGAGCAAGCTCGTCCCGGTTCAGAGCATCTCTTTTCTCGGTATGGAGTTGGACTCGGTCTCAATGACGGCGCGCCTCACCAACGAGCACGCACAGTCAGTGCTCAGCTGTCTGCATACGTTCAGACAGAACATGTTGGTCCCGCTGAAATCCTTTTAGAGGCTCCTGGGGCATAGATGCCTTGGCACACAGCTGGCCCCTGGAGCTGCGCAAGTATGCGTTCCCCCCAGTGAGCCTACTTGCACAGACGTTGTGCAAAGTCAGGGAGGATGGGGTGCAGGTTCTCCTAGTGGCCCCTTATTGGCCCTCCCGGATTTGGTTCTCGAACATCATGCTCCTCGCGACAGCCCCCCCAGGCAAATTCCCCTGTGGAAGGACCTTCTTTCTCAGGGACAGGGCACCATCTGGCACCCACGACCGGACCTCTGAAATCTCCACGCCTGGCCCTTGGACGGGACGTGGAAGATTTAGGTGGCCTACCACTCGTGGTGGTAGGCACGATCACTCAGGCGAGGGCCCCCTCAACGAGGCACCTTTATGGCCTGAAGTAGCATCTGTTTGCTCAGTGGTGTTCTTCCCGAGGTGAAGACCCCCAGAGATGCACAGTTGGATCGGTGCTTTCCTTTCTGCAGAAAAAGTTGGAGGGACGGCTGTCCTCCTCCACCTTGAAAGTGCAGTGGAAGGTAAGTATTTAGGGGAGCACGACTTGATCATCAGGTTCCTAAGAGGGGCGAGGAGGTTAAAAACCCCCAGGCCGCACCTCGTTCCATCGTGGGACCTCTCTGTGATCCTTCTGGGCCTTCAGGGAGCTCCCTTCGAGCCCCTTGAGTCAGCTGAGCTAAAGGCTCTCTATCTGAAGACCACCCTCCTGACAGCGCTCACCTCCATCAAGAGGGTAGGAGACCTGCAGGCATTCTCTGTCAGCGAACTGTGCCTCGAGTTCGGTCTGGCTAACTCTCACGTCACCCTGAGACCTCTACATGCCCAAAGTTCCCATGACCCCTTTCAGGGATCAGGTAGTGAACCTGCAAGTGCTGCCCCAGGAGGAGGCAGACCCAGACTTGGCTTTGCTGTGTCCGTTGCACACTCTTCGCGTATATTTGGATCACACACAGAGCTTTAGAAGCTCTGAGCAGCTCTTTGACTGATTTGGTGGACAGGTGAAGGGAAGCGCTGTCTCCAAACAGAGGATCGCCCACTGGGTCGTCGATGCCATCACTATGGCATTCCATGCCCAGCAGGTGCCGCCCCCTGCTGGCCTATGAGCCCATTCTACCAGGGGCGTTGCCGCTTCATGGGCGTTGTCCCACGGCACCTCTCTTTCAGACATTTGCAGAGCCGCGGGCTGGGCAACACCTAACACCTTTGCAAGGTTCTATATCCTCAGGGTTGAGCCAGTTTCGTCCCATGTGTTATTAGGTGACACAAACAGGTAAGTTTGGGTCAGCTGGCCGGGTGTATTGCTTGTGCGGTGCGCCTTTCCCTTCCCTTGTGGTGAAGACGTGCGCTCTTTCTACAGTTGCATTCGCAAGAAGTGTGAACCCTGGACGTTCTTCCTCCCTAGCCTAGTGGCCATCAAGTCTTCGGAGAGTAAGGCCATGTGTTGTATTCCACCTGAAATCACCCCCCCCCCCCTTGGGGCCTGGTGTGGTCTCCATGGTGTCCTCCTCTTTGGAGGGATACAGCTTGGACCATATATTTGGCCCCCAGCCGAACGGTTTTGTTCCTTTTAAAAAAAGGGGAGAACAATAGAGAAAAGGCCATGGCTAGGCCAGACAGTCCTTATACTCCTGAGCAGACAGCCATTCCCCTAGGTGCAGGGGACCACTTCATGCCTGCCAGGATGTTGGGTGTAGTTATGCAACGGCTTGCTGCGCTGGCTACGAGGCACACAGAGGTCTGCCCGTCTCGCACCGCCAGTCTGCGTAACTCGGTTCAGCTCTTGTGGCTTTTTCCATTGGGACCCCTAGTGTCAACTCATCGACACAACGTAGAGTGAGTGACAGATAGGGAACGTCTCGGTTACTGATGTAACCTCCATTCCATGATGGTGGAAATTAGATGTTGTGTCCCTCCTGCCACAACACTGAACCAACCACTGAAATGGCCGGGTCTTTGGCTCGGTTCCTCAGTGCGAAACCTGATGTGTATTCGCAGCGTCACTCCTTTTATATCCGTATGTCCGGTGGAGTGGCATGCAAATTCCACACAGCAATTTTCATTGGCCTTTTCTCAAGATCAGAGATGTCTGGGCTCCACAGGTGCGACCCCTAGTGTCAACTCATCGACACAACGTCTCAATCCCTCCATCAGGGAATGGAGGTAATGTTAGTAACCAAGACGTTTGTTGTTCTCCATCTGAATCGTTTGTTTTGGTAGTTTTTACATTGTGTCTCAAAACCAGAAACAAAAAACAGGCAATTACAATCATCATTGTGTCGCCCAGTAGTTGCTCAGGAAAACTGTGGATCTGCTGACTAATGCATATGATTATAATATAACAGTTGATCACTCACCGATGACAGGAAATAACACTTCATCACTCCAGGAAGTGGTGATTTGTGTAGATGTTCTTCTAGCGTAACATCTGCATTTTCTGCTGTTCATTACAGTAATCTTGAACTCTTTCTCATTAGAGTTTTGAATATTACCACCATCACACTGAAATCTGTATGTCCAGTCTGTCACTTCTGTCCCTTGTGCGTCACATGTGAGAGTGACAGTCTCTCCTCTGAATATCGGTGTTTCAGGATTTACAGTCAGAACAGGTTTTCTCTCTGTAACCAGAAACAAATACACAACTCTCACTTTACAAAACACACGTTGCATCTACAGTTTAATTCACACACTCTTTCTGCTCAATAAATAAATAAATAATAGTTTAATTAATTATTTTTAATTTACACATATCAATTTCACAACAAAATTCTGTTTTTATTTATATTTTTATCAATAATATTTATTTTATTATAACTGTGTATTCTGTCCTCAGTGTGTGTGACTGTACACAAATCGACAGATAGCTAACAGGCTTCAAGAGAAAGTCAGAGGCTGGAGTAAAGTTCAAGGCTCTTTACTGTTGTCGTAATTCTCATGAAGGAATTTTTGTAAAACTGAAATGATACAGAAAGATAGCATCAATCACTGAATGCTATACAAACACGTCATACATTAACAGACATAAAATAATGCACTGTTAAGCTACAAAGTTGTAACATGTATATTACATTCAGCTGGAATGCTTATAGCTGTAAATAACTTGTAAATATATTTTGTGCAGCTCAACAGCTAAACTAACAAATTATTGACGACCTCTTAGCTGAAAGGCTATACAATAGCAGTTTTCACATGTCAACAAATGAAATAAACATTCAAGTAACATCACAGAATGTCTTACATGACACTTGTGTATCAATGTAATTAACTATAAATCCAAATACAACTTACAAGCGAAGCTTTCCCAAGGCACAAACAGAGTGGAAACAGGATAAAGTGACTGGAGCTGCAAGCTGACCGCATGAAATATAACTACTAATGTGTTTCCTGATCAGACTGCATCATGTGATAAAATCAACCAATGAAAGCAATGTAAGAATTATATATGAACACAATGAATTACTCCCAGATGACCACTAGGGGGAGAAAGAAACAAACTAAATGCAAAAGTCTTACAGAACATGACACTCCCCGCCTGCTATTGATTAAATACCACTATCTGAATAACCTTACTATGTCTGAATAAGAAAAAGGGAAACTAAATCATTTTGTTTCCTCAGCACTCTTGAGAAGGATCATCTCAGAATCAGGTCTTAAGAAGGTCCTCGCTGACCCGGATCTAGTGACCTTGAGTTCGATCTTTCTGACCTTCCCATTTTCATCAGGGAATGTCTTTGTAACCAGAGCTATGGGCCATTCATTCCGCTTTGCCTGGTTATCCTTAAGCAGAACCAGATCACCTTTCTCAATGTTAGGCCGTGCGTCCTGCCACTTGCTTCGGCTTTGCAGCGTAGGAAGGTACTCACGTCTCCATCTGCTCCAAAACATGTTGGCCAAATGCTGCACCCGTCTCCACTGCTGGCGGTGAAGGTCTGTGCTGTCAAAGGTTCCCGGAGGAGGAGGGTAAGTAGACATCTTCTGAGTCAGAAGTGTAGCAGGAGTAAGGAGAAAGGGTGACTCTGGATCTGAAGAAATAGGTGAGAGTGGCCTAGCATTAATAATTGCCGTGATCTCTGCCATTAAAGTAGACAAAACCTCATGAGTGAGGCATGAAGGGTTGGTTTGCATAAGCATGGAGTTGAGTATCCGTCTGGCGAAACCAATTATTCGCTCCCAAGATCCTCCCATGTGGGAGGAATGCGGGGAGTTAAATACCCAAGAGCAACCCTCTTCAGACAAGTACCTCCTCACATTGGGCTCTTTGGGATCGGTAAGGAGTATATGCAGCTCCTTGCAGGCACCTGTAAAGTTGGTTCCACAGTCTGAACGGATTTGCTTAGCAGGTCCCCGTAGAGCAAAGAATCGGCGCAATGCATTGATGAAACTTGACGTGTCCATCACCTCTATCAGCTCTATGTGCACGGCCCGTGTGCTCATGCAGGTGAAAAGTACAGCCCACCTTTTGCTGTTAGCCTGTCCACCGCGGGTACGTCTTGTGGTGACAGTCCATGGGCCGAACACATCAAGTCCCACGTAGGTGAAGGGTGGCTCTGTACTCAGACGATCTGAGGGTAGATCTGCCATCTTCTTTTCAGCGCTTTTACCACGAAGCTTGTTACATGTAACACATTTGTGAAGGATACTGCTGATACATTTCTTAGCTCCAATGATCCAGAATCCAGCTGTGCGGATAGAGCCTTCTGTAAAAACACAACCTTGGTGCTTCACTTTGTCATGGTAATGACGCACGAGCAATGTTGCAACGTGGCTGCGGCCTGGAATTATGAGAGGGAACTTTTCTTTAGTGTCGAGTACCGCATGGTTGAGCCTGTCTCCTATTCTCAGGAGACCCTCTTCGTCCACATAGGGGTTCAGCTTTCTCAATGAACTATCTTTTGAGATGTCTTTCCCAGCAACCAAGCAGGCAAACTCTTTACTGTAAGTTTCTCTTTGCACACACTTGACAAAAAGAGTTCCTGTCTTGTACAGCTCTTCTGCCGTGTGAGGTTTTTTGCATTTATGCCAGCCACTACAGATGTCATTCTTGGTTTTTACTGCACTTCTTTGGGACTGAATGATGTGTGTCAGGAATGCTATAGCTCGTACCAGAGACTTCCAAGACGAGAACCGTTCAAAGCGTTGAGATCCCAGACTAGATGATGGAGTAGAGAGAGTGGTGGCATGAGAACGCACTTCAACGTCTGCATCCGGATCAATGAGTCCATAAGGCTCCTCTCCTGAAGTGGCTACTCCTTCAGGGAGGGACAAAAACCGAGGCCCTGTGAGCCAGTTTGTGCTAGCTAATTCGTCCGCAGGTACAGAACGTGTAGCATGATCTGCCGGATTCTGTGCGGTGCAGACATGACGCCACTGCTCAGGTTTGGTGGACTTCCTGATTCGCTGGACTCTGTTGGAAACATACACATAAAACCGCCTCGTCTGATTGTATATGTACCCCAAGACAACCTTGCTGTCTGTGTAAAACCGCAATGTGTCTACACTGATGTCTAACTCACTCTCTATCAACTCTGCCATTTCTACTGCCAACACAGCTGCTCCCAGTTCCAACCTTGGGATAGTGTGGGCAGATGAGGGCTAAAGTTTTGCCTTTCCCAAGACAAATCCTACGTGACACTCTCCATGATCGTTGATCACCTTGAGGTAAGCTACAGCAGCGATAGCCTTCACCGAGGCATCTGAGAAGATGTGGAGCTCTTTCTTTTGAGTGGTGGTAAGGGTGGTAGGTGTGTAAGCTCTTGGAATCTTTAACTCACTCAGGTCTTGCAAAGAGTCTTTCCACATTCTCCATTCACTTTCCTTCTCATGTGGAAGAGGCTTATCCCAGTCGAGGGCTTCAATGCTAGTGAGCTCTCGTAACAGGAACTTCCCTTGTATAATGATTGGTGCCACAAATCCGAGAGGGTCAAACAGACTGTTCACGGTGGCTAGAACGCCTCTACGGGTAAAAGGCTTCTCCGTAGATGATACTCTGAAGGTGAAGACGTCATGTTTAAGATCCCAGCTGAGCCCTAAGCTGAGTTGAATGAGGGCTGAATTGTCATTGAAGTCCAGGTTCTGTACACCCTTCGCCTGGTCTTCTGGTGGGAAGGCATCCAAGACGTCAGAGTGGTTCGACGCTATCTTGTGGAGGCGTAAGTTTGAGCCGGCAAGCATCTCTCTTGCCTTTTTCAGCAGATCTATGGCTTCAGCAGCTGATGGTAGAGACTTGAGGCCGTCGTCGACGTAGAAGTCGCGCTCTACAAAGTGTTGGGCCTCTGAGCCATACTCACTTGCTCCCTGTTGTGCCGCGCGACGAAGGCCATAAATAGCTACTGCTGGCGACGGGCTGTTGCCGAACACATGGACCTTCATCCTGTACTCAACAATCTCCTTGCCAGGTTCGTTGTCCCTGAACCAGAGGAACCGAAGGAAGTCTCTGTGGTCTTCTCTGACAGTAAAACTGTAAAACATCTGCTCAATGTCTGCTACCACTGCTACTGACTCTCTTCGGAAGCGTAATAAGACTCCAAGTAAGCTGTTGTTCAGATCTGGGCCTTTAAGTAACACATCGTTGAGAGAAATCCCATGATGCTGAGCACTGGAATCAAACACGACTCTAATCTGATTCGGCTTCTGAGGGTGGTACACACCGAAGATGGGTAAGTACCATCGTTCCTCTCCCTCTTGCAGCGGTGGAGCTAACTCTGCCTGATTGTGATCGAAGATCTTTTGCATGAAGTTCACAAAGTGAGTTTTCATCTCAGGCTTCCTTTCTAGCGTGCGGCACAAATAGGCAAGGTGATTAAGGGCTTGCTCTCGATTGTTTGGCAGCTGTCGCCGTGGTGATTGAAATGGAAGAGGCGCCACCCAGCTGTTGGACTCATCCATAAACATTTCTTTATCCATTAGCTCCAGGAAAAGCTCATCTTCGATGGAGAGACCTACTTTGTCATCATCCTTGGTTCTCTCAAAGATCGTGCTGCCGAGGCTGCAGTCATGGAGGACTGGGGTGTTGAGTGTAAGGCCGTGAAGAGATGTGCAGTGTAGTCCTTCGTTGCCAAACCTCTCCTTGACTTGAATATGATTGGACATGGAGTAAGGAGAGATGGACGTCCATTTTCAAGCACGTTAGTCCGAAAAGAAGTCACAGACTCTGGCTTGTGGGCTGAGCCCAAGCAGACGTCACCTATAACAACCCAGCCAAGGTCTAGTCTTTGAGCGTAGGGTGCTCTAGGAGGCCCATTGCGTTGTTCTCTGACTTTGTGAACCTGGAGGATGTTGCGTCCCAGAAGGAGGAGTATCTGGGCCTCTAGATCTAGGGGTGGTATCTTGTGAGCTATGGACTTCAGGTGTGTGTGGTGCTGTGCGGCTGCTGGAGTTGGAATCTCAGAGCGGTCATCTGGCATGTGATTGCATTCAATGAGTGCGGGAAGCATCACGCTTGTTGTTCCATCCAGTGACTCCACCATGAACCCTGTGGCTCTTCTCCCCAACGCTTCAGTGACCACTGAACATGTGCGCAGAATTGACCCTTCAATTTGAAAGAGGTCAAAGAATTCAGACCTGGCCAGGGACCTGTTGCTCTGGTCATCCAGAATGACATACATTTTCACAGCTTTGTCAGAGCGTGCATTAGGATAAACTTTCACTAGACAAATCTTGGAACAGGATTTAGGTTCCTTACCGTCATCACAGACCTCTGTGCACCTAGAGGTGACTGCCAGCTGAAGTGTTTCTGCTTCACCCTCCCCGCCATGCTCTGAGGAGGGACCTCTCCTGTCCCATGGTGGGGGTCCAGGGTGCAGTGCTGCAATATGCCTGTCGCTCTCACATTCTGTGCACTTCAAAGGTGCTTCACAGTTCTTTGCCAGGTGAATGGTAGAAGAGCAACATCTGAAACAGATTCCATTTTCTTTAAGAAAAGCCTTGCACTCTTCTAGTGACTTGCTTCGAAAACCTCTACACTTTTTCAGAGGATGTGGTTTCTTGTGGATAGGGCATTGTTTGTCTATTTCACCTCGCCTGCTGCTTGAACTGTCCGCCTGAGAAGCTGTTTGTAGTGATGCAATTTCCATCTTGTGAGCAGAGACATGGCTTTTGCCATATGCTGGTCTCTTTTCCACTCGCTCAAGCTTTGATGGACCTGTAGTAAGCCTGTGGGAACCATTCAACAGGGTTATAGGGGCTGTTGAGAGAGTGAAGCTTGGGTCGTTTCTTCGGCGTGCTTCACTGCATATGAAGTCTGTGAAGTATGCAAATGGAGGAAAACATACGCTGTGTTGCTCCTTATATTGTGAGCCTTGAGCTAACCACCTCTCTTGCAGACCAATTGGCAACTTCTCAACGATAGGGTTGACACCCCTGGCGGTGTCCAAGTATGAGAGCCCTGGCAGGTAACCCTCAGATTTTGCAGACACTAACTCCCTTAGCAGGTCTCCAAGCTCCCTGAGCTTTATGGGGTCCTTATGACTGATTTTAGGAAAATTCTCGATCCTCTCAAAGAGAGCTCTTTCAATTACCTCGGGGGAGCCATAGCATTCTTCTAGGCGATCCCAAGCCATTCTTAAACCTATATCAGGGCTGGCAACATGCACAGAACGAATCCGTATGACGTGCTCTGAAGACTGATTTCCTAACCATTTTGTTAAGAGGTCAAGCTCCTCGCCAGCACTTAAGTTTAGTCCTCCAATAGCGTTGCAGAATGAAGACTTCCATGCCCAGTAATTTTCTGGACGATCATTATATTTGATTAGGCCAGAATTCACTAGCTCTCTACATACCAAGTACCTTGCAATATCACTCATACCTGCCCTGTCGTCCGCATACCCATTATGTGGCTGTAATGAGGCTCTACTGACAGAGCAAGGGTGTGGATGAGTAGAGGGGCGGTGATCAAGGGAGTGATGATGAATTGCTGGCGTTGGCCTTTCAGGCTGCTGTGCTTTATGGCTGTCGTCTCTTGTGGTGAGTTGACGAACCACGGACGTCGCTCTTTCTGGCTGTTGTGCTGCAGCCTGAATTGCACCCTCATTCTTGGGTGAGAAATGAGAAGCACTGCTGGGACCAGGGAGACGCTCCTTTCTGTCTAATTGGACGTCAGGTTTGATGAGCGGCAACAGTGATGGCGTGTATAGTTCAAGTACTGGGGGTTTTTCATCACTGAGATGTAGCTGGGAGTGGTGTTCGACGTATTCGCGGGTGCGCTGAATGGCGACTTGAACTGAATCGTGGAGACTCCTACTGCCCTGTGTACCTTCATTCTCTGCTGCAGCCTCAAGAACTTCAGCTTCAGCCAAGGCTACTGCAATCTCCCTCTCATGCTCCAAAACTGACAACTCAGCGGCTATACGTGCCTCCTTGACCTTCAAATCAGCTGCCAGATGTGCCTCTTTTATCTTCAATTCAGCTTCTCTCTGAACAAAAGTGGCACGTGCACGTGCAGCTTCAACTTTAGCACGGGCCTTAGTAGCCGCCCTGCTAGCTGAGGATACTTTAGATGTGCTTGATGAGGTGGAACGTTGTGATCTTGCTTCATGTGCTGTCTCCTTATCTTTAACACCATCGTCAGTGATGGACACTTTTTCCAATCCAACTTCACTGGTATGCGACATTATGGATAACGATCCTCCAAGATGTATTAGAAGGGATGAATAAAGAGGCCTTATTATGCTTGAGAGGGTGTACTGGCTCAGTACCTAATCTTCTCGTTGCTGTTTTTGCCCGCCGTGAAGTCGCTTTTTTACTATTCTGTCCTCAGTGTTTGTGACTGTACACAAATCAACAGATAGCTAACAGGCTTCAAGAGAAAGTCAGAGGCTGGAGTAAAGTTCAAGGCTCTTTACTGTTGTCATAATTCTCATGAAGGATTTTTTGTAAAACTGAAATGATACAGAAAGATAGCATCAATCACTGAATGCTATACAAACACGTCATACATTAACAGACATAAAATAATGCACTGTTAAGCTACAAAGTTGTAACATGTATATTACATTCAGCTGGAATGCTTATAGCTGTAAATAACTTGTAAATATATTTTGTGCAGCTCAACAGCTAAACTAACAAATTATTGACGACCTCTTAGCTGAAAGGCTATACAATAGCAGTTTTCACATGTCAACAAATGAAATAAACATTCAAGTAACATCACAGAATGCCTTACATGACACTTGTGTATCAATGTAATTAACTATAAATCCAAATACAACTTACAAGCGAAGCTTTCCCAAGGCACAAACAGTGGAAACAGGATAAAGTGACTGGAGCTGCAAGCTGACCGCATGAAATATAACTACTAATGTGTTTCCTGATCAGACTGCATCATGTGATAAAATCAACCAATGAATGCAATGTAAGAATTATATATGAACACAATGAATTACTCCCAGATGACCACTAGGGGGAGAAAGAAACAAACTAAATGCAAAAGTCTTACAGAACATAACACTGTGTCTTCCTTGTGCTGATCATACAGCGAGAGCACTGATGTATAACGATGCACAAGACTTCATGTAAAAACTTAATTAATATGATATTAAAATGTGTCATCAATGAATTCATGCTTCATTCTATGAGTGAAATCACACGAGATCGCTCATCGAAGCTGTTTTAACCTCTTCATGATCATTTAAAGTAATAAATATGATAATGTGTAATTTGTCATGTTTACATACTGCATTTGTAGCGCTAATGCGCTAACATGCTATACACGGTCATAATATACTCCAATTACACTCTGTTATTGTAATTTATGATGACACTGTTGCTACTGTAAAGATGTGTGTATAAAAGAGTGTTAATGGCTGGAATACAGACAAAAGAATGATGATAACAGAGACATATCTCAGGACAGATGTGTGAATGGATTTCGACTGCAGACGCACATGAAGCAGCACATCAAACAACAGTATGAATGAACATTTAAGAGTATTTGAGCAGATTTGATTCACCTTGTCGACTAATTAATTAATAATAATAATAATAATAATAATAATAACTCACATGACATGTTCTTGCAAAATGTCTCTACATAAACAATCATACAGGAATAGATATTAGCCCAAAACTGTGAATTAAGAATGTGGATATAAAGAACCCAAACACTGACTGATACACAAAAATAACCTGTTCAGTCTAGAAATTAGACATGTGACAGGTGTGTTATGAGGATGATATAAAGTCTGTTTGAAATAGTTATCTTCACCTGCAGCTAAAATAATAATAATATTCAAAGTGATTTGACTTCTTTTCATATCAGACACATTATCATGTTGAATGAATGTTTACACTTTAAATCACAGAATTAAATGCACACTAACATTTTGGACACTGAGCTGCTTGTGATTTCAGCGACTTATTCAATAATAGTGAATAAATGAGATACTAATAAATAAATAAATATATATATATATATATATATATATATATATATATATATATATATATATATATATATATATAGATATATATATATATATATATATATATACAGTATATATATATATATTTATTTATTAGTATCTCATTTATTCACTATTATTGAATAAGTCGCTGAAATCACAAGCAGCGGATGCGCAAATGTCCGACATGCTTGCCCGGGCCCCCGTCGGGGTGGGGTTGGACTGGAAACCTCCACCCTCCCCACACCCGTCACGGTTGGACGACTGGTTCCTGGGGTCTGGGCGCCGCTCACAGCCACGCCCCCCCCCTGGTCCCGTTTTTCCCGGAAGTGCATGATGAGCTGACGTTGTCATGGAGAGCCCTGCTCTCCATCCGTCGCAAGCCCTGCTCGTCCGTGCTCGCTACCCTCGACGGCGGAGAGGCCCATGGGTACACGGCGATTCCCCAGGTGGATAGGGCGGTTGCGCTCCATCTCTGTCCCGGTGTCCCTACCACTTGGTGCAGGCGCCCTGTACCCCCTTCCAAGGCCTGTAGGACTGCATCCTCGTTCAACCACAAAGCCTACAGCGCCGCGGGGCAGGCCGCCTCAGCCTTGCACGCCATGGACCTCCTGCAAGTCCACCAGGCCAAGGCGCTCAGAGATCTGCACGAGGGTAGCCCTGACCCCGATGTGCTGCAGGAAATGCGCTTAGCGACCGACCACGAAGGTCACCACGCAGGCACTCGGGCAGGCGATGGCCACCCTAGTGGTCCAGGAACGTCACCTTTGGCTCAACCTGGTCGAGATGCGCGAGGCCGACAAAGTTCGCTTCCTCGACACCCCTGTCTCCCAGCTTGGCCTCTTTGGCGACACGTCGAGGACTTCGCCCAGCAGTTCTCCACGGTGAAGAAGCAGACGGAGGCCATTTCACACATCCTGCCTCACCGCAAACCTGCCGCCAAAGCCACTGCCCCGTCTGCTCGCCGAGGGCATCCCCCTGTGGCTAAGAAACCTGCTCCGCCTCAACCCGGGCCCAGCTCTCAGCCCCTGCATCGAGCACACTGCAGGAAGCCGACGCCCCCCGCCTCTCGGACTCCCTCGAGGACCCGGAAGGCTCCCAGGCGGTCCTGAGATGGACGACCCAGCGACACAGACGTTAGCTCCGGAGGTGGTAAGACTGCTCCGTCCCCCAGTGGAGGGCCGGGAGGAGAATCTTTTGTTGTTAAACAATTTTATTTTCCGCCCCCCCTTAGATGGGGTTGCGGTACCCACATTCTCAATAAAAGAGCTATTTCCTATGTCTCTGGGTCACCTGGCCCGCAAATGCCATTCTCACGGCACTTTGCCCACAGATCTCAACAGTCCTGGCCCCCTGGACACGGACTACCCATCTTCAGCCCCACGACTGTTCCCCGGCCGGCCGGTTCCGACGAGTCCAGAGGATGCCTACCCAGGACCTCCTCCTCAGTCGCTAACCCGCCCCCTGCTGGGTGTGCGGAGCAAGGTAAGTGCTTTGAGTCTTTTCTCAGCACCTCAGCCGCGGGTCGCCCCGTCGCCACACAACGCTGCCCTACCTGCTCCGCCCCGCTGCAAAGCCCCGCCGGGCAAGTCAAAATTAATCGTCCCCTTGGTGCCCCTAGCGCAGAGGTTGGATGCGTGGCTTTCACTTCCCAACCCATCTCGCTGGCCGGCCCGGACCATCCGACTCGGTTATGCAATTCAGTTTGCCAGGCCCCCGCCCCCCTTCATGGGCGTCCGCTTCTCAGCAGTACACGGCGAACACGCCCAGTCCCTGCGTGTGGAAATCGCGACTCTTCTAGCCAAAGACGCGATAGAGCCTGTCCCTCCAACTGAGATGAAGGAGGGTTTCTACAGCCCGTACTTCATCGTGCCCAAGAAAGGCGGCGGCTTACAACCAATCTTGGATCTGCGAGTTCTCAACCAAGCGTTGCACAAACTCCCGTTCAAAATGCTCACGCAGATGTACATTCTAACCTGCGTCCGGCATCTAGATTGGTTCGCAGCGGTAGACCTGAAGGACGCATACTTTCACGTCTCCATCCTGCCTCGACACTGCCCCTTCCTGCGGTTCGTGTTCGATGGTCAGGCGTATCAGTACAAAGTCCTCCCCTTTGGCCTGTCTCTGTCCCCTCATGTCTTCACGAAAGTCGCAGAGGCAGCTCTTGCCCCGCTCCGAGTAGCCGGCATCCGCATACTCAACTACCTCGACGACTGGCTCATTCTGGCCCATGCGCTCACAGAGACCAGGTGCTCAGAGCAAGCTTACTCCAGTTCAGAGCATCTCTTTTCTCGGGATGGAGTTAGACTCGGTCTCAATGACGGTGCGTCTCACCAACGAGCGCACCCAGTCAGTGTTGAACTGCCTCGCCGCCTTCAGGCCGGGCACAGCGGTCCCTTTAAAACTTTTCCAGAGGCTCCTGGGGCATATGGCATCCTCCGCGGCGGACGCGCCGCTGGGGTTGATGCATATGAGATCACTCCAACACTGGCTTCAGAACCGAATCCCGAGACGAGCATGGCGCCACGGCACACACCGGGTAACGATCACCCCCGCCTGCCGCAAAGCATTCAACCCCTGGACAGACCTCTGTTTCTTACGGGTCCTGTCCTGGTCACGACCGACGCCTCCAGATCGGGTTGGGGCACCGTTTGCAACGGGCACGCAGCCTCAGGCCGTTGGAAAAGGGCCCAGCTGCGTTGGCACATCAACTGCCTCGAGTTGTTGACCGTCCTTCTAGCCCTGCGGCAGTTTCTCCTGTTAATTCGGGACGAACATGTCCTGGTCAGGTCGGACAGCACCACTGCGGTCGCGAACATAAATCGCCAAGGCGGCGTACGCTCCCGCCACATGTCGCAACTCGCCCATCATCTCCTCCTTTGGAGCCAGCACCGACTCAGGTCGCTGCGTGCCACTCACATCCCGGGCAACCTCAATGTGATGGCGGATGCGCTGTCACGACAACGCTTGCCTGGAGGAGAGTGGAGGCAACACCCCCACTCGGTTCAGCTGATTTGGGAACGGTTCGGCAAGGCCCAGGTAGACCTCTTTTCCTCCCGAGAGACCTCCCACTGCCCACTCTGGTACGCCGCTCAGAGGCTCCCCTAGGGGCAGATGCACTGGCACACAGCTGGCCGGTGGGGCTGCGCAAGTATGCATTCCCCCCTGTGAGCCTTCTTGCACAGGTGCTGTGCAAGGTCAGGGAGGACGAGGAGCAAGTCACTCTCGTGGCTCCTTACTGGCCCACCCGGGCCTGGTTCTCGGACCTCGTACTCCTCGCGACAGCCCCTCCCTGGCGAATTCCCCTGAGGAAGGACCTTCTTTCTCAGGGACAGGGCACGCTCTGGCATCCGCACCCAGACCTCTGGAACCTCCACGTCTGGCCCCTGGATGGGACGCGGAAGATCTAGCTGGTCTACCACCCACGGTCGTAGCCACGATCAACCAAGCCAGAGCCCCTTCTACCAGGCAACTCTACACCCTGAAATGGCGTCTGTTCGTGAATTGGTGTTCTTCCCGGGCAGAAGACCCACAGAGGTGCGCAGTTAGGTCTGTGCTCCTGTTCCTACAAGAGAGGTTGGAGGGGAGGCTGTCCCCGTCCACCTTGAAGGTGTATGTTGCCGCTATCGCAGCTCACCACGACCCAGTAGACAGAAAGTCCCTGGGTAAACACGACTTAATTGTCAGGTTCCTAAGAGGTGCCCAGAGGTTAAATCCCTCCCGGCCAAACCTGTTCTCCTCCTGGGATCTCTCGGTGGTCCTCGCCGGTCTTCAGAGATCCCCTTTCGAGCCACTAGGATCAGCTGGACTCAGGGCTCTCTCTTTAAAGATGGCCCTGCTGATCGTGCTTGCCTCCATCAAGAGGGTCGGGGACCTGCAAGCGTTCTCTACCAACGACACTTGCCTGGAGTTCGGTCCGGCAGACACTCATGTGATCCTAAGACCTCGACCGGGCTATTTGCCCAAGGTTCCTACCATGCCCTTCAGAGATCAGGTAGTGAACCTACAAGCGCTGCCCCAGGAGGAGGCAGACCCAGCCCTCTCACTGCTGTGTCTGGTACGTGCCTTGCGTGCCTACCTGGAACGCACCCAGAGCTTCAGGCGCTCTGAGCAGCTCTTTGTCTGTTTTGGAGGACAGCAGAAAGGGAACGCTGTCTCCAAACAGAGGCTGTCTCACTGGGTGGTGGAGGCCATTCAGTTGGCCTATCACACCCAGGCCGTGCCGCCCCCTTTGCGGGTTCGAGCCCACTCTACCAGGAGCGTGGCATCCTCATGGGCACTGGCTAGGGGCAACTCTCTAGCAGACATCTGTAGAGCTGCGGGCTGGGCAGCACCTAACACCTTTACGAGATTTTATAATCTCAGGGTTGAGTCAGTCTCATCCTGTGTTCTCTCAGGTCCGAGCCCGTAGAACTCGGTACACGTCTACGATCTGACCGGGTGAATCGCTTGTTTCCAGCGCCGTTTCCCTCTCCGAGGCGGAACAGTGCGCTTCTTTCCCAGAGGGCTTAGGTCCCTGGTTGATCCTGGTTGATCCCTCCCTAGCCCTCTCGGGCCCGCAACAGTTCAGCGGAGGAACTTGCCGGCCCAGTCCACTACGGGGACCTCCGGCTACCCCTACTGGAATAGGTGCTCCACAGATCAGGCCTCCTACGGGACTCCTTCTGTGTGTATTTCCGCGGTACGGTCACCTTGCGAGCTGACCCGCGTCTCCCTTAGGCAGTCCTTCGCTGCCCTCCGGTCGCCGTGTTGTAGCAACTCCCCCCTCCTCGAGGTTGGATCTACCACTGCGCCATTTCTTCCCACATGCCCAAAGTGGCCATGTGATGTATTCTGCCACCTTTACCTCCCCTGCTGGGCGGGTGTGGCCTCCGCAGGGTCTTTTCCCCCTGAAAGAATAGGAATTTGGGTAAGACCCCCTTCCCTCGATGTGGTAAGGGCCCTGGCTGCTCTTGCTCTATGCAGAGAAAACATAGAGAGAAAAGAGGCCCAGCCAGGCTTGGCCCGTTCCCTAGTTGGGAGCGTCACCTTGTTCCCCCCCTAGGGTAACCAAAAGGATTCTGACGACTCTTTCGGGGCATTGGGGAAGAGTACGTGCAGCCTGAACACAGTTGGTCGCTGTGCACGTAGAAATACCTGCCTGCTTCTGTGCAAGCAGTACACGTACATGGCTCAACGCATGGCGAGTTTTGAAGTGGACCCCTAGTGTCGCTTCTTCGACACAACGTCGAAGTGAGCGACAGACGGGGAACGTCTAGGTTACGTATGTATCCTCCATTCCCTGATGGAGGGAACGAGACGTTGTGTCTTCCCGGCCATGTCGCTGAGCCGAGCTGCTGAGGTGCCCGGTACACTCCCAGCTCCTCAGAAAAATCCTGAATGAACGAGCGTATTTCTCTCGCCTTTATATCCGTATCCAGAGGCAGAGTATGCAAATACTCTTCGCCAACTCTCACTGGCCTTTTTTCATAGATCAGAGGTATCTTTCGGCGCTCAATTCTTTGACACGACGTCTTGTTCCCTCCATCAGGGAATGGAGGTTACATACGTAACCTAGACGTTTTTCTGTCTCTGGACACAACATACATTTTTTTACTTTAAGCCCAAGAAAAAATATGAATATGAATTTAAACTCAGCAATATAAAATGTTCCTCATAGAAGAGGTCAATTCAAGTAAAGTGTTTTTGAGAATTACATTTTTTATGCATTTTTAATTTAATAGATCAGGACAAACATGAGCTTCATTGACCTTTAGGACACATGGCCATAATATGCACTCGTTACCCTCTGTAACTGTATTTTATATTTCATTTCATGAAAAGAATCCACATTATGTGTGAAACTTTTAAAAACTTGTGACGTGAGATTCATGTGAACAGCAGGAAGGACAAATCAAACACACCTGCCAAACTGTACAAGTGTCCAGATCTGATTGGGGGATTTCACCGATAGAAATCTGGCAACCTCACACATGTCGAAATCTAATTCTAACCGGCTAATCGGCATTATTTAAATTTGTTATTTTTATCAAACATATTCAAATGAAATATTAAATCTTTTACTCTCATGATTAGTTCTAAGTAATACAGACACAATTGATCTAAATGGGATGGTAAGGGGGGATGCTGGTTTTTACAAGTGGGATGCTTTTTGATATTTCTTGCAACGAGGGTGATGACATCCACTCACATCCCCCTCAACTCAAACCCTGATTATAACTGCCTCAACAATTGTGTCTGTGTGTGTGTGTGTGTGTGTGTGTGTGTGTGTGTGTGTGTGTGTGTGTGTGTGTGTGTGTATGTGTGTGTGTGTGTGTATGTAATATATTTACATGTTTGTGTAAACTAAGAATAGATTATATAAAATTAATTATGTTATTGATGGATGGATAAGGAATTTTTACCTATTATAGATAATCTTTATTAATTTATGCATTTATTTTTGCAGTACTTGGAAAGAAGTTTGGATTCACTGTGGACATAATATGAAAGAGAAATGATGGAGGGAACACATGGAGGGAGACATTGTGTCGATGAGTTGACACTAGGGGTCGCTCCTGCGGAGACCAGACATCTCTGATCTTGAGAACAGGCCGATGGAAATTGGAGTGTGGAATTTGTATGCCACTCCCCCAGACAAAAAGGTATAAAAGGAGTGACCTTGCAAACACACATCAGGTATCGCACTGAGGAGCCGAGCCAAAGACCCGGCCATTTCAGCGGTTGGGTCAGTATTGTGGAAGGATGGACGCAACATCTCGTTCCCTCCATCAGGGAACGGAGGTTATGTCAGTAACCAAGACATTCCCTATCTGTCACTCACTCAACGTTGTGTCGATGAGTTGACACTAGGGGTCCCAGTGGAAAACGCCACAAGAGCTGAACCGAGTTACGCAGACTGGTGGTGCGAGACGGGCAGACCTCTGTGTGCCTCGTAGCCAGCGCAGCAAGCCGTCGCATAACTACCCCCAACACCCTGGCAGGCATGAAGCGATCCCCTGCACCTAGGGGACTGGCTATCTGCTCAGGAGTATAAAGACTGTCTGGCCTAGTCGTGGCCTTCTCTCTATTGTTCTCCCCTTTTTAAAAGGAATGAAAACGTTAGGCTGGGGGTCAAATATATGGTCCAAGCTGGGGTTGTCCCTCCAAAGAGGAGGACACCGCGGAGGCCACACCCGGTCCCGAGAGGGGAGGAGATTTTAGGTGGAATACAACACACGGTCTTACCGGTTAGGAGTGGAAGCACATCGTGTGGAGTGGGCCAATGACAGAGTATGAAGACCCGGTTTACCGGCAAGGAAAACATTTTGCGGAATATACATCACACGGTGTTGCCTAGGGGGACAGCCAGCACATGTGGAGCACTTACCTCAGTACGGGGGCCTGGTGAGGCCTGTACTGGGGCGGTAGCGAGCCTCTCCGAAGACTCGACGGCCACTAGGCTTGGGAGGAAGAAAGTCCAGGGTTCACACTTCTTGCGAAAAGCAGCTGGGGAAAGAGCGCACATCTTCGCCTCAAGGTAGGGGAAAGGCGCTATGCAAAAGCGATACACCTGGCCAGCTGACCTGAACTTACCTCTTTGTGTTACCTGATAAATCATGGGACAAAACTGGCTCAACCCTGAGGTTATAGAACCTTGCAAAGGTATTAGGTGTTGCCCAGCCCGTGGCTCTACATATGTCTGCTAGAGCGGCGCCATGGGACAATGCCCAAGAAGCCGCAACACCCCTGGTTGAGAACGCCTGTAGGTCCCCTACCCTTTTGATGGAGGTGAGCACCGTCAGGAGGGCGGTCCTCAGAGAGAGCGCCTTTAGCTCAGCTGACTCAAGGGGCTCGAAGGGAGCTCCTCAAAGGCCCAGATGGACCACGGAGAGGTCCCACGAGGGAACGAGGCATTGCCTGGGGGGGCATAACCACCTCACGCCTCTCAGGAACCTGATGATCAAATCGTGCTTCCCTAATACTTACCTTCCACTGCATCGTGATGCGCTGATGTTGCGGCTACAGACACTTTCAAATTGGAGGGTGACAGCGGTCCCTCCAACTTTTCCTACAGAAAGGAAAGCACTGACACCACTGCGCATGTCTGGGGGTCTTCACCTCGGGAAGAACATCACTGAGCAAACAGATGCCACTTCAGGCCATAAGGGTGCCTCATTGAGGGGGCCCTGGCCTGAGTGATCATGTCTACCACCATGGGTGGTAGGCCACCTAGGTCTTCCACGTCCTGTCCAAGGGCCAGACGTGGAGATTCCAGAGGTTCGGTCACAGGTGCCAGATGCTGCCCTGTCCCTGAGTAAGAAGGTCCTTCCATTCGCCAGGGGGGCTGTCATGAGAAGCATACCAAATCCGGGAGGGCCAATATGGGGCCACTAAGAGGATTTTCTCCCCGTCCTCCCTGAACTTGCACAACATCTGTGCAAGTAGACTCATTGGGTCTTTTGGGGCCCCATTGGGGCTTTTTTGGGTTCTTGGCAACTGGCCATGAGACGGGTGGTGTCTGCTTTCTTCGGGTAGCTCGACGGCGGGGCCAGCCTACTGGGGTGGGCTGTGGCAGAGCCATTGTTGTTGCCGCAGGGGGGACGCCCTTGGCGACAAACAGATGGGGGTGCGAGACATTGCGTCGCGCCAGGGCAGGATGTGTTGAATGGTCCCCATCTGCTTTTTATCCACAGAGGACTGCTGGGCGAAATCCTCTACGGTGCCACTGAATAGGCCAAACTGGTTTAACCAAGTTGGATCAAAGGTGGTGCTCCTGGACCACTAAGGTGAACATTGCCTGCCCGAGAGACCACGCTGTGACCATTATCACTCGGAGGGCAAGACCAGTCACTGAGCGCAGCTCCTGCATAAATCTCGGGTCAGAACTACCATCGTGCAGTTCTTTGAGAGCCACGGCTTGGAGCACTTGCAGGAGAGCTGTGGCATGCAGGGCGGAGGCGGCCTGTCCAGTGGCACTGTAGGCTCAGTTGTGAGTGACAACGTAAACCCACGGGCCCTGGACGGGAGACTCTGACGGCTCTGCCAGGTGGCGGCGCTCTGCGGGCACAAGTGAACTGCAATCGCCTTATCAACCTGGGTAGTCGCCCAGCACCACCTGGCAGCCCCACTGTCATGGGTAGTGAGAGAGGACGAGCCCACGAACTGGGTCCGGGCAGTAAAAAGTGCCTGCCGTGATCAAGTGAGCTCATCATGCACTTCCGGGAAGAAAGGTACAGGGGGTGGGCACGGCTGTAAGCGGTGCTCGGAGCCCTGGGATCGATCACCGGGCCGCGAGGGTTCAGGGGAGAGAGGAGGAATCCACTCTAACCCAACACTCACAGCCGCCCGGGTAGGCATGGCCTTCAGCTGCGCATGGCGAGAGACTGAACCAACCCACTCTCCGATGCTGTAATCGAAAGCTCATCCACATGTATGTATACATAGATATATATATATATATAATAAGTTGTTCACTCCGTAGTTTTCTGCTGCTGAAGCGCCCAGGGGTATTTGCTCATCACAACCATGGTGTGCGAGGGGGAGGACCACTGGAATGTGCCGTAGATCCAACAGCGTAGAGAGATGAATGGAGGCAGCAGAGGAATTCAGCTCTGTGAACTTGCTCTCTCGGCTCCGAAGAAGATATCTGATGTGTGTTTGCAGCGTCACACCTTTTATACCCGTATGTCCGGGGGAGTGAAATTCCACACGCCAATTTCCATTGGCCTTTTCACAAGATCAGAGATGTCTGGGCTCCTAGTGTCAACTCATCGACACAACGTTGAGTGAGTGACAGATAGGGAAGAGGCAATTACAATCATCATGGTGTCGTCCAGTAGTTGCTCAGGAAAACTGTGGCTCTGCTGACTGATGCATATGATTATAATATAACGGATGATCACTCACCGATGACAGTAAATGACACTTCATTACTCCAGGAAGTGTCGATTTGTGTGGATGTGCTGCTAGTGGAACACTTGCATTTTCTGCTGTACATTGCAGTAACCTTGAACTCTTTCTCATTAGAGTCTTGAACATCATGACCATCACAAAACCATCTGTATGTCCAGTGTGTCACTTCTGTCCCCTGTACGTCACATGTGAGAATGACAGTCTCTCCTCTGAATATCGGTGATGTTTCAGGATTTACAGTCAGAACAGGTTTATCTGTAAGAACCAGAAACACATAACTCTCACTTTACAAAACACACATGTTGCATCTACAGTTTAATTCACACTCTCTTTCTGCTCAATTAATAAATAATAGTTTAATCTATTTTTTAAATTTACACATATCAATTTCACAACAAAATTGCATCCAATTTAATTATGTAAAGTTTAATCTTTTTCAAACTTGATTAATAAAACTAAGATATATTCCACTTTATTATTATTATTACACAATTCAGTTTGATGGAAATTAGTTGGAATTGAAATATATGAAAATAGGCACAAAAATAACACATTGTTTGATTTATAGTTTATTTTACTGAGTGACTGTTTCAGCACTTTCAAGTTCAATAAATGAGGACCGTCATTATTATTAGAAGAAGATATCCCAACAGTGCTGGGAATTACATATCTGCTATTACTTTATCACTATGATTTACTTTAGCACTACTGAATTATCTCTCTCTCTCTCTCTCTCTCTCTCTCTCTCTCTCTCTCTCTCTCTATATATATATATATATATATATATATATATATATATAGTCAAGTTTGCATGTCTCTGAGTGCTTGATTAGAAGACATTGTTCTAGCAACTGCCATGAACCTCTCTCACACTGTCCCCGGGCCAAGGGCGCAGATGGCACTAGGGACGGGGGAGACATGACCCCCCCAGATTCATAGTGACCTGATGAAGTTTTGGTGGGTGATTGGCATACTAGTCAAATAACAGTCTGATCATGCATTGCTAGTGGTGATCAGGTAGGCCTTTGTTTACCTTTGTTCATTGTTGTTTATCCATGATTTCAAATAAGAATACCCCAATGGCTTTTTAGTGCAAATCATTAGCCCAAATTACGCAAAGTAACTCATTTGCTGACAGCTTGGTCCCCCCCAGTTAAAAAATCCTATCTGCGCCACTGCCCCGGGCCATCGGGCAGTCTTGAGATCACTGAACCCGGTCTAAACTGGTTTGGTTGTCATGGCCATGTTTACAATTTCTGAGGTCCCAAGCAACTGAATAACCCGGGGCCCATTTTGAAAATTGTATTTGCTTAAAAACATACATAAAACTGTATTTTAAAACTAAAATTAAATATTAATTTTAAATTCATCCTATCAGCAAGTTGTAAAAAAGTACATTCAAAAGATTTATGAAATAAAACCTTGTTAAGGATAATTAATGCATGTTTTCCAGTTTTTCTACATTACAGTGATAAAAAAGAAATATATGCCAACATATATTTTTACAAAACACTTATTTTATTTTTTTTTACTTTTTTTAATGAACGGGAGGTGGAGGGATGCTGGAAACAGCTGAGACTGAAGACTGGTAAAGAGCTGCTTATATACTCTGGCTGTTAATTCAAAGATTAGATGGACTCGCTCCTCCCAAAATTATGTTTAGGAACTTTATTTTGTAATTCAGTTGTTATTAGATATTATAACCCAACGATTATTTATTGTTGTCCAGTTTGTCATTATAATAGGATAGCGTATTAATATTATTACTTTAAGGATTTGTTTTGTAATAGATTTGTAGTAACATTTTCTGTTACTTTACTTTCAACTGGAGCTTATATTCTTATGCTAAACTGTTATTCAGCATTTTGCATAAGACTGCATTTGATATAAGCACTGTAGGCAACATTTATAACAGTATTGTAACTAGGGCTGCAACTAAAGATTAGTTTGATAATCGATTAATCTATTGATTATTCGACTATTCTGCGATTATTGCAACGATTAATCATTAGCACTTAACTGACTATTCAGCTTGTGCCCGACATGATAGGTTGTATTAAATGTGCTTACTAACCATTAAGAGGACAAAATTATCTTTTAAATATACCTCTAAATGACATTCACGGAATTAAAGGGGGTAAAAATAAATACACTACAAAACAATCTTATTTTTATCAAGTGTTTTTGTCTTGATTTCCATTTAAAATTGTCTTAAAATCCTTAGATACATTTACTTAAGAAACAACATATAAGATATTTAGACTTGCTATACGATAATTTTCTTCATGATAAGAAATGAACAGTTACACATATATTATGATACAATAAGTCATGAGTCATCACGTCATAATCTGGCCGGGGTGTTTCCTTTAAAGACGCTCAACATGCAAGTTTTGCTCGTGTTGTTAATGTACACTAATTATTTCATCACCAATTGTCACAGTAAACATACATGGCACAGCGGCCCCTCAACACACTAGAGCAATAGAAAAAACAAACATTGCAGTTTATCTAGCGCTGAAACTTTGCTTCTTGCAGAACAATCTGGACAGCTGAACATGTTCAGAGCGTGTTTAAATCTTTGTGACGCCTGCGCTAAAAACAATCTAGATGCAGAGCAACGAATGAAACTGAATGCAGGTGGGATAGACTTAGGGGATAGACTATAGTTTGTACAGTACAAAAATCATTATGTCTATGGAGAGTCCTCATAATGATAGCTGCACCAGCATGAGTGCGTGTGTGTGTGTGTGTGTGTGTGTGTGTGTGTGAGTGGGTGTGTATATTTTGCATTGAGGATGTTTTAGAGTCTCACCCTGTAATTTCTGTCTGTTTTTTTTCTGCATTGTTGCTGACTTATTGACTGTATTTGACAGATAAAAAATTGCTCTGTTTTTCACTCTTTCACATTCATCTTCAACGGTCGGTCAATTTTAACAGTGAATACCAAAAGTGACCTTTTTTATGACTACATGAATCTAGCCCAATTAGATTTGTATATGTTCAAATGGCAAATGGAAGAAAAGTCACCAAGTCTCATACTGATCTGATAAAATAAACATCCTGGTTAGTTCCGTAACCTCCATTCCCTGATGGAGGGTATGAGACATTGTGTCGTTGTGACACGAGGAGTTGCTCTTGAGAGCCCGAGACACCTCTGATCTTTGATAAAAGGCCAATGGGAAATGGCGAGTGGTATTTGCATTCCACTCACCTGGAGATACGGGTATAAAGGGGGGAACGTGCATACCGCTCATTCAGGTTTTGTGCTGAGGAGCCGAGAATAAGGTCCCGGACATTTCAGTGTTTAGTTCTGAGTTGTAGCAGGAGGGACACAACGTCTCGTTCCCTCCATCAGGGATCGATGTTACGGAAGTAAACAGGACATTTCCTATCTGTCACTCACTCGACACTGTGTCGATGTAGTGACACTGAGGGTCCCCTACAAAAACAGCAAAACTAGCTGAACTGTGTTACGTGGATTGGCAGTGCAAGATGGTTAGACTACTGTGTGCCGCATATCCAGTGCCAGCACATAACCTCCCCTGATGCTAGTATGAGTGTCGAACAGCTCTTTGGAGACGAGTCGACTGCACAAAGGATAGGGACAGGCTAGCCCAGTCTTGCCACTTTCCTCTTTTTTCTTTTTCTCCACAGAAAAATATAGAGATTGTTAACCGACTGGGACACCAGTGTCCACGTTGGGGGGGGGTGTCACTCCCAAGGGGAAGACACCGTGGAGACCACATCATCGAGCCGAGAATATACTCTTTTAGTATGGATAATACTCTTTTAAATATACTCTAAATGATCTGCCAAAGCACTCAGGGGGCGATATATATTTATGTAAAAAATGACCGAATACCATAGGAGGTTGAATGATGCATAGATGAATGAAATAAATTATGGCAAAGGGATTTGCTGCATGAGACACTAAACATGTACGCAAACTGGTTTCTGACCATCATGCAATGTGTGAAGATGTGCCAACACAAATATTATAAATTATATATCTTGTTCACTACACTTCAAATCATGAACACAAATCAATAATTTATTTATGAATTACGAGTTACCTGTTCTTTGTTGAGAGTAGCTGTTAGACATCAGAACTGAAAGTAAAAAAAGAAGCATTTCCATTAATTCAACACAACACAATTCAATACAGATGTTGCACTACAATTATCTGATGGACCCAGTTGTAAAATTTCCATCATGGTGTAAATTTATCAGTCATGTTAGTTTAAATTTCCCTGATATGTAGTATAGCCTATTTGATTTTCATAATATATTCAACATTTTCAGTTGGCAATGCACGTGTCTGTTGAAATAGCTGCTCTATTCAATAATTCACAGTTTTTAAAAGTGTACTTAAATAACAGAATTTCTAGATGCAGAGCAATCTGGCGATCTTTATACACACAGACATACAGGGCGAACAAGCGACAGATGGGACGTTCTTGAACGATTCGTTCATTTTGAACAAAACTTTTATATAACTCGAAAGAATGAGTAGTCTCAGAGAGGGATTCATTCATTTGACGCAGGACAGCCGCATATGATTTGTACAGATAACACAAATGATTAGTTCATGTCCAGAGTTTGTGTTCTACGGAGCCCCTAAAGGGTCAAGATAGTGGGCAAAACATTAGATGGGTGGGGAAAAAATTGGCAAATGCTTTTGCATTCTCTCACTAAATGTGCATCATAAAGACAGTCTTCTGCAATCTCTCTTCTGCCTATGTCACCAATGCTACGTACGGCCCTGGTCTTCTTGTCCCCTTTGTTGGCACATTACAGGAAAATAGTTTGAAGTATTAACAAAGATTTATATAACAGAACTTATGAACAACATTTTGCAAAGTTTCTGCTTATAGTCTCTCATACAGATAATGAAGACAATATTACAACAATAGGGCCTCCTGCACATTACTCAAACATGTTCAATAAGAACAGCAGACAGACCGTACATTAATAGAGAAGTTGAGAGCGATCTGAGAGCTCAAGAACGATTCGTTCATTTTGAACAAAACTTTTATATAACTCGAAAGAATGAGTAGTCTCAGAGAGGGATTCATTCATTTGACGCAGGACAGACGCATATGATCTGTACAGATAACACAAATGATTAGTTCATGTCCAGAGTCTGTGTTCTACGGAGCCCCTAAAGGGTCAAGATAGTGGGCAAAACATTAGATGGGTGGGGAGAAACATTTGCAAATGCTTTTGCGTTTTTTTGAGAATTTTTGCGTTCTCTCACAAAATGTGCATCATAAAGACAGTCTTCTGCAATCTCTCTTATGTTTATTCCAGCATTATTCCAGCTTTTGAGTTCAAAAGAAGAGAAAGTCTGTGCAATGAAAGAGTGAAGCTCAAAAGACAACACTTATGCAATGCACAAATTATAATATTCAAGTTATGAATGAGTGTAAAATAAAGACAACACGTTAAAATGACATTAAATGTGAGTGGTCTACAACCCTGTATGTAACCATTTATCAGTAATGTATGGATGTTAGTGGCTCATTTTGCTCAACACAGGGGTAGAGGGGCACACATTCATCACGAGAGGGTGCACTTCTGAGAAACAATAATAATAATTCCTCTTGTGTGACCCCAACAGTCAACCGCCTACATCACCAATGCTACATACGGCCCTGCTCTTCCTGTCCCCTTTGTTGGCACATTACAGGAAATAGTTTGAAGTGTTAAAAAAGATTTTTATAACAGAACGTTTGACATTTTTTTGCAAAGCTTCTGCTTATAGACTCTCATACAGATAATGAAGACAATATTACAACAATAGGGCCTCCTGCACATTACTCAAACATGTTCAATAAGAACAGCAGACAGACCGTAGATTAATAGAGAAGTTGAGAGTGATCTGAGAGCTCATGATGGAGAGAGTCTATTTAAAGATACAGCACATACAACACCAACTCACGGAAACAGAAATATGTCTGATTCAACAGACAATCCAAAGATTATTACTATAAAATAAGATACAAGTATATAAAATATGAAGAGATGAAACACATCAAAGTTTCAACATGTACACGAGTCCATCATCTTTCACATGAACACAGACAGATGCATTTGATCTGTAACACACAGTAATAACTGCAGTCTTCACTCTCATCATCACTATAACACAAAACATTATTTATATATGAACAGAATAAAGATGAACACTGAGACAGTAAATCTACAGTATAGACCTGTGCACCCACATCACCATCATGTGTTTCACACACACACAAATAACAGAAGATAATATAGAATATAATAAAATACTCACAGAGTATAAGAGGCAGCACACTGGACTCCATACTGTCACATTAATGAACTGTTTGTACAGTGCTTTGTGTCTAAACCAAACCCTTCCTGTGTTCAAACGTCATTTCACACTTCAGAGTCAGAAATAAAAGGTGTGGGGGAGAAAGACAAGAGTCTACACACAATAACTGTCAAATCATTATTATTGAGTCCTGCAATAAATTGAACACACCTGACATTACACACATAATGGAAATAGACGAAACCACAGCCGCTAGTCCACTGAACTCTTTTAGACTGCGAGATCTGAGTGTGTTTGATCACAATGAAAACTCTCTTAAACTCTCTCAGTATCAGGATGTTAAAGGGAGTTAAAGAAGTTGCTGAAAGTCTGACATGTCAAGACAACAGTGTGAAACTGCTGCACCAGATCTGCTAACACAACATGTTCTGAGTTCCTGGAAACAAACACAAAAAGAAAAACTGTGAATACAGAGTGAGAATATTTAAAGTCACGTGTGAAGAGAAGATTGTGATAATGATAAAACAACAACATGGAAAAACAATCCATGCAATGACTAGGAAATTAAAAGCTCTCCATGTTTTACACCACATGCAGGTATTGCATTTAAGTTTTAATTTAAATCACATTGATTTTGAGCTTTCTGACATAAGAATTCATTGCATCTGTTGTAAATAAGTTAATTGTATAATCAGATTGGTTTTAATATCTACCTAGACAAATAAAAATGTATTTTGGGGCGGCTGTGCCTCAGGTGGTAGAGCAGGTCGGCCACTAATCGCAGGGTTGGTGGTTCAATTCCCGGCCCACACGACTCCACATGCTGAAGTGTCCTTGGGCAAGACACTGAACCCCAAGTCGCTCCCAATGGCAGGCTAGCACCTTGCTTGGCGGCTCTGCCACCATTGGTGTGTGAGTGAGTGAGTGTGTGTGTGTGTGTGTGAATGGGTGAATGAGTCACAGTGTAAAGTGCTTTTAAAACCTCTAAGGTTAAAATAGCGCTATATAATTGCAGACCATTTATCATTTTGGACATTTGAATTAACATAACAACAGATCCAGTGAAAATATGTGCAGCAATGAAATGATCAAGAAACTTTCTGAAGTTTGAGTGACTGACTTTGCATTTTTACATGCCTTTCAAAAGAAAAAATGCGATGCGATGACTGGATGCTCTGGCTCCGTCTCGTGGCTCCCAGTCCATGAAACACAGTTCAGCTAGTCGTAGCATTTCATATAGGGACCCCTAGTGCACTACATCGACCTAAATAATAGGGAACGTCTTTGTTATTTTCGTAGCCTCTGTTCCCTGATGGAGGGAACCAGACGTTGTGTCCTTCCTGCCACAACACTGAACTACCCGCTGAAATGGCCGGGACCTTGTCTCGGCTCATCAGCACAAAACCTGAATGAGCGGTATGCACGTCCCCTCCTTTATACCCGTATGTCCGGGGAAGTGGCATGCAAATACCACTCGCCAATTCCCATTGGCCTTTTATCAAAGATCAGAGGTTTCTCTGGCTCTCAAGAGCGACCCCTAGTGTCACTACATCGACACAACGTCTCGTTCCCTCCATCAGGGAACAGAGGTTACGAAAGTACCCAAGAAGTTACTACAAATTCCTTTTATTGCAGACACCAGTTTCACTGTTACTGAAGTATTTGTCCCCTGTGAAATTACCACCAACACTCGACATGCACAGAACATGCTTTAACGTTTGTGTTCCACAGATGAATCACGAGACATGAAGAATATGAACAGTGTGAATGAAATAAATTTACTCAGAGAAAACTGTGATAAATGCAATATAACAAATGTGACAGGAATCATGCAAAGATGACCATTATACATCAAGTTCACTTTTACTATTTTATTTGCAATTATCTGAATTAGCTTTAAAGATATTCTCAATAGAAAAAAAACTATAATTCAAGTGAAATAAACTGCACGATTTTAAGCGGTGAACTGAGCCAGAAATAAACACGTGACGTGGCTTTGGCTCCTCCTTCAGTGTTTCTTCTAGGTCACGTGAACTGAACTAGTGTTTTAAGTCGTTTATGAATAAAATGGACCTTCAAATGTTTATTGTATTATTCTCAAAAACATGATCCACATTATTTCATTTAAGCTTTTCTTTTATTTAAAACTTTATTTATATCTGGCTACAATCACTTCAGATTATTGAAATTGGTCATAGTGGAGTGATACTAAATTAATAATATACATTATTTTATCCAATTATTTTCTCAAACACGTGAAATTGTAAAAGTCTCTTAATCATGTTTTAATGTGTTGTATGAAGAACTTTGAAATTACACAGTTGTGCGCGATATATGAAGACTCATTTATTTTCTCAATCAGAATAATACAGAAAATAATAAAGAAATGGAAACAGGAAGAGAAATAAAGGAACTGAATGATGTTGGTGATGGTAGCTGTCAATCACGAGGCGATGGGCGGGATTAACATGTAAAAGTTCCTGATTGGCTGTTCTGAAGTTCAAAGAAAGCTGAATGTGTCCAATGAAATCATTTCAGGGGTCCCATAAAGACACACAATCATCAGCTGTTCATTACTGAACTCAGACAGTGTTTGTGTGAGATCCGATCAGAGAGATGACAGAAACTGCCCCGAGAAGAAACCTGCAGCGAAACCCCCGAAAACGGGCCCAAGTGTCGGTGATCTCATCATCAAAACTGTGTCCGCATCAAAGGAGAGGAGCGGCGTGTCTCTCGCCGCCGGTGGTCCGATGAGGAGAAGAAGAACTCCCGCTTCAAGATCGCCATCAACAGTCTGGTGATTAAAGGGACTCTGATCCAGACCAAAGGAACCGGCGCCTCCCGATCATTCAAGAGCAACAAGAATCAAGCGAGGAATTGTCCATTTTCTCTCCGTTTTGGCCTTCCGTGCGGCGTTTTTCTCCACGAAAACTTACTCCAAAGTGGATACATTTAAACGCCGTGTTCGCGTTGTATTGGAGACTCTGAATGCGGATATTTCTAAAATCGATGATGTATTTGTCGTCATGTGACGCAGTCATGTGATCTATACAACCAAAACAATCAAGATGGCGGACGTGTTTATAGCAGCGCTGAGTACATGATACTCACTTTGATAGCGCTGTTAAACAAAATAAATGTTACTTTGTACAATCATTACATTGTGTTCCTTCAACGGCGAAGGGAAATTTACTCATAATTGGTGTCCGGCGACGGAACACGAGGACAATTGCGTTTCAGTGTACATTTGATATGTAAATTGTTGTGTAGGTATGTGTACATTTGTTATGTAAATTGTTTTGTGTAAATATGTTGTTATTGTAAAGTGGTTTTTGTCTCGTCACTGTCATTACTGCAATGTTGCTCGGAACTGCACACAAGAATTTCACCTGCTGTTGCACTCGTGAACACAGTAGTGTGACAATAAAGTGATTTGATTTCTGCTCTGTTGAACATTTGACACATTTTGAACATTGAGCTTTAAAATATTTTCTCTTTCTCTGAAAAAAAAACCTGTTTCATTCGAGCGAAATTAAAGAAATAAACAGGTGACGTGACTTTGGCTCCTCCTTCTGTGGTGTGTTTCTACTAGGTCCTGTAGGCGAAAACAAACATCTTCTCCGGATGTTGGTCGTGTCACATTCGAGTGAATATTACGCTCTCATTATCATCATGTCTGGAAGTTGTAGTGTCTTAAAGTTTTGTTCTGTTCACCAAACCCGCTATTCGTCGTCTCGCTCGCCGTGTCGGTGTCAAGCGGATCTCCGGTCTGATCTACGAGGAGACTCGCGGTGTGTTGGAGGTGTTTCTGGAGAACGTTATGCGTGATGACGTCACCTACACTGACACGTCAAGAGAAAGACGTCACTGTCATGGACGTTGTGTACGAGCTGAAACGACAGAGACGAACTCTGTACGGATTCAGAGGATAAACGACTTTATCCTTTTTAAGAGTCAACACATCTTCTCACATTAAAAAGTCGATGTTTATACGGTAGTTGTGCGGGAGAAGAAAGAAAAGTGAATCGGCGTCAGTTTGAAACATGAGGCGATGGGCGGGACTTTCATTTCATTTCAAAGCTTTTGATTGGCTCTCTTTCCTCCCGTCAATCTAAGAGCTGACCAATTAAATCATTTAGTGTGTTTGATCCATGAAGACGCAATCAGAGGACGCGTCGACTCCTTTATAAATTAGCATAGAGGGAATAAAAACTGCAGCGCGTCAGATGAATCTTATTGTGCAAGAGAAACTTTGTGCAAGTGTATTTAGGAGAATTTGTGGTTTTAAAGGCAAAGGATGGTCATACCAAATATTAATTTAGCATGTTTTATGTTTACTGCACTTTGTATGAAGTCAATTGATAAATAAAAGCTATTTATTACATTATGTTTGAAGATGCCACAATTTACAGCATTTTCCAGAAATGCCTAAAACTTTTACACAGTTCTGTATATTAAACTTCATAAACAGTTTAAAGTTTAAAGCAGTTCAGAAACCAAAGCTGATACATTGACACCATCTTCTGGACAATAAAGGCTCTACATGATACAATTGAATAATAATGTCATTCTTAACTAGTATATCAAACTTATACAAAAAAATGGTAAAATGGTAATATCACTGCAACCACAATGTACCAGATATATAATTTATTAGTTATATTTGGTAATTTCGTAACATAACTGCAACATCTCAGGCTCGTAATATCATTACCATTATTTAACTAATTCACAAATGATCTTCATGCCTTCCTAATGTTGCAAGAATACCCAGAATGTCCCAGTTACATGATGTATTTATAATATTTTGGCAATTCCATGATTTACTGACAAATTAACTGCAACTTCATGGGCCCATAATTTCATTACATTAAATTACTTTTGGGAATTTTCAGGATTGACCCCAAGTATCAAGTCAGGTCTGCGGTCGCTGTCTCAATCCGGATCCTCGAGGGGAGAAATTATTGACACAGACACTTCAGTATGCAAAAGTGATTTCTCATACTTTATTGTTCAGCACAGCATTATATACCTTTGTAGGAACAGGAAAAGCAGTAAATTATCTGCATTATCCAATGAGATCAATCATTACTTTATTTGGAAAAGACTTTCAGATTCTGAATTAATTACATAATTATCGAAAATATTCTAGAATAGACAAGTTCAACTAGACTGTTCAACTTTTGACCTCAGACACTCGGAAGAGTAAAACAGGGAACACTTTCCACATGATTTATGTTAATGACACACACACACACACTTTTACTAGGAGTACTAGATGAGAAATGTCAGCTTGCTTAAATATATTTACTTTTCTCACAATTACCAAATCATCTTCACGTCCTCCTAATGTCCCAAGATTACCCAGAATGGTCCAGTTACATAATGTATTCATAATATTTGGGTAATTCTGTGACTTATTGGCAACGTAACTGCAACGTCACGGGTCTGTAATATAATTACCACTTCACCTTCCAATTCCACTTTTTTACATTCTCCAATGTGATAGTCAATAAAATCAGTCGTCGCAACACAGGAAAACTGCATTTCTGTGACAGATTTGTGCTGTTGCAGTTTAATAATTGCTACAATATCACTCAAAGTTCAACAAACACATCAGATTGGTTGAGTAAAATAATTATCTTCTAACTGAAGTTCTGTTAATATTTTTGCATCTGTGATTATTTGGCAGCTTTAATCCCCTGAAATGTCTGTTAACATGATGCCAAAAGTTTATAATGGAAGTGCCCAGAATAATGCTATTTTTAAAAAAAATAAATGATCCCCTTTTCTCCCCAATTTGGATTGTCCAGTTCCCACTACATAGTTGGTTATTGTGGTGGTGCGGTTACTCGCCTCAATCTGAGTGGCGGAGGACAAATCTCAGTCGCCTCCGCTTCTGAGACCGTCAATCCGTGCATCTTATCACGTGACTAGTTGTGCGTGACACCGCGGAGACTTGCAGTATGTGGAGGCTCATGCTACTCTCCACGATCCACACACAACTCACCACACGCCCCATTGAGAGAACCACTAATCACCACCACGAGGAGGTTACCCCATGTGACTCTACCCTCCCTAGCAACCGGGCCAATTTGGTTGCTTAGGAGACCTGGCTGTAGTCACTACCCAGGACCTCCAATAATGCTATTTGTTTAAATAAATGTATACATACTATAATATATATGAATATATTTCTGAATATATATGTTTCTGATTTCCTTTGGACAGTCAATATATTTATAATAATAAGTCAAATATATGTCTGTGTTTTTTTTGTTATAAATCTGCAGTTTATTTGGTGTGGTACTGAAATAAATGCTTTTGTGTCTTTACAGTGCTGGGTATAAACATACAGACGAATCACAATTTCACGTCTTTTTTATTGTTTATTTTTTTATTATTAAACACACTTATTTATAAAAACACAATTTACAAAATCTCTCGTTGGGAGACATGTGCAAAACATAAACACTGTAAAATAGAACAAATTTCAATAAAGAAAATAAATATATATATATATTGTCCTCAGTCTTCACATGTACTTAAAATAAAGTTCCATGGAAGCTTATAAACTAAAATGACAAATATTTTGAGACATCTTCACATAGAGAGTAAATGTTATTACTGGAGAGTTTCAGAAGTTTCAAAGAAGCAAAGTATTCCCTCAGTTCAATTTTAAACACCATTAGGGATGGATTTTTATTTTGACATTTACATTTATGAATATGGTATTTACCCATAATTGTTATGATATTGTCAATTCTAAGAAGCTCCTTCGGAAGGTTTTCATTACCAAAAAGAATTTGCTCCACCTGTAATTGTATAATTCTCTCCATTTTTATTTCCAGCCAATTCATGACATCTTGCCAGAAACTTTTCATCACTGGACAAGAGAAAAACAAACGTTCAATAGTTTCATCTTCCTGGGAGCAGAACACACATGGCTCCACTTCAAAACCAAATCTTTTTTAAGCATTGCTGCTGCTGGATAATATCATTTATAATTTTGAATTGCATTTCTTTAATTTTAGGAGGTATAGGCCATTTCATGAACCTGATGTATTTATTTGTTATTCTGTCATCATAGTGTCTTATTTTTATATTTTGGTCAAAATCATGAAATAGTCTACATTTGAATATTTTGCTAATACAATTATTGTTAATTTTTTTGCTATTTAGAGGAATTTGCAGTATAGGCAAATTTATTTGACTTTTGGAATAATGTAAATAGTTTTGTATCATATTTAATAGGGCTATTGGTATTGCTTTACATTTGTTATAATCCCTAATTAAACTTTGTATATTACATTTTGTTTTAAAATCCGAAAACCTAAGAAAATTACCTTGTTCATCTAATATATCTGTGATGAAAATGATTCCCTTTTCAAACCGATTTCTGAAAAAAAGTGTTTTCCTACTTATTGTTATTACTCTGTTATTCCACAAGGTGGAGCCATGTGGTGTAAAATTATGAGTAAATACCATCTTCCAGTAATGAAGAACTTGTTTATGATATTCAGACAGTTTTACTGGCAATTTGGATACCTCGAAATCGCACTTTAAAAGGAACTCCAAGCCTCCCACTTTATCAAAAAATATTTTTGAGAATAAGATACCATAGAGAGTCAGGTGTATCTAAAGAGGCTTTAACCCAGTTAACTCTAAAAACTCCAACCATAGATTGTTTTTAACCCCCATTTATTATTAAATTATAGTATTTGCTTTTCTAATGTTTTTTTGAACTAATATATAGAGAATAGCTTGGGTAAATTAATTAGAAATCCCTTCTGATTTTGACAATAGGTTACGTCCTAGAATAGTTAAGTCTCTTGTTAACCAATGATTTAAGTTTCTTTTTATTTCTTCAAATAACTCTATGATATTTTTGGATTCTCTTATTGCCAAGTTTTTAGATAGATGAATGCCCAAGTATTTAACATCATTCTTAACTGGAATCCTCTCCAAGTCTGTCTCAGTGCAATTATATAAAGGTAATATTTAGCATTTTTTTAGATTAAGGCAAAGGCCTGATGCCCTGAAAAAAACAGAAATCACATTTAAAGCCTTCTGAAGAATTGATTTGTCCTTTAGAAATATCACTGTATCGTCAGCAAATTGTCTCATTTTCAATTCGGTGTCACAAACATTTATCCCTTCAAGGTCTTTATTATTTACTACAAAATAGGCCAAAAGCTGCGTACAGAGAATTAATAATTTTGGTGAAATTGGGCACTCTTGTCTTATTCCACAAGAGATATTGATTCTTGGAGTGATGTCTGATTGAAGTGAAATATAACTGTATATTTGGTTAGAAAAAATTCTGATTACCTTACAAAAGTTGTTACCAAACCCAAAAAGTTGGAGCGATTCCAGTAAAAAGTCATGTTCGATAGAATGAAATGCCTTGAAAAAATCAATAAACAATATTAGGTTTTCTGTGTTAATAAGGCTCTGGTAATCTAGCATGTCCATAATTAGTCTCACATTGTTATGAATATGTCTACCTTTAATAAAGGCTGACTGAAATTCGTCTATTAACTTGTTCAAGACATTTTTTACTCTGTTAGCATATATACCAAAGCTAGTAATTTATAATCAGTGCAAAGTAGAGTTATAGGTCTCCAGTTATCTAATAGTAATAAGTCTTTATTGGCTTTGGGCAACAAGGTTATCAGACCAGTTTGCATTGTTGGGGATAACTGAGGATAACTTTTTTTATGCAATCGAGATACGCACTAAATAAAAAAATTTTAATATCTGACCAAAAAGTCTTAAAAAATTCTATAGATAACCCATCAATACCCGGTGATTTACCGTTTTTCATTTGTTTTAAAGCTGTTTCAATTTCTGTTAAGGTTACATCTCTTTCTAGTAAGAATTTATCTTCATCTGTCAGTTTTGATACATTTTTCTTTACACTTTTCATAAAGTCATCACAATCGTCACTCTGAAATTTTTTCTTATATAAGTTACTATAGAATTTACATACTTCCTCTGTTATTTTATTTGTGTCTTGAATGATATTTCCATTTTGGTTTAGTTTCGTGATACATTTTTTTAGTCTGTCTCCGTTTTTCAAGGCTATAAAAATATGATGAGTTTTTCCCCCCTGCTCAATCCATTTATCTTTTGATCTTACAAAGGCGCCTTTTGCCTTCTCCAAGTAAATAACATCTAATCGATTCTGGAGCGTGTGTAACTCTTGTGTCTCTTCTACCGATATGCTAAGTTTTCCACATAATAAACTTATCTTTTCAACTATTTCCTTTTGTTTACGTTTACGGTTATCGGCTATTTTCTTTCCAGTTTCAATAGCCTCTTGCTTTACTCAAAATTTAAACCAGTCCCATTTACTTATATCTGATAAATCCATGTCATTAATTTCAAGACATATTATTCTAATCTGGCTACAGAATTCTTCGTTCAGCAACAAGGTATTGTTAAATTTCCAAATATTGTTTGATTTTTGTTTTTGTTTGACTATTGAGAGTGACAAACCAATAAGACAATGGTCCATGAGAGGAGATGATTGAATATCACATTTTGGTGTAAGAATAGTAATATTTGGAGACATAAGCCAATAATCTAACCTTGAGCATAGGTTAGCATCTGCTGGGCTGATCCATGTAAACTGCATTGCTTTAGGGTGTGTCACTCTCCAATAATCTACCAAGTTATTGGATAAACAAAAATTGTTTAACATGTCATTATATTCTGGTTGTAACCCCTTGGGAGGTTTTCTGTCAAGCCAGGAATTAGGTGCTATGTTAAAATCACCTCCTATTATTATGCTATCCGTGCCATAAGTAGCACTCCATTCCCTAATAGCTTGAGTTAACTTTAACATCATGTATCTATTGAGAGACCTGTTATTGTATCCATATACATTAATCAAACTCATTTTAAAATCAAATCCTTCCACCACAACCATTAGCCAATGACCTGCTTCATCACTTTTATAATCAATAATTTTCCCTATAAACCTAAAAAATAAAATCATCACTCCTGCAGAATGAGAAGTTCCATGTGAATACAAAATATTGTCTCCCCAATGTTGCTTCCAGAATTTTTCATCATCCTTGTTAGAATGTGTCTCTTGAAACAAAATAAGATTGGCTTTGACTTCCTTGCAAAATAAAAAAAAATGGCCTTACGCTTAATGTTGTTCTTTAACCCTCGAACAATTGTCTGAATTGGACATGCAGCTCCTTGCAGACTCTGGCCTCCCTCGACCACCTCCAGATCTCGTCCCTCGTCGTCCATATGCCAAACTGCATAATGATCGGTCGTGGTCTCATGTTGAAGGCGGGATCATCTTTCTTTCCCAGACGATGGACAGTATCAACCTTGTCTCGTAGTTTTTCCACAGGCATCGGAATCACTCTTGTGAGACTACCGATCACCCTTTCTCTAGTATCCTCGTTTTCTTTCTCCTGTAGCCCAATCAATTTGAGATTCCATCGTCTTCCGTATCACTCGATTTCCCGGCATCTTTCCTTCAGTTCCTTATTCTCTTTTGTCAGCCAATCCACTTGCACTTTGACTTGAATTATTTCATTTTTATTTTCTGTCACCTCTTTTTCGTTATTTTGGATGCGCTGTTCAAAGTTTTCAAACTTTATGTCGAACGCATCCAGTCTCTCCTCAAATCTTTGTGACAGAGTGTGAATAGCGTCGTATGCTTTCCATGCTTACTTCTCTTGATTCATCTCTCCTCTTCAGTTTCTTTGGATTTGGACTCTGTAACGGAGTGTGGTCGCTCAGAGGTTTTACCATCTGCATCTCTTCTTCAACCAATTCTTCAAAACATGCCTCACGTATCCCGTCCACACTGTAGTCCTGTTCATTGAGGCTAGCTTGGTCCTGAGTGTTAGCCATTTTTTCCGAGTGTATTATTTTGTGCGTCTTTTCAAAAAAGTGACACACAATAGTCTTTTAAGAGTGATGTCTACCTCACAATGACTTGAGGGGTGCCTGTTATTCAAAATTAACTATTTTGGATGTCAAAATCACTTTTTCTGTCGGACCCTGCAACTTTTACCACTACTCACTCCGCCATCTTGCTTCTCCCCCGCAATTTCGCGTCTGTTCTCAGAAGCCCTTGGAAGGCGCGAACCTAGTTGTCATGGCAACTGAATAAACAAAAATCTGACCTGATCAAAATTTACTGGTGGAGTGCAAGTCAGACAGAAACTAAAATAAGAAAATACACTATAATTTGTTTAATAAAAATTTTACGAAAGCACATTTACATTTTGTGCGATCTTCCAGCATTGCCTTTGCGATCGACTGGTAGATCGCGATTGACGTATTGGCACCCCTGTGTAACGTCTGCCAGATGATTTTGGAGACTGCCCAGATGAATCAGGAAAAATAGTAAAATGCAATAAGGAAAAATTGTGACAAATGATTGGGTAGTCCCACAAGGCTTTATAGATGGTTGACACAAACACACTCTTCTCATACATGTCAAAGAGCGAGTATAAACAGGGAAAAGTAAAACTCTGTTAGACGCTACACATAAAAGTAGGGGTGAGCGCATTAGTATGTAGTAACAGCACTCAGCGGTAGAGTGGCCATCTCTCTCAATAATAATCACAAGCATTAATCTTCTCTCCGTGCGTGCACGCTCTCTCATAACAACAACAGCATTGGAGACGTCATCTTAAAGGCACATCAACATTCATGTCATAACAGTACTTAACATTAGGTGGCCGTTACACCTGGTCTACAGGCTTTAATAGGCAACATATGAAGTCCGGGAAGGGCTCATTTTTAAAGATGCGTTACCGTTCATACATTGGCAAAAAAAAAAAAAAAAATTACATTAAAAAATGTTACATATGGCACCTTTAAGCAGTCACTGTAACATCAAATAAACAAGATTGTATTCTTCAGAGTTCATGTGTTCTTCATGTGTTGTCAGATGTTTGTTTATTCACATTGATTCCAAACATACAGAATTAAAGATTACGTTTCTAAAGGCGCGTGTCCATCGGAATACAGTCCAGTTTGATTTACAACATGTATTTCATTAACAAAGTCAATTATGAGTCGAGAAATATAAAAAGTAGATCAGAATAGTATTAAAGGACAGAGGAAAAGAGATACAGTAAACAAGGTAAAAATTTAATTGTTTATTAAGTATTTAAGAAAAAAAGGTGCGTAAAGGAAAGTGAATCTGATCGCCAGTTTGAAACACGAATCGATGGGCGGGGCTTTCATTTCAAAGCTTTTGATTGGCTCTCTTTCCGCCCGTCAATCTAAGATCTGACCAATGAAATCATTTAGTGGGTTTGATCCATGAAGACACGCAATCAGAGGACGCGTCGACTCCTTTATAAATTAACATAGAGGGAATAAAAACTGCAGCGCGTCAGATGATCATATACAGTATTTTATCATCTCAATGTTCAGTGTATCCACCTGCTTTACAAACTCAACTGTTATTGAACTGACACTCTCATTCTCAATGACACTAATTACATACAAAACTATTTCATTGACACTTTTCTACAAATCTTTTATTTTCTTCATCTGGGACTTTAAATATAAGCGGTCCAGAATCTTATTTTTATCTGAATCTCAAGACAAGTTATTCTGAACTTGGGAAAATCATATTTAATAACTTTCCATAAGTGTAACTATTGTATTATATAATGTGTTTCCTCAAGGTTTTTCTCTCTATTTAAACATATAGAGTTTATTTCTGGACACAATCGCTGTTGGTTATTTTAACTGAGGACTTTTAAGGCACAATCTTCAGTAAAGCTGCATTGAATCCAAATGTGTTGTGATATGTGCTGTACAAATAAACCTGAGATGACTTTCAAACAGGAGAAATCATGTTTCTTTCATTTCATCAAAACTCTTCCATCCATATTTTATACAAACAAAAACAGAGAGATGAAAATGACACTTTATTATTGACATGTTTTACATAAAGAGTGAGGAGCGAAACAATCATGATGTCAAATATTGTTCAGATTTAAATGTATTCAGTTGTTTTGAAGAAATCATCATTTTCTCCAGTGCAAAATATATTTACTTTATGACATTAATAATCAAGAGTTTAAGATCGTATTTAAATCTGTAAGAAAGCATAAAGTCCAGAATATTTCAAACACAAAGACACACTTATTTAAAGTAGGAAACATCAGATCACACACAAATCCACACAATAAAACTAGATCAGAATAAAACTAAAGTGTTTCTGCTCTTATTCATTATTTGAACATGAAACAGGCGACTTTAATCCAGAACAGGAAATATTCAAGTAAAAGATTCAAATAGAAATCATATAAAAGCAGAAACACAAAATACAATGTTTTAAAATCATATGAATGATAAATCAATTCTACAACAAATGAAACATGGTGAAATAATGAACAGGAATGTAAGAAAAGTCTTCTGAACGTTTTTAAAGAGATTCAGATTGAAGTTTCTTCCTCTGTTACTGCAAACTGACTTTGATCTTCAACAGATGAAACTATCAAATACAAAAACAATATTATAAACATGTCATTGAACTAGACTTTCATATTGTTTCCTCTGCTGTTATTGTCTTTGTGAACAAACATTTCATCTGTTGATTATATTGATCTCTTTTACCTCTCGCTCTGTAGCATTTGAACACCAGCACGACTGTCACGATCAGATATGGACAAACTGCCAGAAGAGAACTGAGAGTGTGGAAGACCCAAATCTGATCTGCTGACACTGAAAAACAGACACACAAGCACATGATGATTGAGTATATCTGAACAAGTGCACATGAATGAATAGAAAAGAGAGAATAAACTCTCACCTGTGACTGAGATCCAGCTCTCGGGTGACTGTCCTCTCGCTCCGTGTTTACAGGAGTAGAAACCCTCATGTGACTTTGAGACAGTAGGGATGCTCATCTCTCCTGTCGTCTGTTTCTGGAGGAGTGATCCATCTTTATAGAAATCAGCTGTGAGGATTGAGGAGTTTGTAGATCGATGTAAACAGTGTAGAGTCAGAGTATCTCCCTCAATCACAGGATGAACAGAACTCTCCAGAATCACATCACCATCTACACAACAGAGGAAATGGAGAAACAGCAGGAAGAAGTTTAAGCACATATTTAAAGTAACATATTCAGCTCTGTTTTAAGTATAAGTATCATGACACTATATCTGCTGTTATATAGACTCACCATGTACTGTGATGTTAATATGAGGACTGTGTTCTCCAGATTGAGACTGACACCAGTACACTCCAGTGTCAGATGTTTTAAGGGAGCTGATTTCACATGTAGATCCTGTAGATGAACAATCTTTCATTCTCTCACTGTCTGTGTTTCTTCTCACTGTCCATCCAGTGGAGTTATTGTGATCCTCACAGTTCAGAGAGAGAGAGTGAGATGAGAAGTGTTGACTTCTGCTGGGACTGATGATCAGAGACACTGAGGGACGTTGAGCTGAAATGAAGTTCAAACAAATACTGCAAGATAAATCCCTGTAGAAACTTATAGGTGAAAAATCGACATGAAAACTGACAAGGAGCCAGTGCAAAGACTCCAGGATAGGAGCGATCACCTGCGACATTGACCCACAATGCATCACTGTAGTTTGTGTAGTAAACTGGTTCTCCTCTTCCAGCTCTACACCAGTACTGACCTCCATCAGACACTGAATCAATATGGACTCTGTAGGAGTTTGTTTCTGTCTTGTTTTTCTCAGAGTTCTGTGTGTGTTTGTACCAGTAAAAGTCCCATCCAGCGGTCTGAGTCATGTGACAGATCAGAGTCACTGTGTTTCCTGTCAGTGCAGCTCCTGCAGTATCTGATGTGAGTTCAGGATTGAGCTTTGAGTCTGTGGTGAAGAACATTTGGGTCATTAATAAACAGAGTTCATCTTCTGCTCGTCTTTACTACAGTAATTACTCACCTTTAACAGAAAGAATAACACTTGTGTTCTGTGATGTTGCTGGTCTTCCATCTCTCTTTCCTCGACAGCAGAACTGATGTTGATCAGACTCAGTAGCTCCTCTGATAGTGAGAGTGTTTGTGTTTACAGTGTAACGCTCAGACTCAGACACGACAGTTCTGTCTTTATACCACTCATATCTCCAGTTACTGTAATCAGACTCAATGTCACACTTCATGATCACTGTCTCTCCAGTGAAAACAGATGTTTCTGGATGTACAGTGAGTTTAGCTGTGGGCAAATCTGTACAGAGAAGGAAATATTTACTCAGAGCTCCTGATAAACACTCAATACAAACTGAATAAACGTTGTAAAAGTCTACAGAGATGCGCACACACCTGATACAGTCAGTGTAACAGCATCACTGAGGTGTGATCTCTGTGAGTCACTGATTTTCTCTCCTCTACAGCTGTATTTACCACTGTGAGATTTGTCAGATGTGATTCTGTACACTCTCTCAGTGCTGACTGGATTGACTGAATCATCTTTAATCCAGCTGTATCTCCACTCAGTGTGTGTTTGTGTCTGTATGTCACATGTGAGAGTGACTGTCTCTCCTCTGAACACATGATGATCTGGATTTACACGCACTTCAGGTTTTGGTCTCTCTGTATAAAACACAAGTAAATATTCATCTATTTTACAATAATACAAGAATTAGACTGTAATCAGTTCATCTGAAGATTATGAAGATTTGAATCATTCAATGTATAATTTTCAGTGTTTTCATCACTAAAAAAATGCTGGTTTATTTTTTCTACTCGACCGCTGGTTTGATTTCACCCAATTTGTGTCGGCAATCGTTGATTTTCTGTCAGAAAGTTACTTTTAAAAGTTTACCGCCCTTTTTCTAGCTAATTATCGCTATGTTCATCTGTACATTTAACATTTTATTGCCAAACTGATACAAAAAAACTAATATTCTAATAAAAATAATTGCTAATATATGATTAATTTTAAAGAGTAGCAACAGCAAAGTCACTATAAACTCAATATCTCACTGGAAAAAAATGTAAAATGTCAATAAAATAATTGTATCAATGTCTGTGAAGAAAGCAGGGAAGACTGTCATCAAGGGGTGTGATTGATGTCAAACTGCACACACGTGGGTCAAGTGCAGGTGGACCGGTCACCGTCTTTGCTGCCTAATAGGGATGTAACGGTATGATAACCGCCACAAACATTACCACGGTATCACAGTTTCACAGTATTTATGTGCATTGATAATATTACAAGCAGTTCAATATTTGGTTATAACCAATTCTTGAACTTTATTTTGGATTTCTTCAACTTTAATCCTTTAACTTTTGATCTTGAACATCAGGAAACTCTCTTAATCCGACACGGTAAAAATAAAAATAAACGTGCAGTAGTCAGATGATTATAACTCAAATATTTTACAAATAAAACATATTATTAGTATTTTCAAACACATTGTCCTGCTGTTGCGGCACATCGTAATGTTGAACGAGGGTTTAAATCCGTTTGCTGCATTTGTGAATGTGACAGAAAGCATCAACATAACTTTAGTCTCACTAGTCATTACAAATCATGTCAAACTACATTGAATCTTGTGTTTTTATGAAACGGGCTATAATTTATTATCCCGTGTACTGTATTTCCACATACATTCATCTCCACAAATCCCGTGGGATGGTGCTCACGGAGATGGTGCTTAATGTTTGAAGTGTTTCCTGTCTGAGCAAACTTTACAGACTGGGTATCATCAACATTGATGGAGCTTCATGGGTCTTTTACAAGTAATCCCAGACAGCGGAAATAAAGGTTCAGTCTTGCCCGTTGGTGATTCATATTCTTCTCTGCATATCGCCCCCTGCTGTCTAGCAAAACATGACAAATATTGATCTGTTTCTCACCCACACCTCTCATATCACTTCTGAAGACATGGATTAAACCACTGGAGTCTTATGGATTACTTTTATACTGCCTTTATGTGCTTTTTGGAGCATCAAAATTATGCTAAAATATTTATTTTATTTGTGTTCTGCAGAAGAAAGGAAGTCATACACATCTGGGATGGCATGAAGGTGAGTAAATGATGAGAGAATTTTCACTTTTGAGTAAAAATCTCTTTAAAGTGAATTTAATAATCTGTCATCATTTCTCTACCCTCATGTTGTTCCAAACCAGTGTGAGGCTTTGTATTATGTGGAACACAAAATATATTAGGCAGAATGTTAGGGACTGACAGTCTCAGTCACCATTCACTTTCAGTATATATATATAACATTCACTGAAAGTAAATAGTGACTCAGGCAAACATTCTGTGTAATATCTCCTGTGTTACATGGAAGAAAGAAAGTCATACGGGTTTGGAACAACATGAAGGTGAATGATGACAGAATTTCCATTAATAATAATTCTATAATACATGTTCAATGTGTTTTATGTTATGGAATATTGGGGACTAAATGTCTATTTGTCATTTGTGAAAGTAACGAGTTACTCACTACTCGAGTACTAATTGGATACTTTCTTACTCTTACTCAAGTAATTATTTATGCAAGTACTTTTACTTCTACTTGAGTAATTATGATTTTGAAGTAATTGTACTTTTACTTGAGTACAGTTTTTAGTTATTCTACCCACCTCTGGATAACAATTAATGTATTTATCATGTAAATATATTTACAATCTATTTTCGGTGATAGAAGTCGGTAAGTTAATTGTTGTATTTGATCCCATTAAATGTCAACCACAGACCATTGCATGGGCCCCCCTGGACCTTGGGCACGGGGTCATCTGTACCATTTGACCCCCCTGACGACGGGCCTGATATTATATATTATACTATATATTTTACAGAATTATATACAAATATTTTCTTTATCCACAAAGTCAGAATCTAAAGATATTTAAAGCATTTAATTAACTGAGGAAAAATAAGTCACTGTGACAACATGCCCCAATGGTGAAACATATGAGGGGTAAGTTGTCACAGTGGAAGATTGCTAATTTTCAAACATATTATTAGGGCCTAAATGAAACATTGTGGTGTTTTTCTTCAAAATATTACCCTCATTTAACATTTTACAGCTTGTATAATTCTTGAAACTTATATTTAAAGACAGGAGCATCAGCTCGAAGTCCACAACTTTCTTAAAGGGATAGTCCACCCAAAAATGACAATTCTCTCATCATTTACTCACACTTTTGCAATCCAAGGTGTAAATGCCTTTCAATCGTCAGATGATCACAAATTAATATTTTATAAAAGATATATCAGGCTGGTCCTCACAGTCAAAACACATTAAATGTCCAAAAGTCACATTTAGGCATCATGCAGGTAATCCAAATGGATCCAGTCGCTCAATGAAGATCTTCTGAAGCAAAACGCTCGAGTTTGTATGAAACTAATCAATAATTAAGATGTTTTTAACTAAAGAAACGCTTCTGGTCAGATCTTCAATGCACATGTACAGGATGTGACATCATGTCATGTGACAAATATATATTTAAAATCAGAAGTAATTACGTACATTACCTCTGATTATATATATATATATATATATATATATATATATATATATATATATATATATATATATATATATATTCTCTATGCGGGAGTCCCACACCGATCCCACCCGAGACCTGTGAGGACACCAGTGTGCACCAAGACCGGTTTCCTGAGGAGACTCAGAGTTCAATGCGCTCCTTGTTCTCAGTCAGAAATTCAGAGGAAATGGTGTCTGTGCACCTGTTTTATAGCGGTCAGCACATATCAAATCCACAATTTCTCTGAGCTTTAAACACAACTGCCACACCTCATCATCAAGTGGATTTTTGATTCTGTCTCCAACCAGAATAGGAAAGAGACGCAAGAGGCACCAGTTTTGAGCAGCATGCCCTCCCAGCTTCTCCGCATTAGTTTTAACCTCACATGGCTTGTTATTTGCATCACTGCCTAGATATGTGAACTGTGATATAGTCCGATTCAGTTGACCATAGGTGAAGTGTTTGCCCACAGTCACTAAGTGCTTAATGTACATAGCAAGATCAAATGAAACAACCCCTTCAAACAGGTCATGACCCAGGCATGGAGGGAGCCCTGGCTGGCAAACATGAAAAAATTTCAACTGATTGAAAATTGAGTCAAACTTTACTCCACTGCTCATTTCCTGATCTACCTGTGCTACCACACTGTTTTTGTAACTCTCTATGGTTCTTTTAGGACCAGATTTGCAGGGATCTGTTTGAAAAGACACTCTGTCGATGACACAGTACCGGCAAAAATGTGTGCTTTTACTGAAGTTTTCAGTAAACCCGCCAATACTGTGTGACCCCAGATTATCTCCAGTAATGGCAATCACAGAGCCTTTTATTTTCTCCTCAGCACCGTATTCAATTCCATTTTCCTCCATTTCTTTTAAGTCACTGACTAAAGTGGAGAACACTTTTTCTTGTCCAAAAAATTGGAAATCCTCCTCTCTGCACAACATAACAAGTTGCATTGGATCAATGGATGACCTGTTGTGTGGAGCAATCTCTGCAAGTGTCATGTACATGGCCAGTATTTTGTGTTTTTTTCTGCCTGAGCCCAGTGGGTTCGCAACTTCGAAAGAATCCTGATACAAGATGAGAAACAATGAAGATGGTGAATCTCGTAAAAGTATATTCTCTTTAAAGATTCTACCATCTCTCACATCTTCCAGAACATCAGGATTTGTTTCTGTGTCAGCTTTAGCTTGGGCATACTGCTCTTTAACAGAGTTCTGAGAGAGGAGTGATTTTATTGTATCCTTGATGGGCACGTACTGGTAGAACCTCTCTTTGCCTTTAGCATCAATGCCCAAATAAGTCTTGACTGGCTCAACATAGCTAAATCTGCTCCTAAAGAAGGTTTTACGGGTTTGATCTGTTCTAAACACTCCTTCGTTGCACATTTTCAGAAGGTTATCTTTTGAGAGATTATCAAGGAGCCTCTTAATATCACTTTCAGGCACATTCAGATTTGTTAACTCTTCATGCATCCTAGAAAATAGATGAGTCAAACCAGTTTCGTGCACCTCTTGCATTTCCTCTAAGGTCTGAATTGTACTGGCTGGTAAAAGCATTTTAGCCTGCATTCGGAGATAAAACATGGCCAGATTGTTCATAAACTCATCTCTGTCCACTTCATCATTTGTGTTGTCATTATCATCGTCAAAGTTCGTCTCAAAAGTGTGATCTAGTTCACTTTCTGATGACATGGAGGCACAGGTAATGTTAGTAGGCCTACTAGCACTGGTGGTAGAACTTTGGCTAATATGTGGAGAACTAGATTTTCTCGTGTTTCCGATTCAAGTGTGAGGCAAAGGTTGAACGGACACGGAAATGTTTTAAACAATTAATATAAGGGCATGCCACTTTTGTGCCATCTTTAATATGCCAATTAAGATGTTCACGTAAGCTTGAAAAATTTGCTGACACATAGTTACAACCTTCAACAGTGCAAGCCAAATCAACTCCATTAATTTTCCTTTTATGTCCTGGTTTAGCTGTATTTTTGTGAAAGCGGTACATGTGGCTTTGAACGGCACCACGCGTCACGAAATTGGCAAAGCATTTTGCTACGCCACATGGAAATCTAAAGTTAGCTAGATTTCGGTGTATGCTCAAATGACGAACAAATGCAGTTATTGAAGCTGTGGTGAAATTACAGTGCTTGCACGAGTAATTCATTTTGATGGCAAGTTAACGTTAACTGGTTAACTTCTACTCCTAGCGCTAGCTGTAACGTTTTACATGTGGCTTTCCACAGCCTGACAAGGGTGGCACAGAACTTGAAAGTGATGGTAAAGTTACTTACTGATCTTCTGGAAGTCCCGATAAGCGGTTGGTGAAGAATCCGCGATTCCAAGAGGGAAACTCCGGCAGAGGCCACGGGAGGGAAAAAGCTTCTCCTGGCTAACTTAAGTTAAAAGTTAGCTAGCTGCCGATAACTTAATTAAGTACCCAGCATTAACGTTAAAGGCTGTGAAAACTTCTCAGTCGAAGCTCTCACGGAAGCGTTACTTTTCGCTGAATTCCTCTCAGGAAAAAAGTGAAAGATATTACAAGATAACACAAAGACGAAATCAAAATAAATACAACCACAAGACAAAGCCGTGTATAAAAAAAAAACGTAAATTTGAGTAAAACGTTGTAAAGAAACGAGTACTAACGGAGATTTTCTGTCACTGACGACGAGTCAGAAATTCAAGCGTTGCTTGCTTCGCGCTTTTTTTCTCACAGATTCTTGACTTTGAGCTGTCTAGACTGCCTAAACCCCGCCCACTCTGCTGGCGCTTTGATTTCGCCCTGCAGTTCAGAACAGCTCTGGAAACTTGCACGTTTATCTCTCCTGCTTCCGAAGAAAAAAAATTATATAACACTGATTTTTGTATAATAAAAATCCCATGGTACGTATTTATGAGTCAACCAGACAGCCCCAATTTTGGCAGGTAATGTACATAACATGACATAGTAGCCTACTCAAAATAAAAAGGTTTCTGTTCATAACTCATTCTGAATAGACACATAACCAACATATATTTAGAGCGTTTTGGCTCAAGTTCAAAACTCAAAATTAATCAGATGTTATTAATATTGAGATATATAAGCTCAAAAATAAAAACAACAACTATTAAGAATATAGCCTATTTATGTATAAAAAATATTTATATTTTAATATTAATATAGTATACTATTGCAACTTACAACCAATGATCATGCTTCATTTCAAATCTGAGGATGATATCTCAACAAAATTATGCATTTATGAAGCCTATATTGTTAGACCATGTCAGGGGAGACTTTGGAGAAGTTTAAGATATGGCTTATCAAATATTTTATTGCCCTCTTAACAACCATTTACAATCACAAAACAAACAAACAAAAAATATTCTTGGAATCTTATGCGAATTCTTTAAAAAAAATACTGGAATATTTAATTAATATATGGAATGGAAAGCACATTTTTATTTATTAATATTACACTTTTACTTAAAGCTCACCATTGAGTATTTATATCATATTCCGGAAATGAATTCTGAACAAAAATAATCTGGGGCCGTCCATGTGAAATGGGTACAAAGACAGATATGATATTAAAAAAAAAGGAAAATTACAGTAGTTTACTTTACTATTTACAGTACTATAGTGGCTAAATTGTGAATTTTTTACAGTAATGCTTTGACTACTGTGATTTCAACTGTAATACTTGGACTACTGTGATTTTTAAGGTCTTACTGTAAACTTTACAATATTCTACTGTAAAAATATTATACAGTAATGTTACTGTGGAATCTACAGTAAATAACTGTAGATTTCACAGCCATTTTTTACAGTGTATGTAATACTTTGGAAGCATTGGCTTACTACTAGTCCTTTCCTTCTCTAATTAATGGTACTTCCATATTCTTGAGGACAGGTGAGGTTGTGTGACAGTACTGTTACCCAATAAATATTGTGAAATAATGGGAATGACACAATGGGAACGGCAGAATAAAGTCAGGCTTGATACCTTAGTATAGTTTTGTTTGTCTGCTGGAGACAAAGTTTTCCTTTAGGTAAAATGCACTATATGTGATGCCATTAGAAATCAAATATCCCCGGGAATTGAAGCCTAATCCAACCCTACTGTATCATGCCTCTGCAAGCAACTAGTAATGCCTGCCTGAATTATACCAACGTGCCTGTTATTCTAGCAGATCTCAGATCGGCTGGTATAGTGAATGTAGGCCGTATGATCCGAAATACTGATCTGGTGTCAGCACCCACGTGTAATATGTAACGTTAGAGCGATAACAGGGACACCACACCAAAGTTACATATAACGTTAACATTATAGATGCAGCATGGGTTATATACATGCCATTTCTACAGGCACGATTTATAGCCAATAAACGGTTTGTCCTGTTGCCCACAATTTGGGAATAAATCCGGTTTAGGAGTCCATGCGTGTAGCATTCCCGGCTGAACAGATGCAGTTTACTCTCAAGGACTGATGTTTAAAGAATTTTATTCCCAGAAACACCGTAAGAGCTAAATGAAAGTAAACAAATAAATATTAGACATCTCACTGCAGATTATACATGTCCATAACAAACACATGAGAATACACATATACAATCTAAGTGGCTTTATAGTAAATAGTGTGACAACTGAATTAACTATGAATTATTTTGTACATCTGACGATCTCAATTCAGAGAGAAAAACCTAAAATATATGAAATGAACAAAAAAGGTCTAATTTCCTGAAAACAATCTATCACACACACACACACACACACTACATAACATATCACTGATTTACACACCTGCATAGCCTAACGTTATATGCAAACGACCCACTAACAGCTTCAAAGGTGAATGAAACAAACACATTAGTCACTCAAAATTTAGCATACAAAATAAATTAAACAGTACCTTGTGCCCTTCATCAGCCAGGAGCTAAGAGGTAGAAAGAAACCTTTTTAAAGCTATATTTTCACAGTTTGGAAAACTCTCATCTCACTTCTCTGGTAGCTTTAATCAGAATGACGCGTCACATAGAAAGCGCGCCAACATACACACAGCGCGCCACTGCACATCCTTTCACGGACTTCAAAATAAAAGCATGTGAGGTAAGTGACAGACGCTCTTGTAAAACAAAACAAAAATACAACATTATGTATTCAGCGAAAAACATTAATAAACCAAAACATAAACAAAGAGTTTTTTTTAGCTCAGGTTTAGTAAGAGTCCCCTTTTTGTGAAAACCTTTCTCAAGTCCTCCATGACCACACCGCCCTCTATGGCTGGAGGTAAAGGTGATGGACCATTTTAGAGATAGGGAGATCTAATGGTCCTTTACAATGCGCACCAGTGTTGCCAGATGTACGATAATTATCGTATTTGTACGATAATTTTGACCTCTGTACGATCAATAATGAAAAAAATCTCATAATGTACGATAATTTCAAGAGTTTTCAGTCGTTCGTCCAAACACACATCCTACCGCTTCTCTCTCGGACCCCGAATCATTTCGCAGGCTCGCCTGCCTGCACGCAAGCACGTATGCCGCGCTCCATGACGGCATCCAATCTGTACCGTAAAAGGATTTCTCAACCAACAACATCTGCCAACACAGCACAAGTGGATGTGGCATCCGATGATGACAGCGACTTAGAGATCGAATTTGAATCTTTTTTGTGTTAATTGTGCACTTTTTTTTCGGCATATCTTTTGCACTTTGGAAAAAAAAAGTTATTCAGACTTCCTCCAGTTAATGTGACCGTATTATACAGCTTGTTCAAATTGGCTGTAAAATATAATAAATAAATAAAATTGTTGGAAAATAACTATATTTTATGCGTTTGGTTTGTGTACGATAATTTAAAAAAAAAAAAACGATAATTTTGAGGTTTTGGTACGATACTTCAACATTTCTAATCTGGCAACACTGATGCGCACTGATTAGTCCACATTATTGACCCCTGGGGGGTCCCGTAGGCTAACGTTACCACTTTATCTAAAAACGTTAGCAAACACTATTTCAGTCTGTTGATTTGTGGTGCTGTCATCAGCCATATCTAAAAGCTGAAGACCCATATCACAACATGATTGAAAACTGTTTTATTCATTTCAAACTGCAACAGGTCTGTTTACAGTAAAGCAGAAAGAGCGGCAAACTGTTCACTAACTAATTTAAACGCATTCGCTGCCATTTTGACACATGACCCCATATAACGTGATGCAGAAACACTGTAATAATTAAAATAATACAGTTAACACCGTGATCTGATTACAAAAAATGACTGTTGCCCTTCCTTACCTGTTTGAAGATGTGCGCGCATCAGGTGAACTGAGCCTCGCTGGTGACATCATTGCCGTTGAAGGTGACGCGGTATTTAGACGCATCTGCTCTCCACCGAAGTTAATGGGAAGGATTGGCGGCTCCGGGCAAGATGGCGGAGTGAGTGCACGTACGCGACGGAGCTGTTCACCTTCAGACATGTATATTAGTGAATCATAGTTACTTTAAATATATTCTGGAGATACATTAATACTGAGTTGAGTGCACCGTGTCTATTTATTGTTAAGCTTGTATCGTGTTAAATTCTCGCCTCATAACGACACACGTGAGGAAAAACCTCGGCTAACAGCTTACCTAGCTAGCATACTACTACAGCAGCATGCAGGTACCGATGGGCAATCCGCTTGTGAACAACCTACACGACTACTGCATGGCGGATGCTCCGGTGATCTCCCTCGGGGACCCAGATTTCCCCCCTCTCCCCATAACTCCTTCATCAACTCCCTCCAAACCTCCTGCACCAAAAAAAATGAAGCCGCAGCGCTCCGTGGATCTAGACAGTGAAGATATTGTGCAGAGAATCTCAGTCATCTTCAACACGAGAATCGACTCTCTGGAAAAGAGTGTGGAGAGAATGATTTCTAACAATACTCTAAAGATTGAGGGGCTAAAGAAGACTGTTGATTTTGCCTGCGCTGAGATCCGTGAAGTGAAAGGTAAAGTGACACACATTGATGACCGAGTCAACGTGGCGGAGAAAAAGACGAACCTACTGGAACAACGAATCACTGAGCTGGAAAACTATTCGCGACGGTGGAACCTGCGTCTCTACGGTATGGCTGAAAACGTAGATCAAAACGTCCGCCAAGAGGTTATACACATCTGTCAGTCTATCCTGCTGGAGCACAAGGCCAAACTACCTGATGTTATTGACTCAGTGCATCGTCTTGGTCAACTAAAGAAAGGTGCCACCAAGCCTCGAGGGATAATTCTACAGTTTAGTGCCCGTATCTACCGCGACGCTGTATGGAAGGCTGCAAAGAAGTCCATCTTCCTGCAAAACAACAAGCTACGTTTTGCCGAAGACCTGTCCCCAGCAGTCAGAGAGCGAAGGATGCAGTTGTGGCCACTGGTGGCTAAAGCGCGAGAACAAGGGAAAGCTGCTTACTTCGTGGGAGGTCGTGCCTTTGCCAACGGGGCTGAACTGTTTCCAGTTACCTGAAAGTGGTAAACGTCACACCTGTTAACATGTGCCTTAAGTCGAGTTAAGCCATAATATCCTAAATACTTCTCATTCACTGTATGTTTTTCTATCTGTTCTGAGAAACAATATACTTTTCAATTTATATGGAAAAAATTGAGCACTTTATAAGGATTATTGAGCACTTTAATGACACTCAACTTAATATACCTTCAAGACAACTCCTATTACTTCCTGTTCAATTATTTGCAATGTTCTGTAGGCTAGCATTTTATGTCTATTAATTGCTAATAACTATGTGTTAAGTTGTCGACTGAAAACCTAGGTATCTCCTTAGTTTTCACTGTATCACTAAGTTTCGCTATGTACCTTCTATTTAAGTTAATTGGTGCAGCTCCTTACAGTATGGTTAAAGTTTAATTTTCATCCAAACTTTACTTTTTGCATTGTTCTATCTGTTGTTGTTAATACGTCTTTATCTATCATTTCTCTTAATGCCAGGGGGATAAGGAATATTGTTAAGCGCAAGGCGTTGTTTTTGTTTGTCAAGCAGCACAAATCTGATTTCTGTTTCATTCAAGAGTCACACTCAGTTCCGGAAGATGGTAGATTATGGAGATCCCAATGGGGGAATGATCTGTGGCAGGCTCACGGGTCTGAACATTCTGCTGGTGTTGCGACTCTAAAATATAATTTTCCAGGGACTATTCTTTTATCTGTCAGTGATACTTCAGGTCATTTTATTTTTCAAGTATTAACCATTGAAAACTTTACTTATTAATTATTATTTACTTATAGTTATTAACATATATGGCTATAATTCTAACCATGAGAACGACATATTGCTTGACACTTTAGAGAAGCATATACAAAATACCCTTAATAACTTTCCAAATTCAGGTATAGTAATAGGGGGGGATTTTAACATGATTCTGGATCACAATATTGACTGTTGGCCTCCACGTGTTTCCACTGCAGTAAATGTTAATTTAACATTGTTTATGCAAAAATTTAATTTGGTTGATGTATGGAGATTTAACAATCCTAACATAAATGCTTTTACTTGGAGTAATAGAAGTGCCACCAGACGTTCACGATTGGACTACTGGTTAGTTTCTGATCATTTGAATATTGATAAAATTTCAGTTAATATCATCACAACCCCATTAACGGATCATAATGCCGTCTCCATCTTTATCCCATTGCATTCTGCCCCTTCCACAAGATGTAGGAATGCTTACTGGAAATTAAACAGTTCGCTTCTACAACATGATGAGGTAAAATCAGATATAAAAAATCTAATATTGAAATTCTGGAGTAAAGCAAAGTCCGAGGGTGCTTTTGGTAGCAATTGGGAACTTCTGAAATTTAAAACTGGCCAATATTTGAGGAATTATGGTAGTATCTTATCCAAAAATCTTAAATTGGAGGAAGAAAGAGTGGTCTCTAATATAATTACCTTATACCAGAAGGACCCTGCAGATATATCAGAAGAGGAACGGCTAACTTTAATATCGGAACAACTTAAATTAAATGAAATTTACTCTAACAAAGCAAAAGGTGCCTTTATAAGGTCAAGAAAAAGGTGGATTGAAGAAGGGGAGCAGAACTCTGCCTATTTTTTCGGCTTAGAAAGATATCATGGGAAATCTCATTTAATCCAGCAACTTAATATTAACGATACTGTAACTGATAATCTGAAGAATATAGCTGTTTTCTGTGCGGACTTCTATAGAAATTTATACAAATCAAAATATTGCCATCAATCATCCACTACATTCTTGAACTCTCTGATCGTCACTCCAATCTCTCAAGATGATAGGAAACTCTGCGATGACCCTATAACCTTGCAGGAAATTACGTTTGCAACTGAACATTGTAAAACTAACAAATCTCCTGGAGTTGATGGCCTCTCTGCAGAGTTTTATCAGGCTTTTACACAAGATTTAGCTCCATTTCTGCTTGAAGTAATATTAGAAAGTGTTGAAAAAGGCTCTCTACCCCCTTCGCTGACCCAAGGCTTAATTACGTTAATCCCCAAACCTAAAAAGGATCTACTGTTTATAGATAATTGGCGACCTATTTCATTACTTAACACCGACTACAAAATTTTTGCCTCAATTATTGCAAAACGTTTAAAAAATGTTTTAGACCCTATTATTGATGAAGTCCAATCAGGTTTCATGAGAAATAGACACATCTCAAACAATATTCGGCTTGTCTTAGATATAATTGATTATTCATTTTTATGTCCTGATGATAGCTTTATCTTTTTCTTGGACTTCTATAAAGCCTTTGACACAGTAGAACATAATTTTATATTTAAAACTATTGAGAAATTTGGTTTTGGGGATTTTTTTTGTAATGCTGTTAGAACAATGTACTGCAAAGGCAATAGCTCTATAAAATTAAAAAGTGGGACATCGCCAAGATTTGAGCTGCAAAGAGGCATCCGACAGGGCTGCCCTGCCTCCCCTTACCTATTCATTTTGTGCACTCAACTTCTCTCCACCCATATTAAAAATAGTGCTTTAAAAGGAATTTCAATTGCAAAAAGAGAAGTGATCCTCACCCAACTAGCAGATGATACTACATTATTTTTAAAAAATGCCAGCCAAGTACCAATCGCTATCAAAACAATAGAATTATTTTCTGCAGCTTCTGGACTCTGCTTAAATCTGAAGAAGTGTGAACTTTTTTCCCTTAAAGAAAGCGACACCTCCCAGATCTGTAGCATACCAATCAAAGATAAGATCACTTATCTAGGGATTACTATAATGAAAAATGAGGAGGAGAGGTGCTCTGTAAACTTTAATCTAATTTGTGATAAGACAAAGAAAAAGCTAAATCAGTGGCTGCAGAGGGATTTATCCTTGAAAGGGCGAGTTTTGTTGACAAAGGCAGAAGGTTTATCCCGTCTTATATATGCAGCTATCCCCTTGTTTGTCAACAAAAAACTCTGTAATTCCATTGATAATTCTCTTTTCAATTTTATTTGGAAAAACAAGACGCATTATGTGAAAAAAATCTGTTATTATGAACACGTTTGAACGTGGTGGTCTAAACTTTCTTGATTTTACAACCCTCAATAACACTTTCAAAATAAACTGGATAAAGCATTTTCCAAAAAATCCCACATCTACATGGAATTTTATACCTAACTTTATTTTTTCTAAGGTTGGTGGTCTTGAATTTTTACTTTTATGTGATTATAAAATAGAAAAAATTCCCTTAATTTTATCTAAATTCCATAAACAAATGCTATTAGCATGGTCAATAATCTACAAACATAATTTTTCCCCGCATAGGTGCTTCATCTGGAATAATCGGCTTATTAAATTCAAGAATAAATCCTTATTTTATCAAATTTGGTTCAATAATAACATAATTCTAGTATCCCAACTATTAAACGATAATGGATCATTGCTGAATTATTCTGAATTCCTTCGTGCTTTTGGCATTCCAATCACCCCAAGAGAGTTCGCAATTGTTATGGATGCCATCCCATCTGGTATTTTAACCCTCATAAAAGGGACTGGAAAACCAGATTGTCTACCAGCTTTGGACCCTAAGTTGACCTCAGTTGGTAATACATGTTTTGCAGCCCCAACGAGGAATAATAATCGTAATATTCGCTCTTTATTCCAGAGAGATATCACCAGCACCCCTAATGTTGTTCCCTACTGGTCTAACTTTGTTGACAACCTGAATTGGGGAAATATATGGAACCTTCCTTACAAATACCTCCTTACGAATAAAGTAAGAGAAGTCTCTTTCAAAATGTTACATAGGTATTATCCTGCTAAGCAATATCTCCATAGATTTAAGCTTGACATATGTGTTAACTGTTCTTTATGTGGTGTATGTCCAGAAACAATGGTACACCTGTTCTGGCAATGTCCCTACACCATCAGCTTCTGGAAAGATCTGTCCCGATACATTACTGTTAAACTTATTGCTGATTTTTCTTTGTTGTGGAGGGATGTGCTGTTTGGTCTCCATGTTGGCAAAAGTAAAAAACAGAAAGAAACATACCTAATTAATCTATTGATCATTTTAGGGAAATTTCATATTCACAAAGCCAAATTTAGTAATTCTAAACCTTGCTTTATTGCTTTTGGAAAGGAGGCGGAACAGTACATCAAATCCATCTATGACTCAAAAAATAAGAAGGCTGCTAAAACCATTCAGTTATGCTCTATCTTTAATGTATTTATTTGAAACTTCCCCTGGCTCTGGTCTTGTTTATTATTGTGTTTTCTGTATTAATGACTCTATTTGTGTTTTTATTGTTTGTATTGTTAAGATTTAATAAAGATTTAAAAAAAGAATCTGCGCTGGCTGAGTCTTGTGGCTGCTCTCGAATCGCTCTCACGCTACTTTAATGGCATACGTCACAGTCATGTGGCGTCGGCGCTGCATCAAGTCGGACAAAATTTCTAACCGGCATGCACTGCTTCAAGTCAGCTACCGATCAGTCTGCGCAGAGCTGCATGAAGTCGAACACACCTAATGACGTATTTGTCGTCATGTGACGCAGTCATGTGATCTATACAACCAAAACAATCAAGATGGCGGACGTGTTTATAGCGGTGCTGTTGTACATGATGCTCACTTTGATAGCGCTGTTAAAAAAAAGTTACTTTTTGTACAATCATCATATTGTGTTCCTTCAAAGGCGAAGGGAAATTTACTCGTAATTGGTGTCCGGCGACGGAACACGAGGACAATTGCGTTTCAGCCCGTATATGCAACGGCGATTTTCCGCATGCGCAGTAACATGATTTAAGAATTTTCAGTAAACATATTTTGTTTTTGGTCAGACATCTTTAAACTTAATGTCAAATATACCACTATTTTATTTTTATTATTATTATTTGTGTTGTTTTTACAGTAAATAATACACAGTTGAAAAGAACGAAGGCTCAAATGACTGAAGATAGGGGGAGGGGCTTGAAGTTTAGAGGGAGTGCAGTGATTGGTTGAAATGTTTTGCAGACGTTAACCAATAGGAGACAGACGGGCTTGTTTAAACTGAGTATAAGAAGCAGCACACTGGACTCCATACTGTCACATTAATGACCTTTTTTAAAAACGCTGTCTGTCTTAACAAAACACTTCCTGTGTTCAAACATCATTTCACACTTCACAGACAGAAATAAAAGGGGGGAAGAAAGACAAGAGTCTACAGACCAATGCACGCAGATCACAAAATAAGATATTTAACTTGTGTATTCAAGCTGTTGAAGATGTTCCTCTTTAATTTGAGCAAAGACTTGAACATCTAAACACAAACACACACATGCAAATCATGTCGACTGAATCAGACACATTATTTTTTAACAGGAAAGGGGCCCAGAGCAATATAAGGGGGCCTGAATGCTTTGCTATGACCCTCCCACACTGAAACTGCAGAAGAGAAACTGAGCAGAAATCAAACCACAACTATGAGCTCATCTCGTTTATTAAACCACTAAAACAAAAGTCATATACAATAAATATATTAGATTTATAGCATGTAGTTTTGTACAGTTGAAAAGAATGAAGGCTCAAATGGCTATATAAACGTTAAGTGTCATTTTAAAGTTTTTTTGGCAATCAAACCCGCTATTCGTCGTCTCGCTCGCTGTGTCGGTGTCAAGCGGATCTCCGGTCTGATCTACGAGGAGACTCTTCTTCTTCTTCTTCAGTGACTTTTTATTGGCAGTTTGCAATCTTTGTGCATTACCGCCATCTACTGGACTGAGGTGTGATCAATTTGGGACGTGAAAAAAAAAAAAAAAAAAAAAAAAAAGGAGAGAGAATCAGAGCCCAAGCTTCAGCTGGCGCTACGTGTTTAGCTCCTCCAGCTTCAACCTCAACTCATCCTCCCTCGAAAAATAAATAAATAAATAAATAAACATCAATAAGACTAAAGTCTTCTTGCTAACTGTGTTTCTTTAATAAATTCTATCACTGCTTTGGTTGTAGAGTGTGTTCCTGGTAGTTTCAACAGGTTGCTTAAATTAACAGATTTCTTTGTTACCCTCTTAATTTTTTCTCTCTCTTCAAGGTACGGCCTACATGTCAAAAGTACATGCTTCACGGTTTCTGTTTCCGTACAATATGGGCACATTCCTGTCTCATGTTTCCCTATTATATGTAGGCTGCTGTTCAGTCCTGTATGTCCTAGCCTTAGCCTAGTGAACCATGTTTCCTCCTGTCGTGATAATGAACTCATCTTTTTAACTGTTACATTTTGTTGAATACTATATAAATGCCTACCTTTTCCCCCCTTATCCCATTTATCTTGCCAGAGTTTATGAATACCATCTTTAATTATTGTTTTAATTTCTGATTTGCTGAGTGGAACCTGTATTTCTGCTTGTTCTGCTTTAAGTGCTTCTTTTGCCAACTCGTCTGCCTTCTCATTCCCCACAATACCTGTATGTGCTGGAACCCAAGTGAACTGTATTATTAGCTTCTGTTGAGTTATTCTGAAAATCATCTGATGAACTTCATCTAAAAGATCTTGTCTGCATGCAGATTTCCCAGTCTGGATGCTAGTTAGGGAAGACATAGAGTCCGAACAAATAACAGATTTATATGGCTTCACTTCTTCTACCCACTGTAGTGCCATTATGATGGCCGTCATTTCTGCAGAGAAGATTGAGAGGTGATTTGAGGTTCTTTTTTTGTATTGTGACTTTATATTTAGGAATGTATACAGCCACCCCCGTTTTACCTGCTGGATCTTTGGATGCATCTGTAAATATTTGTACTGAATCATTATATCTTACTTCTATATACTGTTGTACATTTTGATAGAATCCCGTCTTAACTATGTTTTTAGTTTCCATATTAACTACAGGATAGCAGAAAAATCAAGGTGGAGTTATGGTCAAGTTAACAGTTTTGCTGCACGATATAAAACTGATTCCCATTTCATCTGCCTCTTTTTTGCTACTCCATCCAAAACTATTTTCCACAATGCGACCATATTCCCAGCATTCCTCTAACACCAATTTTGCAGGATGTATATTCTCATGCCCTTGTAAGTTTACCCAATATGCTAGAGAGAGCTTTAACCTCCTAAGATCCAAAGGCATTTCCCCTACTTCCACCTGCAGCGCTGAGATAGGTGATGTTCGGAAGGCTCCACTACACAGCCGGAGAGCTTTGGCCTGCAGCCTGTCCAATTCAGCCAATGTAGTTTTAGCTGCTGTTTTGTATACTGTACATCCATAATCAAACACTGATCGGATTATTGCTATATAAATTCTTTTCAAAGAAGAGCCTGATGCCCCCCAATTGTACCCTGCTAGACACTTTAAAAGATTTTCATTTTCTGTACATGAATTTTAAAAGTGAGTTTACTATCAAACCACACACCAAGATATCTTAATTCATTAACCTGTTTGAGAGATTGACCATATATCTTAAGATCTATTGTTGGTTTTACCCTTTTCTTAGAAAAACAGATGAATTGCGTTTTTTCTTCTGCCAGATGGAAACCCCCATTCAAATGACCATTTTCCAACCTGACTAATTGCTGTTTGCATCCTTTGCTGTAAATGATCTATATTACGGCCCCTCACCCACAATGCTCCATCATCTGCATATAATGCCCTGTTTATCCTTTGGTTCACTCCATCAAACACATCATTAATCATTATATTAAAAAGAATTGGACTGCATACACTACCTTGTGGGGTGCCATTATCTGTTGTGTATGTACTTGATGACTCTGATCCTATCCTTACCTCTATGGTTCTTTCCTTTAAAAAATCTGTAATCCAGTTAAACATTTTACCACCTATTTCCATTTTATTCAACTTAATTAAAAGTCCTTCTTTCCACAGCAAAATAAGCCTTCTCTATATCAAAAAATAATGCCAAAACAGATTCTTTGTTAACTTGTGCTTTACGTATCTCATTCTCTAAACAGATTACAGGATCCATAGTTGTTCTTCCATTACGAAAACCACTCTGATATGGTGTGATCAGCCCTTTACTTTCTAACGTATACACTAACCTTTTAGTAATCATCCTGTCCATGAGTTTACATAAGTTAGACGTTAACGCTATTGGTCTGTCGCTTTTGACATTCGTTTTATCCTTTCCTGGTTTCCCTATAGGGACTATTACTGAATGTTTCCACCCAGTAGGCAATTTTCCTTGCTCCCAAATTTTGTTATATAAAACCAGTATCACATTTTTTGCCACATCAGATATTTCCTCAATCATTTTATAGCATATCCCGTCTCTCCCTGGTGAGGTATTTTTTAAACCAATCAATGCTCTTTTTAGTTCAAACAATGTAAAATCTGCATCTAGTGATCTCTCCCCCACCACTTTCATCCCCAGCTTATCTTTATTCTCTTCAATGATCCTCATTCTTGTATCTAGCTCTTCACTGGAAAGGTTCTGTGAACTATGTATTCTTACAAAAGATTTTGCGAGCATCTCAGCTTTTTCTCTGCTAGTTACTGCCTCAATACCACTATCTCTTAATATTGGCAGTGAAAAGTCCCTTCTTATTCCACCCATCTTTCTGACCATTCCCCATATATCGTTTATGTTAATTCCTGTCCAAATATTACTACAGAAATCTCTCCAATATTTCCTTTTTGTTTCTTTAATAATTATTTTAGTTTTAGCTTGTGCTCTTTTATACTCCAATAAATTATCAAATGAATGATTAAATTTAACAACCTTAAAAGCTTTATTCCTGTTTTTAACAGCCTCTCTACACTCATCAGACCACCATGGTACCATTTTCTTCTTCTTTGCTCCAGATGTTTTACCTATTGTTTCCTCAGCTGACTCATGTATTATGTTAATAATCATATTGTTTAATTCCTCAATGTCTTCACTCAAATTTGGCATGACTTCAATTAATTTGCTGCTTGTTTTAAAATTATACAGCCCCCAATTGACCTCTTTCATTCTCCATCTTGGAATCCAATTTTCTTCAAAACTAACACTTTGACTCCTTATCTTTACCCAGATAGGATAATGATCACTACCCATTGCATTATCACTTCTCACGTCCCATATGCAAGTACCTGCTAGTTGTTGTGATACAAAAGTAAGATCAATTGCAGATTCTACACCATGAGCTATATCGTACCTAGTGCCTCTTCCATCATTTAAACTAACTGATTATCATCCATAAACTCCTCAATGATGTACCCATCTCCGTCTGTTCTAGCACTTCCCCACAGGGTATTATTTGCATTAAAATCTCCACATATTATAACTTTGGATTTTTCCACATCAAATATACTCTCCAACATGTCTCTAGTTATTTTTTTACAAGGATTATAAAAATTTATTATTCTAATTTTTGTTTTATTCACCCATACTTCAATTAAAATTATCTCAAGCGCTTCACTACTGTTGATAACTTTATAATTAACACCATGTTGAATGAAGGTTACAACTCCACCACCCATAGCAAGGGTTCTATCCTTACGCACTGCTGTATATCCATACAATGTAAAATCAAGTGAAGGTTTTAGCCAGGATTCCTGAATGCAAATAATGTTAGGTTTGACAGATTGCTCCTGAATGTGCTGTTTTAATTCTTGTCCATTTGCAATTAGACTCCTCGCATTCCACTGTAAAATGCTTAGCATCATTATTAATCTCCACCACCACTTGTTGATTGTGAATCTGAAATCCCCATTCTAAGTGTTGCACTGATGATCTCTACTGACATCTCTTCCATTTCCAAGTATTTTTCTGCTGCTTTTGCAATGATCTTAGTTCTCTCTGTTCGGCTACATGCTTGGGCAGAACAGTTAATGATTTCCACCATAAAAGCTACAAACTTTTTCTTCTGCACTATAAGTGTATCCTTGGTAATATTGCAACAATTCTGTGTATTTTGAACTGGGGGTTGAATCACAGGTGCTAATCTACTGTTATCCTCATTAGATTTTACCTTTCTAATTGCCTCAACGTACGTTAGTTTTTCTTTTACCTTCACATTCTGAATTTGAACCGCTTTTTTATGTGCATCACAGCGTTTGTAGGCAGCACTATGCTCACCTCCACAATTACAACACTTGATTTTAGCTCCTCTCTCACATTTCCCGTATTTATGTTCCCCTCCGCATTTAGCACATCGAAGTTTACTCTAACAAGCTGCTGCAATGTGCCCAAAATGCTGGCATTTAAAGCATCTCATAGGGGGAGCGATATATGGTCTTACTATATAGCTGACATACCCAATTCTGACTCTTTCAGGAATTTTGTCTTCCTCTAGAATCAACAATACAGACAGGCTGGGCCCCTTAACACCATCTCTTGTAAAAGGTAAACGTTTAACTCTCGTTACTCTCACTCCTCTAACATTATCCCTGATTTCTTCTTCAGTTATCTCAGTTGACACTCCAGATATTACTCCCATAACCTTCCTTCTATCTTCCCATACTTGTGGTTTAACCTCCTTCCCAAGCAATGATTTGCATTTCATTAATCCATTCTGCTGAACTCTATCTTTACATATAATCAGTAGATTCCCATCTCTTAAAGTTTTAACAAACCGTACTTCACCTACCAGTTTGTATATAGCATCACTAACCTTCAAGGGATTTGACGTACAGGGAGATTGAAATCGCAAAATGACTTTAATTTCAGAACTTTGTTCTTCCTCTACTTTTTCGCCATCAGATTCTCTCTGCTTTCTTTTCATTTTTTCCGATTCACTATCCTCCATTCTTCGTTGTTTGATTTTCCCTCATTACCTGTGTCTACCTCAATCTCACTTCCTTCATCCACCTCACTTCCTGCACCTCCCGGATCACACCTCATTCCTCTCAACTCAGCCATTCCTCCTTTGTCCTCCTGTTGAGTCTACGAGGAGACTCGCGGTGTGTTGAAGGTGTTTCTGGAGAACGTTATGCGTGATGATGTCACCTACACTGACACGTCAAGAGAATGAAGTCACTGTCATGGACGTTGTGTACGCGCTGAAACGACGGAGACGAACTCTGTATGGATTCAGAGGATAAACGACTTTATTCTGGAGAAATTAAACGCTCTTTTAAGAGTCACACATCTTCTCACACTAATGAGTCGATGTTTAAACGAAAGTTGTGCTTCATTTCAATTAATAAGCGGAAGAAAGGAAAGTGAATCTGATTATTAGTTTGAATCATGAGGTGATGGGCGGGACCTTCATTTCAAAGCTTTTGATTGGCTCACTTTCCCCCCGTCAATCTAAGATCTGACCAATGAAATCATTTAGTGGGTTTGATCCATGAAGACACGCAATCAGAGGACGCGTCGACTCCTTTATAAATTAGCATAGAGGGAATAAAAACTGCAGCGTGTCAGATGATCATATACAGTATTTTATCATCTCAATGTTCAGTGTATCCACCTGCTTTACAAACTCAACTGTTATTGAACTGACACTCTCATTCTCAATGACACTAATTACATACAAAACTATTTCATTGACACTTTTCTACAAATCTTTTATTTTCTTCATCTGGGACTTTAAATATAAGCGATCCAGAATCTTATTTTTATCTGAATCTCAAGACAAGTTATTCTGAACTTGGCAAAATCATATTTAATAACTTTCCATAAGTGTAACTATTGTATTATATAATGTGTTTCCTCAAGATTTTTCTCTCTATTTAAACATATAGAGTTTATTTCTGGACACAATCGCTGTTGGTTATTTTAACTGAGGACTTTTAAGGCACAATCTTCAGTAAAGCTGCATTGAATCCAAATGTGTTGTGATATGTGCTGTACAAATAAACCTGAGATGACTTTCAAACAGGAGAAATCATGTTTCTTTCATCTCATCAAAACTCTTCCATCCATATTTTATACAAACAAAAACAGAGAGATGAAAATGACACTTTATTATTGACATGTTTTACATAAAGAGTGAGGAGCGAAACAATCATGATGTCAAATATTGTTCAGATTTAAATGTCTTCAGTTGTTTTGAAGAAATCATCATTTTCTCCAGTGCAAAATATATTTACTTTATGACATTAATAATCAAGAGTTTAAGATCGTATTTAAATCTGTAAGAAAGCATAAAGTCCAGAATATTTCAAACACAAAGACACACTTATTTAAAGTAGGAAACATCAGATCACACACAAATCCACACAATAAAACTAGATCAGAATAAAACTAAAGTGTTTCTGCTCTTATTCATTATTTGAACATGAAACAGGCGACTTTAATCCAGAACAGGAAATATTCAAGTAAAAGATTCAAATAGAAATCATATAAAAGCAGAAACACAAAATACAATGTTTTAAAATCATATGAATGATAAATCAATTCTACAACACATGAAACATGGTGAAATAATGAACAGGAATGTAAGAAAAGTCTTCTGAACGTTTTTAAAGAGATTCAGATTGAAGTTTCTTCCTCTGTTACTGCAAACTGACTTTGATCTTCAACAGATGAAACTATCAAATACAAAAACAATATTATAAACATGTCATTGAACTAGACTTTCATATGGTTTCCTCTGCTGTTATTGTCTTTGTGAACAAACATTTCATCTGTTGATTATATTGATCTCTTTTACCTCTCGCTCTGTAGCATTTGAACACCAGCACGACTGTCACGATCAGATATGGACAAACTGCCAGAAGAGAACTGAGAGTGTGGAAGACACAAATCTGATCTGCTGACACTGAAAAACAGACACACAAGCACATGATGATTGAGTATATCTGAACAAGTGCACATGAATGAATAGAAAAGAGAGAATAAACTCTCACCTGCGACTGAGATCCAGCTCTCGGGTGACTGTCCTCTCTCTCTGTGTTTACAGGAGTAGAAACCCTCATGTGACTTTGAGACAGTAGGGATGCTCATCTCTCCTGTTGTCTGTTTCTGGAGGAGTGATCCATCTTTATAGAAATCAGCTGTGAGGATTGAGGAGTTTGTAGATCGATGTAAACAGTGTAGAGTCAGAGTATCTCCCTCAATCACAGGATGAACAGAACTCTCCAGAATCACATCACCATCTACACAACAGAGGAAATGGAGAAAGAGCAGGAAGAAGTTTAAGCACATATTTAAAGTAACATATTCAGCTCTGTTTTAAGTATAAGTATCATGACACTATATCTGCTGTTATATAGACTCACCATGTACTGTGATGTTAATATGAGGACTGTGTTCTCCAGATTGAGACTGACACCAGTACACTCCAGTGTCAGATGTTTTAAGGGAGCTGATTTCACATGTAGATCCTGTAGATGAACAATCTTTCATTCTCTCACTGTCTGTGTATCTTCTTACTGTCCATATAGTGGAGTTATTGTGATCCTCACAGTTCAGAGAGAGAGAGTGAGATGAGAAGTGTTGACTTCTGCTGGGACTGATGATCAGAGACACTGCGGGAGAAACAACTGAGAGAGACAGTAATGAAGCTCAGTTATTCACTGGTACATTTGGTTGTTTATGAAGTCTGTCTGGAGTCACTCAGCACAATCTGGATTCAAACTCACACCTCAAGGGGTTGTATTTGGCATCTTTCTTCGCTGAGCTGCCCAGGCTGTTTTAGTTTTAGTAATATAAAAAAGATTTACTTTATAAATGACATCCCACATCTGTGACATTTAAACTTTTATCATAAAATGTTTATATTCTGATATTATATCAAAGGGTGGACCCCACAGGGCAGGTCCATTTCAACACATATATACAAACTAGGCACTGGCATTCGTCACCAATGACGCATTTATAAACCTTATTTATGTCAATATAATCACCTGTTAATAAAATCAGTGTAACAGCATCACTGATGTTTGATCTCTGTGAGTCACTGATTTTCTCTCCTCTACAGCTGTATTTACCACTGTGAGATTTGTCAGATGTGATTCTGTACACTCTCTCAGTGCTGACTGGATTGACTGAATCATCTTTAATCCAGCTGTATCTCCACTCAGTGTGTGTTTGTGTCTGTATGTCACATGTGAGAGTGACTGTCTCTCCTCTGAACACATGATGATCTGGATTTACACGCACTTCAGGTTTTGGTCTCTCTGTATAAAACACAAGTAAATATTCATCTATTTTACAATAATACAAGAATTAGACTGTAATCAGTTCATCTGAAGATTATGAAGATTTGAATCATTAAAATAAATGTAATAAGTTCAACAACACACATATCCACCTTTTTCCTGAACACAGAAGTGTTTCATGATTCGCCTGTTTTTAATTTCCGTCTCCAGTTTTTTCATCACTAAAATATTCAGTTTTATTTTTCTACTCGACCGCTGGGTTGATTTGACACATTTTGTGTCGGCAATCGTTGATTTTCTCTCAGAAAGTTACTTTTAAAGGTTTCCCTCCCTTTTTCTAGCTAATTATCGCTCTGTTCATCTGTACATTTAACAGAAATAATATATAAATATAGATATCTGTGCTATGTAGTATTTTGTCTGAAAGTCGCTGCTAGTTTTAGCTGCGTTAAGTTTTACATTTAATTGCAAATGTTATTCATCGACTCTCATCACACGATTATTATAAAGTTATGAGCCGTTTTTACCTCATTTTCAGGTCTTTCGTAGTACATTAGACCTGACAACACGTTATAAATCACCAAAATATATTAGACAGAATGTTAGGGACTGACAGTCTCAGTCACCATTCACTTTCAGTATATATACAGTGGCATGCAAAAGTTTGGGCACCCCTGGTCAAAAATGTTGTGAATAATTAAGTGAGTAGAAGATCTCCAAAAGGAATACAGTTAAAGATGAAACATTCTTTTAAACATTTTAAGCAATATTGGTGTATTATTTTTATTTTGTACAATTTTAGAGTGAAAAAAGGAAAGGAGCACCATGCAAAAGTTTGGGCACCCCAAGAGATTTGAGCTCTCAGATAACTTTTACCAAGTTCTCATACTTTAATTAGATTGTTATGGCAATGGCTTGTCACAATCATCATTTGGAAAGGCCAGGTGATGCAAATTTCAAAGCTGCATGTATACTCTGACTCCTAAAACCTTGTCCCAACAATCAGCAGACATGTGCTCCTCTAAGCAGCTGCCTAGCTCTCTGAAAATTAAAATGATTGATGCACAAAAAGCAGTAGAAGGCTATAAGAAGATAGCAAAGGGTTTTCAGTCAGTTGTTTCCTCGGTTCGTAATGTAATTAAGAAATGGCAGTTATCAGGAATGGTTAAGGTCAAGTTGAGGTCTGGAAGACCAAGAAAACTTTCAGAGAGATCGTCTAGTTACGTATGTAACCTCCATTCCCTGATGGAGGGAACGACACGTCGTGTTGAAGAAGCGACACTTAGGGTCTCTCTTGTGCGCCGAATATGTCTCTGATGCATGAAAAAAGGCCAATGAGAAGTTGGCAGACAGTATTTGCATACCCTGTTCCCGGACATACAGGTATAAAGGCAAGGAAATACTATGAGTTCATTCAGGATTTTTCTGAGGAGTGAGAGTCTCCGGCCACCTCTGTGGCTTGGCTCAGCGATGTGGCCGGGAGGACACGACGTCTCGTTCCCTCCATCAGGGAATTGAGGTTACATACAAAACCTAGATGTTCCCCATCTGTCGCTCACTTTGACATCGTGTCGAAGAAGCGACACTAGGGGTCCACTTCAAATCACCTGTGCAAGAAGGCTCACTGGGGGAAATGCATATTTATGCAACCGCCAGCTGTGGGCCAGCACGTCTGCCCCGAGGGGAGCCTCAGTTTGGGCATATCAGAGCGGGCAGTGGGAGTCTCTCAGGAGGCAAACAGGTCTACCTGGGCCTTGCCTAATGGATCCCAAATCAGCTGTATCACCTGGGGGTGGAGCCTCCACTCTCCGCCAGGCAAGTGTTGGCATGACATCCCATCCGCTACCACATTGAGGTTGCCAGGGATGTGAGTGGTGTGCAGCAACCTGAGTCGGTGCTGGCTCCAAAGGAGGAGACGATGGGAGAGTCGTAACATGTGGCGGGAGCGTACGCCGCCTTGGCAATTTATGTACGCTACCACGGTGGTGCTGTCTTACCTGATTAAGACATGTTTGTGCCGAACTAATGGAAGAAACTTCCGCAGGGCAAAGAAAACAGTCAGCAACTCTAGGCAATTGATATGCCAGCACAGCGTGGCCCCTTTCCAAAGGCCCACAGCTGCGTGCCCATTGAACACGGCGCCCCAACCCATTTTGGAGGTGTAGGTCGTGACCAGGACGTGTCGGGACACCTGCTGTAAGGGTACTCCTTCCCGAAGAAAGCAGAGGTCTGTCCAGGGTTTGAGTGTTCGGCGGCAGGCATGGGTGACTATCTAATGGTGCATGCCGCGGCGCCATGCTCGTCTCGGGACTCGAGTCTGAAGCCAGTGCTGAAGCGGTCTCATATGCATCAACCCCAGCGGTGCGACCGCCGCGGAGGATGCCATATGCCCCAGGAGCCTCTGGAAAAGTTTTAAAGGAACCGCTGTGCCCGGCCTGAAAGACGCGAGGCATTTCAGCACTGACTGAGCACGCTTGTTGGTGAGTCGTGCCGCCATTGAGACCGAGTCTACCTCCATACCGAAAAAAGAGATGCTCTGAAACGGAATGAGCTTGCTCTTTTCCCAGTTGACCTGAAGCCCAAAATGGCTGAGGTGCCTGAGCACCTGGTCTCTGTGAGCATATAATAACTCTTGGGAGTGGGCCAGGATGAGCCAGTCGTCGAGGTAATTGAGTATGCAGATGCAAGCTTCTCGGAGTGGGGCAAGGGCTGCCTCTGCGACTTTGGTGAAGACGCGAGGGGACAGAGACATGCCAAAAGGGAGGACCTTGTACTGATATGTCTGGCCTTCGAACGCGAACCAATGGAAGGGTCGGTTTCGAGGCAATATTGAGACGTGGAAGTACACGTCTTACAGGACGACCGCTGCGAACCAATCTAGACACTGGACAGAATTTAAGATGTGTTCTTGCGTGAGCATTTTGAAAAGGAGTTTGTGCAAAGCCCGTTTGAAAACTCTCAAGTCCAAGATCGGTCGTAAGCCGCCACCTTTCTTGGGTACAATGAAGTAAGGGCTGTAGAGACCCTTTTTCATTTCGGTTCGAGGGACAAGCTCTATCGCATCTTTGAGTAAAAAGGGTAGCGATCTCCGCGTGCAGGGATTTGGCATGCTCGCCGTGTACTGCGGTAAAGCGAACACCCGTGAAGCGGGGCGGAGGCCTGGCAAACTGAATTGCATAACCGAGTTGGATGGTCCGGGCCAGCCAGCGTGACGGATTGGGAAGTGAATGCCACGCATCCAAGCTCCGTGCTAGGGGCACCAAGGGGACGATTATTTTTGACGTACTCGGCGGGGCTTCGCAGCGGGCCGGAGCAGGTGTTATGGCGTCGGGAGGCGATGGTGCATCCTGAGGCTCTGGTGCTGAGAAAAGACTCGAAGCACTTACCTTGCTCCGCGAACCCGGCAGGGGGTGGGTTCGTGACTGAGGAGGAGGGATGGTTGAGGTGTCCTCCGGACTCGTCCAAACCGGCTAGCCGGGGAACAGTCGTGGGGCTGAGGGCAGAGGGCCCGTGTCCAGCGTGCCGGGACTGTTGAGGTGTGGTGGCAGAGTGCCGTGAGAACGGCATTTGCGGGCCAGGTGACCCAGAGACAAAGGAAATAGCTCTGTTATTCAGAATGTCGGTATCGCAGCCCCGACTTCGGGGGGGCCCCTAGTCGGGGCTGTGGCAAATTAAATAAATTCAACAAAGGATTCTCCTCCCGGCCCTCCACCGGTTTACGGATTGGTCTGCGGGGCAGGATGTGAGAGATCGCCTCCGTCTGTTTCTTCACCGCGGAGAACTGCTGAAAAGGCCGAACTGGGCCGACGGTGTCGCCGAAAAGGCCGAACTGGGAGACAGGGGCATTGAGAAAGCGAGTCTTGTCGGTTTCACGCATCTCAACCAAGTTCAGCCATTGATGACGTTCCTGGAAACGAGCGTGGCCATCGCCTGCCCGAGTGACTGCGCTGTGAACTTCTTGGCCCTGAGGGCAAGGTCCGTCGCTAAGCACAGTTCCTGCTGCACATCAGGATCAGGGCTACCCACATGAAGATCTTTAAGCTCGACTTGGACTGGTGGACTTGCAGGAGGGCCATGGCGTGCAGGGCGGAAGCAGCATGTCCGACGGCGCTGTAGGCTTTAGCAGTCAGTGTAGACATCGTCCTACAGGCCTTGGAGGGGAGCACAGGGTGACCCCATCAGGTGGTCGGGTTTCCGGGGCACAGGTGGAGCGCAACAGCCCTATCCACCTGGGGAATCGCCGTGTACCCGTGGGCCGCTCCACCGTCGAGGGTAGCGAGAGCGGATGAGTGGGTGGCATGACGAGTAGAGAGCGGCGCCCTCCACGTAGACGTCAGCTCATCATGCACTTCCGGGAAAAATGGGACCGGGGTGTGCGCAGCTGTTAGCGGCGCGGTGTTCCCAGGAACCAATCATCCAGCCGCGATGGCTGTGGGGAGGACGGAGGGTTCCAGTCCAGCCCCACGCTAGTGGCGGTCCGAGCAAGCATACCGGACATCTGCGCGTCCGCCTCAGCCTGGGCTTGCTGGCCCGAAGGCAGCAGCCCAGGGGAGTCATCTGGGTCAGTCGCCACGCTCTCCGATGCAGCGGCGAGCTCAACCACTTCTAGCTCTAGAGGACAGGCAGGCTGGCCGTTGCCTCGAGCACGGTTGGGAGTCAACAAGTGTGCCGGGGGGCGGGTGGTCCGAGGCGGCGTACCCGGCGGAGCTGCACTTGCTGCTATCCCCAGATCGCCTCCAGCGCCAGCGGCATTGTCCTCAATCCTGTGAGAAGTAGGAGTGATGCGGGGAGTGGCTGGAGTGGTGTGCTTTCTGTTGAAAGTGAGCCACGACTGCAAAGTTGCCATGCTCATGCTCTCGCAGTGATAGCATGAACCATTCACAAACGCTGCCTCGGTGTGATCGCAACCCAGACACATGAGACAACGCCTGTTGCTGTCTGAAGTGGAGAGCACTCTTCCGCATCCAGGAACTACACAGGGGCGGAATGGCATCTTTATAAAGACGCGTCCTGAAAAGGACGTTCAATGCCGCTGTGTATTGCTCTTTTAGAGGAAAATACTCTTTTACAGAGAAAATCACTCTTTTAAGAATTAAAACTCTTTTAATTTTGTGCTGTCGAAGTGCCCAGGGGCAAACTGCACTGCCGTGCAGAGAAGGAGAAATGCCGCTGATTTGCGTTGTAGATCCAACAGGAAGCAAAGCATCAGAGGAACAGGAACAGGTGTGTAACTTACAGATGACTGCTGACACAACCAAGGCTCAGAAGAAAATTTCTGAATGAACTCATAGTATTTTCTCGCCTTTATACCCGTATGTCCGGGGGCGGGGTATGCAAATACTGCCAACTTCTCATTGGCCTTTTTGATGCATTAGAGGCATATTCGGCGTTCAAGAGAGACCTCTAATGTCGCTTCTTCGACACGACATCGAAGTGAGCGACAGACGGGGAACTGCTCGTAGATTTGCAAGAAAGGCAAATCAAAACCCCTGTTTGACTGCAATAGACCTTAAGGAATATTTAGCAGACTCTGGAGTAGTGGTGCACTGTTCTACTGTGCAGCGACATCTGCACAAATATGTCCTTCATGGAAGAGTCATGAGAAGAAAAATTTCCTGCATCCTCACAAGAAATTTCAGTGTCAGATGTTTGCAAATGAACATCTAAACAAACCTGATGCTTTTAGAAAGTTGAAATATAACTTTTTGGCCACAATGAGCAAAGGTATGTCTGGAGAAAAAAGGGAGCAGAATTTCATCAGAAGAACACCTCTCCAATTGTTTAGCATGGGGGTGGATCGATCATGCTTTGGGCTTGTGTTGATGCCAGTGGCACTGGGGAACATTTCACTGGTAGAGGAAATAATGTATTAAATTATATACCAGCAAATTCTGGAAGCAAACATCACACCATCTATAAAAAGCTGAAGAGGAAGAGGATTACTTCAACAGGATATTGATCCTGAACACAACTCAAAATCCACAATGGACGACCTCAAGAGGTCAAGCTGAAGGTTTTGCCATGGCTCTCACAGTACCCTGACCTAAAAAGAATCAGCAGTGCATGCAAGACGGCCCAAGAATCTCACAGAACTGGAAGCCATTTGCAAGGAAGGATGGGCGAAAATCCCGCAAACAAGAATTGAATGACATTTAGCTGGCTTCAAAAAGCTTTCACAAGCTGGGATACTTTCCAGGGGGTACTGACCATGCAGGGTGCCCAAACCTTTACTTCTGGCACTTTTTTGTTATTTTGAAACTGTAAAAGATGTATATAAAAAAGTTCAATTGCTTAAAATATTAAATAAATGTGTCATCTTTAACTTGATGCCTTTTGGAAATCAGGCCATCTTTTGCTCACTTAGCTATTCACAGCAACAGCAATTTTGATCAGGGGTGCCAAAAACTATTGCATACCACTGTATATATATAAAACATTCACTGAAAATAAATAGTGACTCAAGCAAACATTCTGTGTAATATCTCCTGTGTTGCATGGAAGAAAGAAAGTCATACGGGTATGGAACAACATGATGGTGAATGATGAAAGCATTTCCATTAAAAATAATTCTATTATTTGTGACTAAATGTCTATTATGTCATTTGTGAAAGTAACGATTTACTCACTACTCGAGTAATCTTTTAATTGGATACTTTCTTACTCTTAAATGTCCAAAAGTCAAAATTAGGCATCATGCAGGTAATCCATATGGATCCAGTCGCTCAATGAATATCTTCTTAAGCAAAACGCTGCGTGTTTGTAAGAAACGAATCAATAATTAAGACGTTTTTAACTAAAGAAATGCTTCAGGTCAGATCTTAAATGCACATGTACAGGACATGGGATCATCCCAAATATATCAACCCAAATATATATTTAAAACCAGAAGTAATTACTTACATTACCTCTGATTATATATATAAGTCCCACACCGATCCCACCCGAGACCTGTAAGGATACCAGTGTGCACACATGGGAAAAAGATCGGTTTCCTGAGGAGATGCAATCCACGAGACTTCATTCGTATCAGGTGTGTATCATCACACACTTCCACCGTAATCTCAGCGCCCCTCCTCCTGCCCACTCATGTCATGAACTCGGTCCACCCTTCATAATGTCGTCTTCTTCTTCTTTGTTATTGGCAGCTCACATTCTTAAATAGAGCATTACCACCATCATAAAAGCTTCTTTAAGATTAATTGTTAAAGTGATATTCTTAGTGTGTAATGTGATGTTTAAAGTATTACATTTGTAAATATTTTCAGAAACATGTGAGTTTAAAGTGCCGATAGTGAACAGAGTCGAGATGAGTGTTTGATGTTTTTTTGACAGTGCTTTGACAGTATGTAGATGTCATGAAGCGATGGTCCAAGGTTTGTTATGTTCATATCATTCACTAATTTGAGTTGTTCTGACAGACAACAACTTCACAAGTTGAGCCTGATATTCATTTTTACTCCACATAACACTTAAATATTTGTTCTCCATCTGAATCGCTCGTTTCGGTAGTTTTTACATTGTGTATCGAGACCAGAAACACAAAACAGGCAATTACAATCATCATGTGTTGCCCAGTTGCTCAGGAAAACTGTGGATCTGCTGATTGATGCATATGATTATAATATAACAGATGATCACTCACCGATGACAGGAAATGACACTTCATCACTCCAGGAAGTCCAGATTTGTGCAGATGTGCTGCTAGCGTAACACCTGCATGTTCTGCTGTTAATTGCAGTAATCTTGAACTCTTTCTCATTTGAGTATTGAACAACATCATCACACTTCCATCCATATATCCAGTGTGTCACTTCTGTCCGCTGTACGTCACATGTGAGAGTGACAGTCTCTCCTCTGAATATCGGTGATGTTTCAGGATTTACAGTCAGAACAGATTTAGGAATCTCTGTATGAACCAGAAACAAACACACAACTCTCACTTTACAAAACACAAATGTTGCATCTACAGTTTAATTCACACTCTCTTTCTGCTCATATCACTCATAAAATAAATAAATAATCGTTTATACTATTTTTAAGATTTACACATTTTAATTTCACAACTAAATTTTCATCCAATTTAATTAAGTAATCTTTATCAAACTTAATAAAACGTCTAGGTTACTGTTGTAACCTCCGTTCCCCGAGGGAGGGAACGAGACGTAGTGTTGAAGGAAGTGACACAAGGGGTCTTCTCGGACGCCGAATAGTACCTCTGAGCCTGAGAAAAGGCCAATGTCAAGTTGGCAGACAGAATTTGCACTGAGGAGCCAAATTATGAAGCACGGCCATTTACAGTGCTAGATCTAGTGCCGTGGCAGCAGGGACACTACGTCTCGTTCCCTCCCTCGGGGAACGGATGTTACAACAGTAACCGAGACGTTCCCCTTCTGTCACTCTCTTGACGAAGTGTCAAAGGAAGTGACACAAGGGGTCCATACAAAAACGCCACGCACTGACCGTGTGACATGACTGTCAGAGCAGGGGCAAAGCAGGCTATTGCGTGTTAGAGGCACCTGAACCAAATGCACGTTGCCCTCCCCAACACCCCCTCAAAGAGTTTTAGCATATCCATCTTAGATTTTCCCGCACCCCTGGGGGAAAAAGATATTACATGCTAGCATGGCAACAAGCCCAACAGCCACGGCCTTCTCTCTCACTATGTCTCTCACATAGGATGTAGAGCGGTTGGGGCCCAACCTATGTCGGGGAAGGTGGTCATTCCCCGGGGGGGGAGCAGGAGAGCCTGGGCGGTGCTGTGAGAAGACTCGAAGCATTAACCCTGCTCCACACACCCGGCAGGGGGTGGTTTAGAGACTGAGGAAGAGGCCTAAGGAGGCATCTTCAGAACTCGTCTGCGCTGGTGTGCCGGGCGCTGAGGCAGGACCGGAGGCAAGGTAGCTGTCCGGCCTGCAGATTTCCTATTCTTTCAAGAGGAGAAGACCCTGCAGAGGCCACACCCTGCCCAGTCCAGGGGGAGGTAATGTATAGCAAATACACCACGAGGGTTGTGAAGCCGGAAGTGGGAAACGGCATGGTGGTAGGTGAAAGTAGCCTAATGAAGGGGGGACTCTACAGACACAGGCCTGAGGCATAGGGGCTGCCTGAGGGAAACACAGGTCCGCCGAGAGGGGGACCATACTGCTGTGAATACATCACAGGGAGTTAGCCTGAAGAGGGAACTATGCCCGTGGAGCCCAATCCCAGTACAGAGCACTAAGACTCGTACTGGGTCTAGCCACGAGTTGCTCTGCTGAATTCGTGGGACAGAAGGCTAGGGAGGAAAAAAGTATCCAGGCAGCAACACTCAGTGGCTGACCTGGGACAGAAGGCACACTGGATCACATTGGTGAAGGGTGCAAGATGCAAGCGGAACACCCTGTCAGTTGTGCCACGTTACCGAGTTCTACTGGCTCGGACCTGACAGAACACGGTACGAGACCAACTCAACCCTTAGATTTTAAAATCTGGCAAAGGTATTGGGTGTTACCCAGCCTGTTGCTCTGCAGATGTCTGCTAGGGAGGTGCCGTGGCTCAGTTCCCACAAGGACGCCACACATCTAGTGGAGTGTGCTCGGACCTGCAGGGGGGCGGGCATGCCCTGGGCGTGATAGGCTAAGGCAATAGCATCAACAACCCAGTGGGCTAGCCTCTGTTTGGAGACCGCGTTCCCTTTCCGCCGACCGCCAAAGCAGACAAAGAGCTTCTCAGAGCATCTAAAGCTCTGCGTGTGGTCCACATAGGTATGCAAAGCATGCACCGGACACAGCTACGAAAGGGCTGGGTCTGCCTCCTCCCGAGGCAGTGCTTGCAGGTTCACGACCTGATCCCTGAAAGGGGTTGTGGGAACCTTGGGCACGTAGCCCGGTCGGGGTCGCAGGATAACTTGAGAAAGTGCCGGACCGAACTCCAGGCAAGAGTCGCTGACAGAGAATGCTTGCAGGTCTCCTACCCTCTTGATTGAGGCTAACGCGATCAGGAGGGCCATCTTCAGGGAGAGGGCCTTGAGTTCGACTGAATCAGGTGGCTCAAATGGGGGTCTCTGAAGGCCTGAGAGGACCACTGAGAGATCCCAAGAGGGAAACAGGTTATGCCGGGGAGGATGTAGTCTCCGGGTGACTTTCAGGAACCTGATAATCAAGTCGTGCTTAGCAAGGGACTTTCCATCTACTGCGTTACACACCTTCAAGGTGGAGGGGGACAGCCTCGCCTCCAGTCTCTCCTGCAGGAATAGAAGCACTGACTGATCTGCGCATCTCTGTGGGTCTTCGGCCCAGGAAGAACACCAATTTGCGAACAAACGCCACTTTATTGCGTAGAGTTGCCTGGTTGAGGGAGCTCTGGCTTGATTGATTGTATCTACGACAGCAGGTGATAGATTTACTAGATCTTCCGCATTCCGTCCAGGGGCCAGACTTGGAGATTCCAGAGGTCTGGGTGCGGATGCCAGAGGGTCCCCCGTCCCTGAGAACGAAGAACCTTCCTCAGGGGGATTTTCCAGGGAGGGGCTGTCGCAAGGAGCATGAGTTCCGAAAACCAGGTTCGGGTGGGCCAGTAAGGGGCCACCAAGGTGACCTGTTCCTCGTCCTCCCTGTTCTTGCACAGCACCAATGCAAGAAGGCTCACAGGGCCAGCTGTGTGCCAGTGCGTCTTTCCCGAGGGGAGCATCCATCAGAGAATACCAGAGCGGGCAATGAGAGTTGTCCTGGGAGGCAAAGAGGTCTACCTGTGCCTTGCCAAATCGGTCCCAAATGAGCTGGACCACCTGGGGGTGGAGCCCCCACTCTCCGCTGGGCAAAACCTGTCGCGACCGGAGGCGAGAGAGCAGCAACCGTGAAACCGGGACTGGAGAAATGCAAGGCCGGGGTGCCGTGAGAATGGTGCACACTGGCTAAATAGCCCAGGGAGTGGAAAGTGGCTCTTTTATTGAGCATTTGGGTACCGCACCCCGAGGGGGGTGAGGCAAATGAAAAAAAGGAAACAGAAGATTCTCCACCCGGCCCTCCACCAGGGGACGGAGTGGTCTTAAAACCACCTCCGGAGCGAGTATCCGACTGCCTGGGCTGTCCGTCTCAGGACCGCTTCGGAGCTTTTCTGGTCCGGGAAGGGGTCCTGGAGATGGGGGGCGTACGCCGCTGCGTGATGTGAGAAATAGCCTCCGTCTGCTTCTTCACCGCCGAAAACTGCTGGGCGAAGTCGTCGACGTTGTCGCCGAAGAGGCCAAGCTGGGAGACAGGGGCGTTGAGAAACCTGGCCTTGCCAACGTCGCGCATCTCAACCACGTTCAGCCAGAGATGGTGGTCCAGTCCAAACCCACGTTTGCGGCCGCCCGGGAAAGCATATCAGTCATCTGCGTGTCCGCCTCAGACTGGGCGGGCTGTCCCGAGGGCGGCAGCCCAATCGAGTCTTCCGCATCAGATGCTTGAACGCTCTCCGATGCAGCGGTGATGTCATCATCCAAGGCCAGAAACTCAAGGGAGAGCGCAGGCTGGCCATGCGGTGAGTCGTGCTCATTCCGAGCCCGGACGGAAGCACACGAGCGTGTTGGGGGGCGGGTGGTTCGTGGGGCTCTCCCCGGTGAAACCGAGCCTGTCATCATCCCCATATCGCCTTCATCGCCGGCCGCATCGTCCTCAATCCCGTGGGAACAAGGAGCGACACGGGGGGGGGGGGGGGCAGCTGGAGTGGCATTCACCTTCAAGAAGAAGAGCCGCAACCGCAACGTTGCCATGGTCATGTTCTCGCAATAAGAACATGAGCCATCCACAAACGCCACCTCAGTGTGATCGCTGCCCAGGCACACGAGGCAGCGTCTGTGGCCGTCATTCTTGGAGAGAAATCGCCCGCATCCAGGAACAACACAGGGGCGGAAAGGCATCTTGAAAAAGACGCGTCCTGAAAAGGATGTTCAACACCACTGTGTACTCTTTTAGTGAATAGAAAATTGCTCCTTTAAGAGTTGGAAAATATTCTTTTTTACACCAGGAAGAAGCACTGTCAAAGCGCCCAGGGGCGTGTGCTGCAGAATGTGCAGGAGAGAGAATGCCAGCTGGAAACTGCGCCGTGCGGATCCAACAGCCACGCTTCTCGCTGATAGAGGTGAGTGAGACAGTAGTGTGACTAAGCTGTTTGTGATAGAACTATTCGGCTCCGAAGAAAAATTCTGACTGGCATTCGCTGCCCCGCTTCCCTTTATACCCGTATGTCCGAGGCGGGGCAGGCAAAATCTTTCTGCCAACTTGACATTGGCCTTTTCTCAGGTTCAAAGGTACTATTCGGCGTCCGAGAAGACCCCTTGTGTCACTTCCTTCGACACAACTTCGAGAGAGTGACAGAAGGGGAACTAAGATATATTCCAGTTTTTTTTATTATTATTATTATTATTTTAAGATTACACAGTTCAGTTTGATGGAAATTAGTTGGAATTGAAACACAAAAATAACACATTGTTTGATTTATAGATTATTTTACTGAGTGACTGTTTCAACACTTTCAAGTTACTTAAATCAGGACCGTCATTATGATTAGAAGAAGATATCCCAAGAAAAACAGTGTTGGGAATTATATACAATCATATATTTCATGAAACAAACTGGTCAAGATGGATTTTTATGTAAAGATGTTAAATACTCTTGTATATTAGTCGGCAGTAACTGCTGTTATTTGTTCTTATTTATATGTTTATCAATACAATATATTTGATTTTAATCATCTTTACTGATCTTGATATTTGGTCTTCTATCTCTGCTTGTGTGCAATTAGGAGAGAACTGAGGTGATGCGGGTGATGACATGTGTACCAATATTGACAGATTTATGTGTCTGAGTTGATAAACAGTTTTATCTCAACAGTTTCTTGATTCGTTTAATTGCTCTACACAAGAATTTGGTCTTGCTCCATATGTGAATACATTTATTTTCACTTTAGCGTAACACGTAAATTAGTGTTTATATATATTTATACCCGTATCTAGTGTATGTGTATTCTACATTGTGTGTATTGTGTACATTTGTTATGTAAATTGTTGTGTAAGTATGTGTACATTTGTTATGTAAATTGTTTTGTGTAAATATGTTGTTTATTGTAAAGTGGTTTATGTCTCGTCACTGTCATTACTGCCATGTTGCTCGGAACTGCACACAAGAATTTCACCTACTGTTGCACTCGTGTACACAGTAGTGTGACAATAAAGTGATTTGATTTGATTTGATTTGATTTGACTCCAAACATATTTAAACACAAATACAGAGGACACAGTTTGTGCATTGATTCATTTTCCATATAACAAGTGCAACTGCAATAATGTGATGGACAAACAGTCTCACTCGTCTCCCGTGATTTAATTGTCATCTGAACACATGAGTTTTATCACAGAGGAGACGTTAAAATGAACTTTTACAGACGTCACCCTGAGAAACAATTGCTGTCTGAATAGAGTTCAAGATGAAATATAAAAATACAATAAAATATTGAGATCACTTTAAAGTGCACAAAGATAAAAAAATAAATTAATAAAAATGGCTCATCCTCCACAAACATTTATTCAAAATGAACATTGTTTTAATCAGTTTAACAAACACAACTCAAATGTCTTTAATGCAAAAATATGTTTTTATATTTATTTGTCTTTCATGTGCGGTAGACAGAGATTAAATTACTGTATGAAAGTCAGAGCAGTGTGATGTCATAATGCCTCATCTCATTAGTAAACTGACCAATCAAAATACATATTCAAATGATGTAACATCATCTGCTTCTGTCCAAAAAAGTTCATAATCAATCATTATCAGAGATAAACATTCAAGCCAATCAGCTTTCAGTATCACGTTTACACTTCATCAAGCCTAGAGGTGAAGAGAAACTTCCAAAATATGCAGAAATAGTGAATAAAAGTTATTGGAAGATCTGAGAAACATGTGAAAGACTGAATAAGATGATCATATATATATATTTGACTCAATGCAGCAGTGGAGGATGAGTTCATCTACACATACAGTAAACTATCAGGTGAATAGATGTTACTGTATATGAAATGGGGTCCTCCATTCATTTATAAATGTTTGCATTGATCGTAGTCTGTATCTGCTGCTGCATCATTTATTCCTTTCGTTTGTTGTATTTATAAGTGTTGAGTTTTTAAGATAATGTCCCCAAATGAGTTTCATATTTATAATGCAAGATATGATTTATGTCTTATGTAATCCCATATAAGTGCTTTACAGATATAAACTCATAAATACATCATATTAACCTCAGTTGTGCTGCCATACACTCGTGTTTTAAGTGAAGAGGGGTTTTCAGTCACCCGTTTAGTCATGCTCAACATTTGGGATCTGTGCAGTGTTTTCACAAGCAGGATCAAAGATTTAATCACTGATTTAAAGATTTGATTGTTTGTCTGAACGTAATAAAACATCAGAATTCCTGAGAGAGGAGATCTTGCTTCTACGTCGGTTGTGATGTGTAATATACAGTAGATATGATCCCAAATCTGTGAATTAAGAATGTGGATATAAACAACCCAAACAAGACACAAAAATATATATTTTCAAAATGGAGACCCGTGCATTTGAAAGATGCTATTATCCAAAGCGACTTACAGTGCACTTATTACAGGGACAATCCCCCTGGAGCAACCTGGAGTTATTCATGACAAAATAACCTCACAGTGAGGTCTGTTGCAGGAAGATGGTTTCTGTATCTACACATGTAAGTTTTAGTTTAGTTTAACTCTGTTTTTTCTGTTTCTTTAATGGGTGTTCATAACTATAGCAACTTATGTCAACGCTAACCTGCTCCAGAACAAGATTTATCTGGTTACAGATCACATACAGATTCTTAACCAATCAGCTGTGAGTAAAGTAACATCTCTGACACAATGATGTCACTCCCCATGAATCTCTCACTCCAAATTAAAGCTTCACAGGGAAATGTATTTGATTTATTTAGATTTATATATTATGATTTATTATCTTAGACGTACACATCAATATATTATACAATGGTTTATTTGAGAGATCGGGGGACAATTCAAAATTTAGCACATAGGTGCTACATAAAACAACATAGAACAAACACAGAAACACATGAGACTACACAGCCTAAATAAAGTACCTAAATAAAGTGCAATAAAAACTGTTTGTAGATTCTCACTTTAAAGCATTTATTGTGTGACGAGTTTTTCCATCTGAATGAATATCTGGATTTTTATGCTTTTAAAATGAATTATCCTGTATGTTCTTATCGTGAGTATATAAATTCAATTACATATTATATGTTTCGGTGTTTCTTCTTACTCTATAAATATATTTTCATAATGGAGACATAAATCACTCTGAATTTCGAGATGTAAATCGCACCGACTCTCTTCAAGCTTCACTCATTGGCTGTTCAAGGCAAACGTCACTCATTCATGTGCACGAGCTTCAGTGTTCATCATGAACTCAGGATGAAACTCTGAGTTGACAGAGAAAATTTGTAGTGAATATCTTGAGATCGCTGAACCTGGTCTAATCCGGTTTGACTGTCAGGGGCGGATTTACGATTCTGAGGCCCCAAGCAACTGAATAACCCGGGACACATTTTAAAAATGTTTGCATAAAAAAATGACATAAAACTGATTTTAAATCTTAATTTTAAATTCATCCAATCAGCAAGTTGTAGAAAAGTACATTCAAAAGATTTATAAAAAAAAAAAGCAATATTTACCTACATATATTTTTTACAAAACAATTTTTTCTCCTTTTTTTTTTGAACAGTGTGTGCAAAACACACTAATTCACTCAATAACATTTTGGAATTCAGTTTTTTATTCATTATTATTATAACCCAAAGATTATATATTGTTGTTGAGTTTATCATTATAATATGATACAGTATTGATATTATTACTTTAAGGATTTGTTTTCTACTGTAGTAAAATATTTCTGTTACTTTCACCTGGAGCTTACATTCTTACGCTAAACTGTTATTCACTATTTTGCATGAGGCTGTATTTTATATAAGCACCGTAGGAAACATTTGTAACAGTATTGTAACTAGAGCTGCAACTAAAGATTATATTTATAATCGATTAATCTAATGATTATTATAATGATTATTTGACTATTCTGCTATTATTGCAATAATTAATCATTAGCTCTTAACCGATTATTCAAATACTTTATATTAAATTTAATTCAATAAAGAAATTCACAGTAAAAAAAATCCTTTTTGTCTTGATTTCCAAAAATCGCCTAAAAATAAATAAAATTGCCTAAAAATCCTTAAAACAAGATATATTCACTTGAGAAACAACATAAGATATTTGAGGTGTATTTTGTATATACTTGTATTTTTTCACTTGGTTATACTTCTGCGAGTGCAGTAAAGACAGAATATACTTATATTCAAGATCTCTTCTCTAAAAGCAAGTCTACATATCTTATATGCTGCTTCTCAGGTGAATGCATCTTTTTAAAGGATTTTTAGATATTTTAAAATATAACATTGTATTCAACATACTTAGATAATATTTTTTATTCTGCAGTATAGCTGCTAAAAATGTTTTAAAGGAGTTTTAGTTCCCCTTCTGTCACTCACTCGAAGTTGTGTCGAGGAAGTGACACTAGGGGTCGATCTTGAGAGCCCAACACACCTTCAGATCTTTGAGAAAAGGCCAATGAGAATTGGTGAGTTGAATTTCCATGCCACTCCCCCAACTTACTGGTATTAAGGGGAGGACGGCAGGGAATTCATTCAAATGTTTTTCTTCAGAGCTGAGCGGTCGAACTAGAGCTTGCTGAAGTGGTCTGCTCATACGCCACCTTCTTGCTGTTCAGCCTGTTGTCGCATGTACGGCACTTTCCAGCTGTCTACCTTCTTCTTGACTCCGCTGCAGACTACACCCCTGGGCACTTCGACTGCACTGTAAAAGAGCGATTTATCTAAAAGAGTGTGCAGTGACACTTTAAAAAGTGACTTTTGAAAGTTGCGTTTTTTTAAAGATGCTATTCCGTCTCTGTACAGTTCCTGGATGTGGTCATTACCTCTCCACCTCTAACGGACATGAGCACTGCCTCACGTGTCTGTGTCAATGTCACATTGAGGAAGCGTTCATGGATGGTTTATGCCCTCACTGCGAGAGCATGACTATGGCCACTCCCCGAGCACGCCCCTCCTTCTTTGAGGGAGCACATCTTCAGCCGTCCCCCTTCCCGGCCCCGCTACCTACGGGTACGGCGCCAATGTGGTTGATGCTGAGGATGTTTCACAGGGCTTCTCTGGGTACGGTCCCGCTGGGAAATCCCCTGCGGGACACCCACCCCACAGCATGCTCGCTGGCTTCCGTCTACCTCTGGGATGAGACAGGCAGCTCGCCTCAGTGCCAGCCTAACGTCTCTCACGGAGCTGGAGACCTGGACGAGATGTCGATCACTGCATCGGAGGGCATCCTGGTGGTGTCAGATGCAGAAGACTCGACCAGACTGCCGCCTGCGTGTGTGGCAGCCCAGTCGGATGCTGAACTCACTGCCATGCTTTCCCGGGCCACCACGAGTGTCGGTCTTGAGTGGAACACTCCGCCCGCCCCTGACCACTCAGATGGATGACTGGTTTCTCGGGTCGGTGTGCGGTGTACGAAAGCCTGTCCTAGGAACCGAAGTTGTTTGCCACACGGACTGATTATAGTGGGGACACACTGGAAGACTGTCTTGGGAAATGTTTACCTCTGCACGCGTATTTATGTTTGTAGAATGCGTTTATGCCTTGATGTAAGTACATCTGCATATATATCTGTTTATTTAATGTATGTGATTGATGTCCCGCGATCGTTCTGCGGCTATCATCGGTGTGTTTAAAGTGCCGTAGTGGCCGTAATTTGCCGCGAGAGAAACCCGCTAATCAGTATTAGCATGGGCAGTATTCTAAACCACTGTGTTTTATATTAGTAATATACCATGGTACAGTGTATCATGTCTATTTGTGTTAATTGTTGTTATTGCATTTATTTGACTATCATGCCAGTGTGTAAATGATTTTCAGAATACAATTGTAATTATATTTCTTTATTGTTCCTTTAGACCATTAATACAGACATTATTGCCCACAACTAACTGGTTCAGATGACCACCCAAAGACTGTTCAATAAATACATCTTTGTGAAGAATCTTTTCTCCGCTCCCTGATTCTCTGACTGGAATCCCGTCCATATTTGGCCGCCTCAATCAGCGTATTATATAGTTGTAGCACGCCACCACTACATGCGGCCCCGCCCTCCCCCAGTGCCAAAGAGTCCCACCGCAAGCCATCGGCCAGACGATGTCCACACACGTGGTCCAGGAGAAACACCTTTTGCTGAACCTGTTCGAGATTAGGGAGGCAGACAAGGCACGGTTCCTTAATGCCCCCATCTCCCAGGCCGGCCTCTATGGCAACACTGTCGAGGAATTTTCCCAGCAGTTCTCGGCGTTGAAGCAGCAGATGGAGGCTATACAGCATATTTTGCCCCAGAATGGTTCAAGAGTGAGCACCCCGTCTGCCCGCTGAGCGTGCTCCCCTGCAGCAACTCAACCGGCTCTGTCCCAGCTTGAGCCTACTACTCACCCACGGCATAGAGCCACCAGCAGGATAGCAACGCCCCCCACCTCTTGGCCGGCCGCCAAGACCCTTAAAAGTGCTCCCAAGCGACCCCGAGACGGGCCACCTAAGAAAGGAGCTGACTGCAGGAACCCAGGAGATGGTATACAAACCACTCCCTCCCCCGGTGGAGGGCCATGAGGTAAAGCTTATGTTCCCTTCTTTTTTGTTTGCCACACCCCACATGGGCAGTGGTTACCACATTGTCAATAAAAGAGCAGTCTCCTCTCTCCTCAGTTTAGATAGCATGGAGATCGTCATCTTTCTTCAGAAGGGTGTGATAGAGCCTGTCCCTCCAGCCGAGGTGAAGTGTGGCTTTTACAGCCCCTACTTCATTGTTCCCAAGAAGGGCGGTGGGTTGCACTCAATCCTGGACCCCCGGAGTTCTGAACCAGGCATTGCACAGACTCCTGTTCAAGTTGCTTTCTCTAAAGCACATTTTGTCATACATCCGGCATAAAGATTGGTTCGCAGCGGTAGACCTGATAGACGTGTACTTTCACGTCTCGATTCTGCCTCAACACAGACACTTCCTACAGTTCATGTTCGAACTGTAACCCCCAAAGGGGCAGGCACAGCCTGGGCCTTGAATGCCAAAGCGATGGAATCCACAATTCAGTGGGCAAGCCTCTGTTTTGAGACAGCATTCCCTTTCTGCTGTCCACAAAGCTGAAAAAGAGCTGCTCAGAGCTTCTAAAGTACTGTGTAAGATCCAAGTAGATCAGCAAAGCACACACCGGACACCGAAAATCTGAATGAGTGGTTGCGTGCCAGCTCCTTTTATACCCATATGTCCAGGGGAGTGGCATGCAAATTCCACTAACCAATTCTCATTGGCCTTTTATCAAAGATCAGAGGTGTTTGGGGCTCCCAAGGGCGACACCTAGTGTCACAACATTGACACAACGTAATAGTAGGGTTAAAATGTATGTGAAACTAGACATCAAATTGCAATTTTTGGTTGAATGATGCGTTGATTAATGACGTAAATGATGGCAAAGTGTTTTGCTGCATAAGAAACTAAACACAGACGCAACCTGGTCTCAGACCATCATGCAATGTGTGAAGATGTGTGACTATACAAATATTATAAATAATACATCCATTTCAGTACACTTCAAATCAGTTAAGAAAACTTTGGAAATCAACTATTTCATTTTTAATTGTGAGTTACCTGAAGTTGGTTCAGAGTAGCTGTTAGACATCAGCACTAAAAAAAAAAAAAAAAAAAAAAAAAGAAATTCCATTAATTCAACACAACACTATTCAATACAAATTAAAAACTCAAACTGAGTGTTTATGCTTAAAGTTTATTTTCGTTCAAATAAGTGTGTTTAGTTTTCTTCTTATAATAGTTTTCCACTCATTTCTATGTGGATTCGTCAGTCGACGGTTGTTGGAGATTCAGTGTGTGACCTCATCAAACACACATCTGCAGGACTCACAGGTGAATTTAGAAGTGAATTTTCTGATGGACTGAATAAAGTTTTGTTTGCATTGAGCCAAAATAAATATATGTGTTGTGGTTTGTTGACAAGTGGCGCTACAGTACCGTGTATATGCCAATATTCAGTATATGTTTCACACTCAAAAATAAGTGATAAATGAGAGTTTGAACCAAAGGTGAACCTGCTTACTAGTGTAAGGTGCCAGTGAGTCTGGGATACTCCTCGGGAGAACAAAAGGCTCTCATGAGAATCAACATTTGATCTCTCTCTTGTAACAGCAACATCCGAGACGCAGCCAGCAGGGCAGCTCTCACCTCCCTTCTACCCTCTGATCATCTCCCCCTACTCCCCCCCTCTCCTCCTCACTTAGAACTCACTAAAAACCTATATACAATGTTAAGTGTGTACAAAAAAGTAACAATACATGTTTGGTATCATTTTAAGTGTCTCAGTGTGCCTGGTAAACTGGTTTCATCCTCCCAGCCATAATGAAAAGCTAGAAGAAGTTATAGAATATGAGAAATGTGGTGTACCCCTTAAAGGTGTGCCCTCCCCCAGATCCTCCATACAAAATACCTCCTATATGCAAATACAGGAACCAAGAACCCATTCAAATACAAATTCTGATCTCACAGTAGTGAACCCCTCAATAGGGGACCAAAATCTAATTAGAAGCACAGACGCCACCATTTGGTAAGCTTGTTGAATTATCTGGGTTTATAAGGAGAATGGGCAAAAGGTTCAAGGAGTCTGTAGGTAGACTTCCCACATGACTTCCCCATAGTTTTTCGTTGCCAGGTAATATTTCTACAAATTCCTCAATTTCCGAATTGTTGTGATTATATTGATTGGTCGATGATTTTGCCTTATGAATTGGATTTTGCATTATTGTTCCATTACCTGGTCAATAAATTGTAAACATTTGATTTTATTCTGACTGACTCTGAAATTGTTTCCCCAAACAAATTAAGCGATTTGTATGTTATCGCAAGTCTCCGTCAGATTAGTGACGACTAATATTTGGCATCAATTCAAGTGTACTTGGTTTGCAAAGACAGAAAAGGGAATTTCCATTTAGAATATCTAAATGCTGCTTGACCAATCTAAATTCGAGTGTGTCTTACCTCTGTTTTAATTTGATGTTTCTACAGATAAGTGTATGTGGGAAACCATGCATGGCCAATCCAAAGCTATTATAAGAGAATTTATGTTGGTCAATATATCTATCTATCTATCTATCTATCTATCTATCTATCTATCTATCTATCTATCTATCTATCTATCTATATATATATATATATATATATATATATATATATTGATGTTTACAATATATATCTGTAATAGTGGCCGTGACCTCTACTGAAGAAAACGTTAAGTTAAATTCAAGTGTATGCAATTCCATGGGGGCTATACTGAAGTATCTTTGATTGTGTATGTGAACGTGACCGATCTCAGATATATAGCAATTACCTCTGTTTGATGATCCAATACTGACCGCTTGTGATCGTGAGACCCGCAGTGTAGAGAAAAACATGCGAGGACCTCAAAGCGACATAGTTTCCTAATCTGAACGGGTAAAATATAATTAACAAAATATAATAGTTAAAAAGAATAATCAAACATTCGCTCACTTTTAATGATGCTCAGATATCTTTAAAACCTTTTTTCATTTATGGAGTCAGATGAAATAATGAGGTAATACATAAAAGAAAATGTATTTCATTTAATCTTGTTGTGTTGCGTGAAAAGAAAGACAGTAAGGGGCAGTAACGACCTTCACCCGTATTATTGGAGACCGCCATTGGACCGATAAACGGGCTTACAACGTGTTTACTAGTGTCACAAAACACAATACCTACTGTATGTTGTTAAATTAATAATAAAACATAAATACAATTCCATTACCTTAATATGTAAAAGCATTGAAAAGTAACTGCCTACTATTTCTGTTTGGTGTCATTAGCCTAGTTTTCATCCACCTTTCGCAATATTTTGTTATCGACAAATTAAAAATGCGTGAAAAAAAATTGCGACATTTGCCGCCTTCTGCCCGTTTACATTCAAATAGCCATTTATCGCTAAAAATGGTGTGCGTGATGACATCATGCCTAAAAAAACACTTTGTCGCATATGTTTTGGTTAAGCGCAAAATAAATCTGCCCTGCAGCCGTTTCCATTCAGAAATGTGCGTTTATCGCTAATTTGCCTCCCAGATGTCACTAATTTTTTTCCTTTGAAGTTTTGATAAAATTAGATTATTGAGAAAATTCATTGAAATTAGCCATCTTACTGTCATGTTAATGAACAAATAAAAGCAATCAGAAGAGGAGGAATTGCATTCAAAAGTGAGCAGTTGCCCTTCTGATAGGACTGTAATATCGGTCCTGATGTTGCGAATATCGCAGGTTGCCACCGGTTCTGACCCGGAAGCGGATCGTCATGGCCCTGTTCAAGCTGGCAACCTGCCGGCAAAAGTATTGGGGGAAACTTTCTGTCTCAGTATAAGGACCATCAATCGATGTGTATATGATGTGCGCACAGATATTAAAGAAACATTGATGTTGTGTAATATCAGGGTTTACATATATGATACATTCCTGATATTCAATATTTTGAACAATCATCTAATCTAAAGCATCGCCATCACAACTGCATTATTTCCCGCATATTTCTCCAGCAACTTTTAATGACCAACTGAACATGATTGTCATCTAAAATAAAATTTTGCATCATAACGCAAATTTATATTTTCTGAAGAAGCAGTAAATGTGATCCGAGGGTAAAGATTGTTAGAATTAAATTAGTTAAACTTTTCAAAATGTCCAAAAACTCGTTTTCTGAAAGTGAACTCGGCATTGGACAAATAGTTCTGATAGTTTACAGTTTTGAGAATAGTCTAGAACATTCTGAGAGTCATTCAGACGACTTTATTCATCTACAGAACAGGGTACGACTAATTTAAGTTTGTGTAAAGAAAAGGCATATATAGGTCTAAAGATATAGATATATTTCGTTTGGTCATTTATTTTATTTAATACAGAGAATTTTGATGGAATTTTTTCAAAAGTAAAAATAAACAATAATTTAATAGAATTGGGCTGTAAGTGGTTAAAAAAAATGCACTGATGCTTTTCTCCTAGTATTGTGTATTTATTCTTAATTCATTCTTGCACAGAAATTATATGTTTTATGTTTTGTTGGGTACTTCCGTGACTGTCATATATTATTATGAATGGTGAGGAAAAGAAACTTTAATAAATAAATGGATGGATACTGCTATTAAATGAATCAAACAGTGGCCATTCATTTGTTCAATGTGCACAAGATATTTGTGTTGCACTCCTGGAAGTGTCATGTTTGCAGATCGGCTCTATATGCCGTAAAGATCAATCCATAATCACAATAAATTGGCTTTCAATACGTTGTCATGATTAATACAGGCTAATGATTGGGGCAAATCATGTGACACTACATTTTTGTGTTAATGCCAATTTTATCATCAAAAGTGTTTCCAAACCAGTTTGTCATGACATTTGATGTATCAACAAAGAGTTCATGCGCTTGAGTTAAACGGAAAAATATTATGTCGACATTTGTGACATTTTAGCGATAATGTGCGTTTCCATCAGCTTTATTTTGATGCGCTGAAACTTTTTTGCAAAAAATCCTTGGATGAAACGTAGTTGACAGGGCCGGCCCAGACTCTGTTGGCACCCTAGGTTAGATTTTGGATTATTGACCCCCCCCCCCCCCCCCCCCCTTAATACATTTAAGGAATAGTAACATTAATACGTTTAATAATAGACAAAAAAATTAAAACAGAAAAGATCAGATGCCAAAACATTTTTAATTTTATACTACACCATCTTTTCAGTCTTCCTGCGGTGCCCAGGTACTTTTACTGAAGTCCAAATTGTATTGACCAATGATCTTTAAGCGTTTTGTGCTTGTTACATTTATTAACGATTAGTATTTAACATGAATGTGCTTTTCAGGTCCCGTACAGAGGTTGTACTACAATTATCTGACATACCCAGTTGTGAAATTTCCATCATGGTGTATATTTATCAGTCATGTTAGTTTAAATTTCCCTGATATGTAGTATAGCCTATTTGATTTTCTTGATATATTCAACATTTTCAGTTGAAAATGACAAAATGTGGCAAGTTCAAGTATAATGAAACAGCTTTTCTATTCAATAATTCATAGAGTTTGGGAACATACTTTTAAAAGTGTCATTACTGATTTTTCTAACTGCAAAGCAATCTGGTGATCTTTTTACACACAGACATACAGGGCGCGCAAGCGACAGAAAACAAAACTTTTATATGACTCAAAAGAACGAGTCGACTCATAGAGTGATTTGTTCAATTTGGCGTGCACAAAATCCGTGATTGTGTTTCGTTCATTTGATGCAGGACAGACGCATATCTGTACAGGAAACAGAAATTATTAGTTCATTTCTGTATTCTACGGAGCCCATAAAGGGTCAATGTTCTGTACGTCACAATGACAGTCTTGTGCTAGATCTCTAAACTGTAAAAAAAAAAATATTGAGCTGGTTTTACTAAAAAATAAATTGAGGCAATTTTTTGCATCAGCTTTTTGAGTATTTTGAACTAAACAATTTTTTGGTTTGACATATAAGATTTAACATATAATGCCAACTAAAATAAATCAATGTACAGGCCTTTTTTTAAGGTAGAGAGGCAATATTTATCTGGTTGGGAACCGTCATTATCAAAAAAAAATTTAGACACGTTACACATTTTATTAAGTTATAGACTTGATTTTCAAATGCATTTATTTTATTTTCCAAGTTTCCTAATAAAGCCTATTTATTATAAAAGTTTACACAACAAGTGTTTCAAAAGAAATTCTAAATATTTATTCATATTATAATATAACAAATTCATTTTTAAACATTTCAACAGCAATACATTTGCAAATGTATTCAAGAAAAATAGAAAAAACAAAAACACCAATTTATATAGACTAAAACACAAATGGGAGTACAAAGAAACTGGTTCGGTATCAGTACTTATTATTTCACCATGACCTGCAGTTATATTTGTTCTTAAATGTTAAACACTAAATACATTTTAGAAAAGAGTACATTAAATGTGAGTGGTCTACAACCCTGTATGTAACCATGTTATTGGCTCATTTTGCTCAACACAGGGATAGAGGAGAACACAGTCGTCACAAGAGGGCGCACTTCTGTCAAAGAATAAAAAAGTCCTCTCGTGTGGCCCTGCCTGTCAAACGCCTACATCACCAATGCTACGTACAGCCCTGGTCTTCCTGTCCCCTTTGTTGGTACACAGGAAAATAGTTTGTAGTAGTCAAAATATCACCTTAATAATTATGTGACTTATTTAAGTCAAATTTCACAACAAAGTTTCTACTTATAGTCTCTCAGCCAGATAATAAAGACAATATTACAACAATAGGGCCTCCTGCACATTACTCAAACATGTGCAATAAGAACAGCAGACAGACCAGAATAGAGAAGTTGAGAAGCCAGAGAAGTTGAGAGCGATCTGAGAGCTCAAGATGGAGAGAGTCTATTTAAAGATACAGCACATACAACACCAACTCACGGAAACAGAAATATGTCTGATTCAACAGACAATACAAAGATTATTACTATAAAATAAGATACAAGTATATAAAATATGAAGAGATGAAAGACATCAAAGTTACAACATGTACACAAGTCCATCATCTTTCACATGAACACAGACAGATGCATTTGATCTGTAACACACAGTAATAACTGCAGTCTTCACTCTCATCATCACTATAACACAAAACATTATTTATATATGAACAGAATAAAGATGAACACTGAGACAGTAAATCTACAGTATAGACCTGTGCACACACATCACCATCATGTGTTTCACACACACAGAAATAACAGAAGATAATATAGAATATAATAAAATACTCACAGAGTAAAAGAGGCAGCACACTGGACTCCATACTGTCACATTAATGAACTGTTTCAACTGTGCTCTCTGTCTAAACCAAACACTTCCTGTGTTGAAACGTCATTTCACAATTCAGAGACAGAAATAAAAGGGAAGAAAGACAAGAGTCTACAGACCAATACAAGCACAACACACAATAATATATTTAACTTCCCTTTTTTTGTGCATTCAAGTTGTTGAAGATCTGTTCCTCTTTAATTTGAGCAAAGACTTGAACATGAACATCTAAACACACATGCAAATCATGTCGACTGAATCAGACACACAAGTGACTCTGCAGTGAGTTAAATTCAGACTGTCTATGATTCACAGTAAGATTTAAAACATGCTCAATTCTCCTCTAAAGGAGGTCTGAAGCATAACAGTGAGAAGTAGAGCAACATTCAGGCCTTTCTGAACACAGAATGATTCATATTTTGGTACATGAACTGAAACTGCTGCTGTGAATCTTTTGATCTTCTGCTGGAAATGGAGCTTCATGAAACCAAAGATGCAGAAATCAATAAATCTTAATAAATATTGTGTGTTGTTCATCACATGCTGGTAGAAACCGTCTCGGTTACGTATGTAACCTCCGTTCCCTGATGGAGGGAATGAGACGTCTGAGGGTCTGTCCAGGGTTTGAGTGTTTGGCGGCAGGTGGGGGTGATCATCACACGGTGCGTGCCGCGGCGCCATGCTCATCTCAGGACTCGAGTCTGAAGCCAGTGGTCTCATATGCATCAACCCCAACGGCGCGACCACCGCAGCGGTTGCCATATGCCCCAGGAGCCTCTGGAAATGTTTTAATGGGACCGTCGAGCCTGGCCTGAAAGCGGCAAGGCACCTCAACACTGACTGCGCACGCTCGTTGGTGAGCCGTGCTGACCGACCGACCGAGTCTAAATCCATACCAAGAAAAGAGATGCTCTGGACTGGAGTAAGCTTGCTCTTTTCCCAGTTGTCCTGAAGCCCCAAATGGCTGAGGTGCCTGAGCACCTGGTCTCTGTGAATGCATAGTAACTCTCTCGAGTGGGCCAGGATGAGCCAGTCGTCGAGGTAATTATGCGGTTGCCGGCTTCTCGGAGCCGGGAAAGAGCTGCCTCTGTGACTTTTGTGAAGACACGAGGGGACAGAGATATGCCGAAGGGGAGGACTTTGTACTGATGCCATCGAGCCGCAGAAAGGGGCGGTGTCGAGGCAGAATTGAGACGTGGAAGTATGCGCCCTTCAGGTCTACCGCTGCGAACCAATCTAGATGTCGAATGCAGGTTAAGATGTGTTTCTGCGTGAGCATTTTAAACAGAAGTTTTTGAAACGCTTGGTTGAGAACTCGCAAGTCCAAGATTGGTCGTAAGCCACCACCTTTCTTGGGTACGATGAAGTACGGGCTGTAGAAACCCTTCTTCATCTTGGTTGGAGGGACAGGTTCTATCGCGTCTTTGAGTAAATGAGTGGCGATTTCCACGTGCAGGGACTGGGCATGTTTGCCGTATACTACGGAAAAGCAGATGCCCATGAAGGGGGGCGGGGGCCTGGCAAACTGAATTGTGTAACCGAGTCGAATGGTCCGGGCCAGCCAGCGAGACGGGTTGGGAAGTGAGAGTCACGCATTCAACCTCTGCGCTAGGGGCACCAAAGGGACGATTATTTTTGACGTTCCGTTTGGGGCGGAACAGATAGGGCAGCGTCGGGAGGCGGTGACGCGTCCAGAGGCTTTGGTGCTGAGAAAAGACTCAAAGCACTTACCTTTCTCCGCACACCCGGCAGGGGGCCGGTGAAAGCAAGCCACGACCGCAACGTTGCCATGGTCATGCTCTCGCAGTGAGAGCATGAACCATCCACAAACGCTGCCTCGGTGTGATCGGCCCAGACACATGAGACAGCGGCTGCGGCCGTCTGAGGCGGAGAGCACTCTACCGCATCCAGGAACTACACAGGGGTGGAATGACATCTAAAAAAGATGCATCCTGAAAAGGACGTTCAACGCAACTGCGTATTGCTCTTTTAGAGAAATAAATTCTTTTATAGAGAAAATTACTCTTTTAAATAGAAGTTCGCCGTATATCCAACAGCAAACAGAGCGTCAGAGGATAGAAGCAGGATTCTGGTGTGTCACTCGCAGCTAGCTGCATACACGACCATCGGCTCATAAGAAAATTTCTGAAGGAACGTCTTCTTCCTCTTCTTCTGTTGTTGTTTTATGGCGGTTGGCAATCCAACTTAAATGGTGCATTCCCGCCACCTACTGGATTGGAGTGTGGAGTGCTAAATGGTTGGAAAGTTGGACAAAGAGAAAAAAAAAAAAAAAACCTATCTTATATTCTATTAATCAATCTTGTATCTTTTAAGAATTTAATTCATTCTTGATAAATTCTTGATTGCTTTGGTCCATTTCCTAACAAAACTTGAAGTGATACGTCATTTACTCCCAGAGATATTAAAGCTCGAGTTAGACATAATCTTGCTCTTTCATATGCATCACATTTTATAATTACGTGTTCTACAGATTCTTCTAGACCACATTTATCACATTTACCACTCTCATGTTTCCCTATTCTGTACAAACACTTATTTAATGCACAATGTCCAATATGTATTCTAGAAATTAAAACATCCTCTTTCCTGTTTCCAACTTTTCTTCTTTCTAGACCAACTATTTTTGTAATGTGATGCAAGTGTCTTCCTTTAATTCCACTGTCCCACTCTTTCTGCCATATCTTTCTTATTTCACTCGCTATAAATCCTTTGACTTCTGATTTACTTAATGATACTTTAAAGTCAATTTGAGAATGTTTCAAAGCCTGTTTAGCCAGATCGTCTGCCTCCTTGTTTCCTTTTACACCCACATGTGATGGTACCCACAAAAAGTTTACAATAAGCCCAGATTGTTTTATTCTAAATAGACTCTGCATCACATCATATATCAAATCTTGTCTTGCTACCGATATTCCACTTGACAAGATATTGATAACTGAAAGTGAATCTCACTGACCTTGTCAGTTGTATTTCCTCAAGCCATTGAAGTGCTAGGAATATTGCTATTAATTCAGAAGTAAATACTGAAATATGATCAGAGATACTCTGAGATTTTTACTTTAAAAAGAGGTATGTAATCTGCTGCTGCAGTAAGTCCAGAATCTGGATCCTTTGATCCATCAGTATAAATTTGCACTACATTATAATGTATTTGATCAATATATTGTTGTACTGTTACACTTTCCAACACATTTCTTTCCTTGTTATGCTTATCTTCATACAACTGTATGTCACAAGAGGCATAAGGAAAAGCCAAGGAGGTATTGCTGACATAGCCACCGAAAGGCAAATGTTGATATCACTAATTCATATGCTTTGTGCCTCCTTATTAGCTGTCCATCCAAAACTTGTTGATTTTTTTATGCTCGTATTTCCAGCAATTATTCAAGACTTTCTTAACTGAATGACTACCCGAATGTCCCTCTTTCCACATCATATCGTAAACTTTTTCTACATAAAAACATACTCCTACTAACACTTCCTTGTTTACTTGGGCCTTTCTAATTTCAGCTTCCAGGCATAAAACAGAATCCATTGTGCTTCTCCCTTTTCTGAAACTACTTTGAAAAGCAGAAAAAAGGTTTCTCTTTTCAATAACATACAACAATCTGTTCATGACCATATGCTCCATTATTTTACATAAATTTGACGTTAATCCTATGGGCCTGTAATTAGTGGGCTGCGAATTATCATTCCCTGGCTTCGCTATTAGCACTGTGATCCCATGCTTCCAGTCAGCTGGCAATTTCTCTGATTCCCATATTAAAAAGACTCAAAATAATCTTTAGAGATGTTTCTGATAGGTGTTTAACCATCTCATAACAGATGTCGTCTCTACCTGGAGAAGTTTGTTTAACCCCAACAAGTGCTTTCTTTAGTTCAAACAGGGTAAACTCTAAATCTAAAGTACATCCGTCCTTTTTCCTCCAGAATTTGCGGGTTCTTACTCAAGCTCATATCCCTATAGCTCCTCATTTCTACTGTTATATTTGAACAACTATGCACATTAGCAAATGTTTCTGCTAACAACTCCGCTTTTTCATTGTCTGATATAACAGATCTATTGTTATATACTAAGACAGGAATGTTACTGTTTCTTTGTTATCCTCCCATCTTTCTTATCATACTCCATACTTCATTCATTTCAATTTCTTCTCCAATCTTAACACAAAATTCCCTTAAATATAGTTTCTTAGATGTCCGAAATGAATTACTCTCACTATAGCCTGTGCTCTTTTATAATTAATAAAATAATTATAATTGAATGATCTTCTTACTCTCTTATGCGCTTTATTCCTTTTTTAATTGCCTCATTGCAATCTTCATTCCACCATGGGACAGCTTTACCCCTGCATCCTGACCTCTTCTTACCAATTACTTCTTCAGCTGTACTCCGAAGAACTTCACTTACCTTATAATTCAAAACTTCTACATCCTCTATAGAATTACTAATTTCTGCCATTTTGTTTTGACATACTTCTTTATATTTATCCCAGTCAGCTGTTTTAAATTTATACCTTGGTAACCTTTCCACCACTGTTTGAGCTGTCCACACCGATTATACTACTGATAGGAAAATTATCAATACCTATTGAACTATGATTTAAAACTTTCCAGCTAAATTTTCAGAAACAAGGGTCAAGTCTAACATTGAATATTTTCCCTGTGCCAAATCAATTCTTTTATAACTTCCATCATTAATGCATACTAACCCTCTCCATTCAAGCATGTCTTTAATGAACTGTTTCAACAGCGATGTCTATCTTAACCAAACACTTCCTGTGTTCAAACGTCATTTCACACTTCATAGACAGAGATAAAAGGGCATATGTGAAGAATCTACAGACCGATGCATGCAGAAAAAGTAAGATATGTAGCTTTTAGTGCATTCAAGCTGTTGAAGATGTGTTCCTCTTTAATTTGAGCAAAGACTTGAACATGAACATCTAAACACACACATGCAAATCATGTCGACTGAATCAGACACACAAGTGACTCTGTAGTGAATTAAATTCAGACTGTCTGTGATTCACAGTAAGATTAAGGTTTTACAAAATTCGGCAGCCAGAATCCTTACAAGAACTAACAAACGAGACCATATTACTCCCGTTTTGGAGTCTGCACTGGCTTCCCATTAGGTTTAGGGTGGATTTCAAAATTTTGATGCTTACTTACAAGGCACTGCATGAATTGGCACCTCAATATTTGACCGAGCTTTTAACTCCATATACTCCAAAACGTGATCTTCGTTCTTCGGTTACTGGTCTTTTAACTGTTCCCTCAACCCGTTTGAGATTAATGGGAGATAGGGCTTTTTCTTCATTAGCTCCAAAACTTTGGAACTCTCTACCGATTGAGATCAGGCAAGCCAAATCTTTTGGAATTTTTAAATCTCAGCTTAAAACTCATTTTTTTAGGTTAGCTTTTAATTGATTTATTGTCTTTTATAGTTATTTTATTTTTTTATTGTGTATTATGTCTTTTTGTGTGTTGAATCTTTGCAATTTTAATTGTTTTTGTACAGCGCTTTGAGATGTACATTTCAAGGCGCTATTGAAAATAAAGGTTATTATTATTATTATTTAAAACATGTTAATTTCTCCTCTGAAGGAGATCTGAAGCATAACAGTCTCTTAAACTCTCTCAGTATCAGGATGTTAAAGAAGTGAAACTGCTGCACCAGATCTGATAACACAACATGTCCCGAGTTCCTGGAAATAAACAGAAAAACTGTGAAAACAGATTGAGAATATTTAAAGTCACGTGTGAAGAGAAGATTGTGATAATGATAAAACAACAACATGTAAAAACAACACATGCAATTACTAAGAAATTAAAAGCTCTCCATGTTTTACACCACATGCAGGTATTGCATTTAAAATCACTTTGTTTTTAGTCATTTTAATTAAAATAGCAACAGATCCAGTGAAAACATGTGCATCAATGAAATGCTCAAGCAACTTTCTGAAGGTTGAGTGATTGACTTTACATTATTACACATTTCAAAAAAATAAAATAAATAATTGCCAAATTCAATGAGTGAAAAAAGACTAATATGTAGAAAGTCAAACATGCGCAACCGTGCAGAGAGTAGCGAGTAGTGAGTTCACCAGCAGAGTGTGTGTGCGTCGTGGAAGTCAGGAGAAGTTTGGAAGAATTCTCTGTAGAAGTTAGGTAATGTGAGTGATGTCCAGCGGACAATGCAATTAATAGCAGAAGTGTAGACCCCTGGTACACGGGCATAGACTGGAATTCATCTGTGGATTGCCAGGCTGAAACTCAGCAAAGACTGGAAGGAAAACCACAACCCAAACTACAAAGGTAACCAACAGAGTGATAAGACAGGACCAGCTAAACAATGAGAGCGAGGTTAGTACTCAACTTGATATACTCATCTGGCTAAGCGACAGAGAAACATGAGGGCATAAGTAGGGAGTGATATCAGGCTGGAACAGGTGTTGCTCAATAAGCTAATTAGTCTCATGATCGGAGCTGCCCTGAGAACAATGAATGTTTCCCTGGAAACGCTGTTCATGCCAGTCGAGTGCGCCTGAGAAACATGAGGGAGAGAAAATGACAAAACAAGCAGAGCAAACCTGTTGACCGGAAACGCCACTCAGGACAACAAGAAGACTTGTATCATTCCCCGTCACCAGCAGCAGGCAGTGCGGAATGACGAGGAGTTGAACAAAATCTTGTGTGGAGTGACCATCGCTCAGGGTGGTGTGCTGCCCAACATCCAGTCTGTGCTGCTGCCCAAGAAGATGAACTAAAGTCTGATTCATATAAACCCAAAGAGTCTTTTAAGAGTCACACTTGAACTGTGAGAGACTGATGTCTTTATACTCCTGTGAAAACGATTGCAAGATTTGTGATACAGGAACATTTTGTTAAAAAAAACAAATGTGTATGGAGGAATATAGTATCCGCTTTAAAATACAGATATCATGAATGAGGAAGTAATGATAGTTGTATATGTGCAAATGTAGAATATAGATTATTTCATCTGCACATCAATAGTGTATTTAATAACATGCAACAAACTGTTTAGACTAAATAAAATACAAATGCTGGATAGACGGTATTAAAAAGGTTTTAAAAGACAATCCGTTCATTCATTGGTCAACTGTGATGCGTAGACGTCCATATCAGCCAATCAAACACAAGAGTGTTTTTATTGTACTTACTCTGTAACTTCATGAAACACCATTAGAAGCACCATTTTAATTTACAGCCCACAATGTCACACTTACCCTGTAACTACATAGAACAAGACTATATTTCCCCAGTACTTAAAAAAAGAAAGTTGCAATAGTTTTAATTGCCTTAAAACAGGGAAGCCCAAACTAAAACTGCTGCAATATTGATATCAAAAACAAATGACTGTATAAATACACTGATATGTACCCCGTAATTTAAAAAAGCCTTTATGTATTTGTACACTATTAATATAAAAAGGTGCAGTGTATGTTCTGACTCTCAAACATAAGATTGTTGTCTATCATAATAGTACATAATTACAGAATAAATAATTTGTTATTTTCTTGGTTGTTACCCTTTATTCTAGGGATGGGCGTTTCTCAAATTTTGTATTAGAATATAATATTCGAATATTCGTTTATTTAAATGTCGTTTAACGAGAAAGACGTTATAAGTTAAAAACAATTTTCTTTTTTTTTTTTTCTTTTGTGTCACCATTTCTGAACAAGCTTACATTATGCAATATACACAACAAGCTTACTATATATATCTTAAAGGGTTACTTCAGGATTTAGCATTAAGCTTTGTATCAGTAGAAAACCAGTAGTATTTTCGAATTACCGTGCTCCCCCCCCATATCCCCCTGAGACGAGAGATTTATGTATTTTTAGTCTGGAAAAAATCCTCAGATGACGCAAAAATCGCCATTTTGCGTCAGAGGATTTTTGGGCCAGAGGCTTAAAACTACAGCCAGTATTCCGCATGTTTTCACCACGCCCATATGGGGCGGGATCTCAATCACAGAATGTGAAGATAGTGTCAGCCATCTTTCTGTAGAAGCTAAGCTAACAGGCTCTTGCTCGGTGTAGAAAGTTTGTATACAAGTAGACTAATCACGATGGCGGAAGGTAGTTTTTAAGTTGAAATGACAGAAGGGGATTTCGAAGATCTGTTGCGAGAATCTGATGTTCGCAGCTACCTGTACGAGCCGCAATACAGCGATGAACAGTTGCGGGAGATGGAGGAAAAAGAGGCGGCTGGAGCAGCTGCTGTAGCAGGGGAGCAAGACCTGCTTGGCGGTCAGGAGGAAGAGCCCGGCCAGACTCGAGTTGAGGCGGACTGGTGGTGTCAGTGCTCTCGCTGTGCGCCTATGGAAACAGATAGAGAGTCCTATTGCTGTCGCGAATTTCAGCGATGCCATTTTCTTCTGGACGAGATCGCTGAATCCGCTGATGAAACTGCACCGATAACTTTAGCATGTATAACTGAGCACCAAAGTTTTGTACCACACATGGACAGGGGAGTCCTGGAAACTTATTTTAGGATCCCGAAGATAAATTGGAAACGCCAGCCAAAGCCCGCAGGGACAAACGGACGGCTTAGTGTAAAGTGAGTATTTTGTTTGTTTTTCTTTTTGTTACTAAGACGTCATGTACAGAGTTTGGACACCCGGAATTATCATAATGTTCTTCCCGCGTAGTCAGTCAATTTATCAACTAACTCACGATTTATAGAGTCACGATGTATCAAAGCAAGCCTAGTTGTATCAAATTTTCAGACACTGCCGCCTGTAACCGGTAGGTGTGGTTTGGGAGTGGCCTCGTAAGGGCAGCAAAGCAAGTGCATTCTGGGAGTTGTTGTCTTTCAGCCACATGAGTAAAAAATACATTTTCTGCCTTTTCTCAGTCTAGAATGCTTCAAATTCAAAAATAATTTCACATTTATACTATATAAATGACCAATTTTAAATACACATTCATCTTCCCAGAGGTGAAGTATCCCTTTAAGGTTTTCTTTTAGTTGAAAACATTTAACAGTATGTGTATACAAAAAATAGAAAGAACAAAAGTATTTAAGATCAAGCAGCACGAACGGAAAAAAATGCTAATAAAGCAGACTGTGCAGTTATCGTACAGAACATACATGCACTCGAGTCAGCATTATCGTGTTTATATTGTTTCACATTCATGTTGAGAAAAACAATCATATCCACATACTCGAGTGAGAAAACGCGCTGTGCTGACAGACAGAGACACAGTGTGCAAAGTGAAGTTACTAACAGCACTTTGCGTCTTCTGTTCTTAAACCTGTCTCCCTCAACGACAGTTAAAGGAAGCATATGTCTCAAAATCATTTGGTACCAGAAGATATCATCTCGGATCACGATTACCTCGGGTTCAGCTGCGCTTTACCTGCAGTCGTTAATGCAGTGATGGACAGCTGTCTTTCCTCAGTCGACTCGGTGTTTGGATTTCATGTGATTTCTCATTGTGGTGGTGATATTATGATAACTCAGTTTCATTAACAAAGTAATTCCATTTTGTAATATCATTTTCATCTAAGTAATTCCAAACTTCGCGAGGCAGATGACGACATTATGTGATCAAATACAATCCACTTGCGTGCTTCACAGCGCCACCCAGTGCATTTAATTATAACTGCGAATTTTTTTTTTAAAGAATAAAGTAAAATTCGAATAGCATTTTATTTTTCGAATAATAATTACAGATCGAATATTCGAATATTCGTGCACATCCCTACTTAATTCCCCAAACTTTACATATTGTTCCCCTATACTTACACGTACATACTTTATAGGTACACTGTAATTACCGATAGTAACACTGTAAATTCGTTTTAATTACGTAGAACTTTCCGGGCCTTAATCTAAAGCTTTACCGAAACCTCATTATTCAACAAATATGGCTGAAGCTGTTGTTGTCTTTCCCCCTGTATGCTGGTTCAGTCTGTAATTCCTCAAATTAAGGTGAATAATCAGACAGCTTGAAATTTCCCAAACTGTAGTACGTACTCTGCCCCTGTTAATTTGGAAAAGAGGCCCAAGGAGTGATGTCACATGGTTCATGGCTGTAGAGGCATCTTATTCTCTAGATGTTCTTATTCTTGTTCTTGGTTGTGAAGAGCAGCTGATATCATCTAGTTCTTGGTAATGGAGGCAGATAAATTCAGAGAGAGTGTGATATCATCATTTTATGTTTTCAGCTCTTTGATTTTAAAGTTGTATCTTAATATTTTTTTGTCATGTTTATAAAGAGGCAAACTAGTGATGGAAATTTGGACAGGGAGATTTTGGAGAAAATAAAATTACACCATGGACTTTGATTCCCTTCTGCTACAACTTCAGTTGCTCCACCATCTTCTGCCTCGCCATCTTCTGCCTCACCATCTTCTGCCTCACCATCTTCTGCCTCGCCATCTTCTTCTGCCTCACCATCTTCTTCTGCCTCACCATCTTCTTCTGCCTCACCATCTTCTTCTGCCTCACCATCTTCTTCTGCCTCACTTTCTTCCGCACTACTGGTTCCTAACTGTCCACCGGCACCACCCTTAGCTCCACCTTCACCTGCCTCTTCATCATCTGCATCACCTTCACCTGCCTCACCTTCACCTGATCCTCTTTTGCCAGACATCATAGCACAATTAAAGGCAGAAAATGAAGCCCTCAAAATGGAATTAGAGAACCTAAAAACAAATGTTGTCAGTTGTAAGTGTTTATTAAAAAAATTCCAAATATTTATAAACTAGTTTTGAAGGTTGATGACGAATATTAACATTTAGCAATCCATATAAGTTTGCCATACTGAAAATGAATTTTCTTTTAACTGTTTTGCTTCCTAGAAATGCCAAAACTCCTTGTACAATGGGCAAGCTGGGGAAATGGCTTGATGTGAAGGAGCAGAGCCCACATGAACAACTGGCATCAACTTCCAGCATACAGGAAACTGTGAGTATGCTGTTTTAGGACTGTGCGATATGACGATATATATCGTATGGACGATATAAAAAGTCTATTGTTTCATATTATGCTCTATCGTTTATCGTGGTGTCGCAAAAAACATTGTTTACGACAAAACTTTTTCATCATTTGGATGACTGCAATGTTACACGCCAACTATGAGGATGCAGGCGGGAACGTGAATAACATGGCGGGGAGACAGAACCGGGTGGCTCCGAGCAGGAGAACGACAAACCGAGGAGCTCGTTCCTAAACGAGGGGCTACCTCTGTAGCATGGGCATGTTTTGGATAACTTTCTATATGTTTGGTTGACTATTTTATTTTGATAATGAACATGCTGTGATGTCAAGTTAGAAATGCTAGAACGTGTGCGCGTGAGGCGTCAGTGCGATCTCGGGAAATTTTGTCCTTTTGAGGGACTCTAATTTATGTTCATATGGATAGAAGCAAAAAATGATACAAAACTGTAAAGCTTTTTTAAGGTACAGAAAACAAGCACGGTGCCATTTGCTGCTGTCTCGGTTTCCTTTCCGTGAACTTTGGACCCCGTCCCATGAACCGAGGTCAGCAAAATTTTTCCTTTCGTTTTGATAATCTGTAATTATTTAAGTGAAATAGCCTATATTTTGCATATAGGCCTATATATTAGTTTTATATATTTAGTTTTATTCTGTTTCGTCCGTTCACAGAAGCACTTTAAGGCGAGACACTGCAGGTGAATAGGGACATTTTTTAAATGATAAGATATCACTGTGAAACTTTTCCAGTTTATTACTGGCATAAACATAAGGAAAAAGTGTATTACATGTTTTGTGTAAATTAATTTTTTAATATGCAAATGAGGCCTTATATACTTAAATATACGCTTATTTGCATACATTTCCAAAAACAAAATCTGGAAATTGGAAAGGACCAGTGTAGTATTCTTACACTTTGCTAAGAACCAATCACATGCCATATGCATCATATCCTGTGTTCTGATTGGCTATAGCACTTATCAGTATATTTATGTAAATGAGTTCTCAAAGGTGCTTTAGGTTCTGTGCTGACGAAGACGGGCAGTACTCCATTTTGTAAGCTGGATGATGGTCAATAAAACCCGCATGGTTAAAAGAATAGAACGTGCATTTCGAGCCTTTTTGAATACCTCTTGGTAATAACCAAGTTTAAAATTATTGGTTATATTTGTTGACATATTAGACGAAAGGGCTTTTACAGAGGGGATTCTGGATATCTTATTTTGTGCTTTAGTAAATGTGACAGTTCACAAATAGACCCACAAGCGAAAGCTGGTTAACGATTTAATGAAGAAAGGAAATAAATAGCAACACAGGCTGTCTGCCGATCACAGGCCGTCTTGGCGAATGCAGAACAGGAAAAACGGTCCCAGACTGAAACCAGGCAGGTGAACGTTGCAGGTAAACGGTCAGGTAGAGCTCGCAGAAATAGGCAGGTGCGGACTCCACCAGGCAGATACCACAGCACAGAGAATGAGACTCGACACAGGATCGCTGGAGCAGTAACTCATCTGACATATGAGTACACACAGGATAAAATGAGTAGTAATGATATACTGGCATCAATAACGGAACAGAACGAACCAACAATAAACCAACAAGAAGGGAAAAGAACATGGGGTCTAAATAGCCAGAAAATCAGGGCAAAAGGGAGACAGGTGTGAGAAGAGCAAGAGAGTGAATGCTGATTGCGAATGGGTTCAGCTGTGCGAGAGCGCACGAGAAAGATAGAGAGAAACAGGCTGAGAAACAAAACCAGACTCCTGACAGTACCCCCTCCCTAACGGGCGCCCCCAGGCGCCCCCGAGGAGGATTGACGAGAGCGGAGGAAATCGTCGATAAGCGAGCGGTCCAGCACATCCCTTCCTGGTACCCAGCTTCTCTCCTCCGGGCCGTATCCCTCCCAATCGACAAGATATTGAAAACCCCGACCCCGGGGTCGGACGTCCAGCAGCCTCTTAACCTTAAAGACAGGGGGGTTAGCAGCAAGAGCCGGGGGGGGGGGGAGGGAGGGGAGCAGAACGGAGGCGGAGTGCAGGTTTAATACACGAGACATGAAAAACAGGATGGACACGTCTGAGAGAGTGTGGTAACCTGAGCCGTACAGCCGCCGGACTGATAACCCTAGTGATGGCATAAGGTCCGACGAAACGGGGAGCCAGTTTCCGAGCGGGTGCCTGAAGGGGTAAATTACGTGTGGAAAGCCAAACTCTTTGCCCACACACATACCTGGGAGCCTTGGAACGGTGACGATTGGCGAAACGACGAGTGCGTGCTCTGGTACGGCACAGAGCTGACCTCACCCTCCACCAAGTGCGACGACAGCGCTGAATAAAGGCCTGGACCAATGGGACGCGACCTCTGGTTCCTGAGAGGGGAACAGAGGTGGCTGGTAGCCCAGACAACAAGAAAACGGGGAAAGACCAGTGGACGACGACGGCAGAGAATTATGAGCGTACTCAGCCCATGTCAATTGTTCGCACCAGGAGGTGGGGTTACGAGCCGCCAAACAGCGAAGCATCCGACCGAGGTCCTGATTAGCGCGCTCAGCTTGTCCATTACTCTGTGGGTGAAACCCTGAAGACAAACTGGCGGTAGCGCCAATCTGTCTGCAGAATTCCCTCCAAAAGTTAGAGACAAACTGGGGTCCCCTGTCCGAAACCACATCAGAAGGAAGACCGTGAATTCTAAAGACATGGTCCACAACCGCCCGCGCAGTCTCTTTAGCCGACGGAAGCTTGGGGAGTGGAACGAAGTGAACCGCTTTAGAGAACCGATCAACAACAGTGAGAATCACCGTATTGCCGCTGGAGGGGGGAAGCCCCGTGACGAAGTCCAGGGCAATATGGGACCAAGGCCGGGAGGGAATAGGGAGGGGGCGAAGCAGACCATCGGGGGGCGAATTACTGGACTTCTGCTGAGCACAGACAGAACATGACGCAACAAATCGGTGTACCTCACGATCCATGGCAGGCCACCAGAATCGCTGGCGGACAGCTGCCAGAGTACGACCCACCCCCGGATGAGCGACCAGTTTAGATGAATGACCCCAACGAAGGACAGCCGGACGAGCGGATTTGGAGACAAATAGCATCCCCTCAGGACACCCACGGGGAACGACAGTGTGAGAAAGAGCCTTTCGCACCAGCTGTTCCACCCCCCAGGTGACGGACCCAACCACACATCCCTCAGGCAGGATGGTCTCAGTGGAAGGACGACCCTCGGAGGAGGAAAACTGGTGAGAAAGAGCGTCAGGCTTAATGTTCCTTGACCCGGGACGGTAAGAGATGGTAAAATTGAAACACCCAAAAAAAAGAGCCCAACGAGCCTGTCTAGAGTTAAGCCTCTTAGCGGAGCGGATATACTCTAGATTACGGTGATCGGTCCAGACAATAAACGGACAGGAGGATCCCTCCAACCAATGGCGCCACTCCTCCAGGGCCAGTCGAATGGCTAAAAGCTCCCGGTTGCCCACATCATAATTACGTTCGGCAGACGAGAGTCGATGAGAGTAAAATGCGCATGGGTGAACCTTCTGATCAAGAGCAGAGCGCTGTGAGAGAACCGCTCCCACCCCGACGTCAGACGCGTCCACCTCAACGATGAATTGGTTCTTAGGATCAGCGAAATCTGAATGGGGGCGGATGTGAACAAACTCTTAAGACGCTCAAACGCACATTGCGCAGCCTCGGACCAGGCAAAACGACACTTAGCGGACGTGAGCGCAGTCAAAGGGGCGGCAACCTGACTAAAATTTTGAATAAAACGGCGATAAAAAAGTTAGCAAACCCCAAAAAACGCTGAAGCGCCGAGCGAGACTCGGGAACAGGCCAGTCGGTGACCGCCTGAACCTTGGAGAGGTCCATGCTTATGCCCTCTGCAGATACGACCGAACCAAGGAAAGTAACAGACTGGACGTGAAACGCGCATTTCTCGGCCTTAACATAGAGGCGATTCTCTAATAACCGCAGTAGGACACGGCGCACATGTTGGGTGTGTACCTGGAGTGATGGAGAAAAAATCAGAATATCATCCAGGTACACAAAGACGAAAATGTTGAGCATGTCTCTTAATACGTCGTTTATGAGCGCTTGAAAAACGGCTGGGGCGTTTACCAGCCCGAACGGTAAAACCCGATATTCAAAGTGCCCCAACGGAGTATTAAACGCCGTCTTCCACTCATCCCCCTCCTTGATGCGCACTAAGTGGTACGCGTTACGGAGATCTAACTTCGTGAAAATCTTTGCCCCCTGCAGGATCTCGAAAGCCGATGACATCAATGGTAAAGGATACCGGTTCTTAATGGTGATATCATTCAACCCACGATAATCGATGCAGGGACGCAAAGAACCGTCCTTCACGAAGAAAAATCCCGCACCGGCGGGGGAGGAGGAAGGAACGATGGTGCCGGCCATGAGTGAAGTGTCGAGGTACTTCGAGCGCCTCACGTTCAGGAGCGGATAGAGAATACAAACGCCCGCGAGGGGGGGTGGCGCCAGGGAGAAGGTCGATACTACAATCATAAGGACGATGGGGGGGGGGGGGGGGGAGAAGCGGCCCGGGATCGACTGAACACTGCTCGCAGATCGTGATATTCCTCCGGAACCCCAGATAAAACGATCGACTCCTCCTGAAAAACAGACAAAGAAGAAACAGAGGGAACAGCAGAGACAAGACAATTGGTATGACAAGGCAAGCTCCAAGAAACAATAGAACTATCAGACCAGTTAACATGTGGATTGTGCTTAGTTAGCCATGGGTGTCCTAGGACTATGGGGGCCATAGGAGACTGAAAAACAAAAAAAGAAATCCTCTCTTGGTGGTTGCCAGACGTGGTGAGACTCACCAGGGCAGTAGCCAGGTGAATACTGGAAAGAACGCGGCCATCCAGGGCGAGGGCTGTGGGTGTGTCCTTTAATTCATGAAGGGGCAAACCATGTTCAATAGCCCACCTCTCACCAACAAAATTCCCCTCAGCCCCGGAGTCAATGAGAGCAGAGCAGACAACAGAAGTGGTGCCCCAGCGAAGGACGGCTGAAATCGTGGAGCGGGAACTGAAGGATGGGGATAGTGGGGTAGCGCTCGCCAATATTCCCCTAACTACTGGCGAGCTCTCTCTTTTACCGGACATGTGGCAGCAAAGTGACCCGTGCCACCGCAATAAAGGCATAACCGCTCTCGAATACGGCGCTGGCGTTCAGTGGAGGAGAGGTGTATTCTTCCAAGCTGCATGGGTTCAGGTTCAGGATGAGGTTCGGGTGACGCAATCTGAGAGGAAGGGGCTCCCCGGAATCCCGTGACGTCAGAGCGAGCACGACGGCGTAAATCGAAACGGTTGTCTAAACGGATGGCCAATTCAACCAATTCATCCAGACTTGAAGGAAACTCTCGAGCAAAAATCTCATCCTTAAGCTCCTCGTTCAAGCCCTCCAGAAAGCGTGCCGTGAGCGCTGCCTCATTCCATTCGCAGGTAGCAGATAGAGTCTTAAATTCGATGGCGAAATCAGCAGCGGAGCGTCTTCCTTGACGAAGTGCAGCCAACTGACGAGAAGCCTCGCGCCCGAAGACAGAACGGTCGAAAACCTTCAACATCTCCTTGAATGAATCAAACTGGTCACAGCAAACAGCTCTTGACTCCCAGACAGCCGTTCCCCATTCTCGGTCTCGACTAGTGAGAAGGGACACCACAAACGCAACCTTGGCCCGGTCGGATGCATACGTGACCGGCTGAAGAGAAAATATCACCTCACACTGGGTAAGAAATGCACGGCATTCAGTGGGCTCACCAGAGTAGCAGGGAGGATTATTGATACGAGGCTCGGAGGTGTGTCGCGACTCAGAAGAGAACTGGTCCAGGCGCAGGTGATGAAGCTGTCCAGTGAGATCCGACACCTGGGCAACGAGAGAATCCACGGCATGCTTGGCGGCGGATAATTCCTCGGAATGTCTGCCCAGCAAAGCTCCCTGTAGTTCAACAGCCGAGCGGATGGTTGTATCGTTCGCTGGGTCCGTCATGGTTGGTTTATTCTGTGACAGTTCACAAATAGACCCACAAGCGAAAGCTGGTTAACGATTTAATGAAGAAAGGAAATAAATAGCAACACAGGCTGTCTGCCGATCACAGGCCGTCTTGGCGAATGCAGAACAGGAAAAACGGTCCCAGACTGAAACCAGGCAGGTGAACGTTGCAGGTAAACGGTCAGGTAGAGCTCGCAGAAATAGGCAGGTGCGGACTCCACCAGGCAGATACCGCAGCACAGAGAATGAGACTCGACACAGGATCGCTGGAGCAGTAACTCATCTGACATATGAGTACACACAGGATAAAATGAGTAGTAATGATATACTGGCATCAATAACGGAACAGAACGAACCAACAATAAACCAACAAGAAGGGAAAAGAACATGGGGTCTAAATAGCCAGAAAATCAGGGCAAAAGGGAGACAGGTGTGAGAAGAGCAAGAGAGTGAATGCTGATTGCGAATGGGTTCAGCTGTGCGAGAGCGCACGTGAAAGAGAGAGAGAGAAACAGGCAGAGAAACAAAACCAGACTCCTGACAGTAAATTAGAGAATACTGACAATAGCCTTAAAAAAAATCAATTCTCGCCATGTTTTTTGGAGTAAAGGGACCTATAAATCAGGATAGGAATGATATATCAACAAGTCCCTCTGTAAAAGCCTTCAGAATATAGTTAAGTATAAGACTGGAAAAGTTGGTGCTTGTAGGTGCTAAGGCGGCGCTGAGTGTGAGAAAAATCTCATTTTGAGAAAACAGCCTTTAAAGTTATATATTGTTGTGGCAGCGGGGGCGTGGTCAAGCGCCCGTCCAGAGAGGGAAAAGCGGTAAGGGCGCTTGCACCTGAGCTAAATTATGTCTAATACCGGTCTCTAATTTCAGTGAGCACGGGGAGAGCGGCATATAAGAGCCACAACACCGCCAGTCGGGGGCCCAAGATACGTCAGTCCAGTGTTTGACGTGATCCAAGAGTTAAACTGTCTTTTATGTTGATTATAAGTTCTTCTGTTTTATGTAAAGTTGTGTGCACCGTTGTGGGCTGATTAAAACCCTTACCTGAGTGAGAGAGAGCTGTCGACATGTCCTTTTCCCCTGCCTTATTGAGAACCTTCATTACACTGGTGCCGAAACCCGGGATATTCGAAACATGGAAGGTCGTCCCGTAGATTCCTCCCAGCTGGCCGAAGTCCTCCAGTCCCTCGCAGCATTACATCAGAGCCACCAGCAGTCCCTGCTTGAGCTCCGAGAGGACCAAGATCGGCGCTTCTATGAAATCATGCGGGCTCAAGCAGAGGACCGACACGCCTTCCGGAGTCTGCTCAGCCAGGAGGTCGCTCCCGCCACAGCCGCGACCCCGGACAATCCTTCCCCGCTGCCCCCGCCAACGCTACAGAAGATGGGGGCAACGGACGATCCAGAGGAATTCTTGGACTTGTTCGAGCGGACTGCTGAAATTTGGGGCTGGCCGCGTGATCAATGGGCAGCCTGCCTTGTGCCTCTTTTGTCCGGGGAAGCTCAACTCGCGGCTCAACAACTGCCCGCAACGAACCTCCTGGCTTACACTGACTTGGAGGGCCATTATGCAACGGGTTGGTCGGAGTCCCGAGGAACATCGTCAACTCTTCCGGGCCCTGAAGCTGGAGAAAGCCGACCGCCCGTTCGTGTTCGCCCAGCGGCTCCGTGATGCCTGCCGGAAGTGGCTGCTAGTGGGGGACCGCGACGTCGAGGGACTTATCGATCAGGTGGTACTGGAACAGTTCATCCAACGATTGCCTAAGAGAACGGCGGAGTGGGTCCAGTGCCACCGCCCAGCGTCGCTGGAGGCGGCTGTCCAGCTCGCGGAGGACCACATGGCGGCGATTCCCAGGACGGACGAGCCCTCTCTCTCTCTCTCTCTCTCTCTCTCTTCCCCTTCCCCCTGTGTTTTTTTCTTCTCTCTCCCATCCCCTGCCCCCCTCTCGCTCTGTCTTCTCTCCAGGGTCCGTTCCTGCCCCACGCAGGCGGGGAGCCTGGCAGAGGCCTTCCGTATCAGCTCACCCCCCCTCTGCAACATTCAGCCGCTCTCCCCCTCAGGTGGGGGCATCCGCCGACGCAGGTACGGGGGTGGCGTCTGGGCCGGCCTGTTGGAGGTGCGGAGACCCGGGCCACTTCCGCGATCAGTGTCCGATGATGGAGGTGGGGACGGTGGTTCGGGTCTCCGATCCCCCGCATGCTGCCCCCGATCGGGCTGGAGCGTACCGGATTCCGGTAAGAATCCAGGGGGGTACACACCAAGCTTTGCTGGATACCGGTTGTAATAGACAACCATCCATCAACGCTTGGTTCAACCCGGGGCTTTGAGCACAGCTAAACGGGTGAAGGTGAGGTGTGTGCATGGGGATGTTCACAACTATCCTTTGGTGACTGTGCTGATCAAATTTCAAGGGAAAAAACATAAAGTGGAGGCAGCGGTTAGTTCCTGCCTCACCCATCCTCTGATTTTGGGGACTGATTGGCCTGCATTTAAGAAATTGTTAGGGAATATTTGTGAGGATGGGTCCTGCACTAAAATAGGGAGATGTGCGATGCTTTAGCAGGGGAGGCGGAGCCGGGGCCGTCCTCTGCTGCTCCAAATGGGGATGACGAGGAGGGGGGCGAGGTTTCCGCCCCTCCTCTTCGCAGGGAATTCCCTGACGAGGATTTCCCTTTGGAGCAGTCACGGGACGAAACCCTTAAGCATGCCTTCGATCAGGTGAAAACGATCGATGGTCAGCGTCTTCAGCCAGACATCGCCCTCACACACCCCTATTTTGCGATTATAAATGACCGGCTGTATAGAGTGACGCAGGACACTCAGACTAAAGAAAATGTAACAGCTTTTGATTCCACAGAGCCGCCGGGAAATGTTATTCCAGGCGGCTCATTATAATCCCATGGCAGGTCACCTAGGGGAAAGAAAAACACTTCTCCGTTTAATCGCCCGGTTTTATTGGCCGGGCAGTAGCGGTGACGTCCGCAGGTGGTGTGCGGCGTGCCGCGAATGCCAGCTGGTAAACCCACTGGCCACCCCAAAAGCGCCATTGCGCCCTCTTCCCTTGATCGAGGTCCCCTTTGAAAGAATTGGAATGGACCTCGTCGGGCCATTAGAACGGACAGCACGCGGACATCGCTTTGTGTTAGTCCTAGTGGATTACGCAACGCGATATCCGGAAGCAGTGCCGTTAAGCAACATCTCAGCACGTAGTGTTGCTACGGCACTCTTCAAAATAATCTCCCGGGTGGGGATTCCAAAAGAGATCCTCACCGATCAAGGCACAACATTTATGTCACGTACACTTCGCGAACTCTACGATCTGTTGGGTATTAAATCGATTCGCACTAGCGTGTATCATCCGCAGACAGATGGCCTAGTGGAACGTTTTAACAAAACCCTCAAAAACATGATTCGTAAGTTCGTGCACGAGGATGCTAAAAATTGGGACAGATGGCTCGACCCCCTGTTGTTTGCAGTGCGAGAGGTCCCGCAAGCCTCAACCGGCTTCTCTCCGTTTGAGCTGTTATATGGGCGTCGCCCACGTAGCATCTTAGATGTCTTACGGGAGGGCTGGGAGGAAGGACCTTCGAATAGCAAAAACGAAATTCAATACGTTCTTGACCTCAGAGCAAAACTACACGCTTTGGGAAAACTAACACAAAAAAAATTTGCTCCGGGCCCAAGAACGTCAACGCCGGCTGTACGACAGGGGAGCACAGCTAAGGGAATTTGCACCGGGAGATAAAGTCCTTGTATTACTCCCCACATCGAGCTCCAAATTACTCGCCAAGTGGCAAGGGCCCTTCGAGGTCACACGACGAGTGGGGGATCTCGATTATGAGGTTAAACGAACCGATAGGGGGGACGCACGTCAAATTTACCACCTCAACCTCCTTAAATTATGGAGGGAGGCGGTCCCTGTGTTGTTGGCCACGGTGATTCCAGAGAGGGCGGAGCTTGGTCCGGAGGTAGATCCAAAACCTGATCTCAATGCCCCGGTCATTTGTGGAGACCACCTCTCCCCGTGCCAACGTTCAGAGGTGGCCAGGTTGCAAAAGGAGTTTTCTGACGTGTTTTCTCCCCTACCGGGTCGTACGAACCTCATTGAACACCACATCGAGACCGAGCCGGGGGTGGTCGTTCGTAGCCGCCCTTATCGTCTCCCCGAGCATAAAAAAAAAATTGTTCGGGACGAATTGAGTGCCATGCTTGATATGGGCGTAATAGAAGAGTCCTACAGCGACTGGTCTAGCCCGGTCGTTCTTGTTCCCAAGAGCGACGGGTCGGTGCGATTCTGTGTGGACTATAGAAAAGTCAACGCGGTGTCTAAATTTGACGCGTACCCAATGCCCCAGGTTGATGAACTGCTCGATCGGTTAGGTACTGCTCGCTTTTATTCGACCCTAGATTTGACAAAGGGTTATTGGCAGATCCCCTTGACACCAATCTCCCTTCACTCTCTGCTCGGATCATGCCCCACTGCAGTGGCTCCACCGCATGAAGGATGCTAACGCCCGGATCACCCGTTGGTATCTGGCTCTCCAGCCTTTTAAGTTCGAGGTGGTCCACAGACCAGGGGTGCAGATGGCTGTCGCCGACTTCCTGTCCAGAAATGGGGGGGGGAGTGGTAGGCAGGCCGGATGGCGCCCCGGCCTGAGTCGGGCGGTGGGGGTATGTGGCAGCGGGGGCGTGGTCAAGCGCCCGTCCGGAGAGGGAAAAGTGGTAAGGGCGCTTGGACCTGAGCTAAATTATGTCTAACACCTGTCTCTAATTTCAGTGAGCATGGGGAGAGCGGCATATAAGAGCCACAACACCGCCAGTCGGGGGCCCAAGATACGTCAGTCCAGTGTTTGACGTGACCCAAGAGTTAAACTGTCTTTTATGTTGATTATAAGTTCTTCTGTTTTATGTAAAGTTGTGTGCACCGTTGTGGGCTGATTAAAACCCTTACCTGAGTGAGAGAGAGCTGTCGACGTGTCCTTCTTTTCCCCTGCCTTATTGAGAACCTTCATTACAATTGTATAATTTCATACATTTCTATTGAAACCCCCAATCTACAAACTCATATATATATATATATATATATATATATATATATATATATATATATATATATATATATATATATATTCAATAGCAATTGCCTTAAGCTGAAGATAACTACCTTAACAAACACACATAACAACAGTCACAAAAACTGCAAACAAACTGTCCCTGTTTGATGTAGTATGTTCATCTGTAACTAATTGAATCTAATAAACAGCTCCCTGTCTGTTTACAGTGTGGATGTCCATGCCTGCACCACATGTAGGCCCCTCTTCAATCTCCTGTAGGTGCTTTTCACCTTTTTGGCAGTGCTTATGTTTTGGCACAGAGAACCAATCACGTAGTCGGAAATTAACATGACCAATCAGATGTGGTTTCATTAATGATGTGCCCATATTTGGATTAGACAGCGCTGTGTAGGAGACTGAGAGCTTTACAATGATAACAGGCATGACATGTTTCTGTGAATGGAGACGGCACTGGAGCTCGCGTTAGAATGATAACTTTTGGTGATTTCCGGTAGGAATCTAAAGGCACAAGTTGACAAAATATAATGAAATAACCACCTTAATGTGTAATGTTGTCATATTTTTTATTTTGACATCAAAGCTTACATGTTAAGGGAGCAAACTTGGCCCAAAATCTCAAAATTGACCACCGCATGAAAAAACGATGTTTTCACCTGCCGTACTCGCCTGAAGTGCGTGATGTGACGTTGTGTGATTCAATGTTCTACTATCCTGCAATTTTAACTGGTTTCAAAAAGCTGCATATTACCTACTATTCATTTTCACTGAAATGTAGGCCTAATTGTTTGACATTTGGTGACATATACAGTATATATCATTTTCTTATTTCTTTGTAATTTAATTAGTTTGTTTCTTTCAACAGCACAAACCCACTAAACATTGGACGTCGGATAGATGTGCAGATCATGTCTATATTGGTCCGTCGGTCCATGACTAATTCTGGACATCTATTCGACGTCCAAACTATGTCCACTATTTGGACGTCCAACCATGACCCAACTTGGACGTCATTTTGACGTTCAACATTTGACCTTTAACTGGGTAATTTTTTTGGACGTCATTTGGACGTCTATGACAGTTGCAGGAAATTTACATGATTAATATGTAATATTTGTTTTATTTACAAATAGGGCCTATCAATATGATTAATACATATGAAAACAGATTATTTATTAAAAAAAAAACACGATTTATTATCTGTATGACTATTTATTTATTCATGTTTTTTTCTTTTTTTTTTTTTTTTACACTTTCCTGTTTTTCTTTAACAGTTTCTCTTATTTTAAGTAGCCTAATCAAGTTATTTATGCATACATGTATTTTTGCATTTATCTATGTATTTATTTATAAATGCAATTTGTGGGAAATTATACTTCAGAAAATAATTTCATGGTAGCCTATATTAGGCCTATCCACCTTATTCCTATCTTAAAAAGAACCAACAGCAGCAAAAAAAGTCAAGGACAGACAAAGACAGCTCTTTATCAAGGCAAAGAGTATAGTACAATATAAGTTCTTTCATCATGGTCTTTGGATTTCAACCAAAGAGTCAAAAACCAGTCAACATCACTCTGATTGGCCGAGGCAGCACGACAGGCATTTGGCGCGAATCAGAGCCGTGTTCAAACATCGCTACCTGACGACAGCTTTTCAGACGTTACATCGCTGGTGAACCCATCGTTTCTTCGTCTAAATTGAAGGTAAGCTCGGTCAGCCTAATGAATTCAATGTCCGTGTGTTCGTATAGTTTAGTGTATATTGTATGTATATAGTGTATTTACATAGTGTATTTATATAGTGTATTTGGCGATATTGTCTTACACAATACAGCCGCGAATGGTCAAGGGCGTTAGCATTCACGGCACACATTTTTTTGTTTTACGTTAGCTTGCTGCTCATGGTTCATGTTCAGTTTCGATATTATTTTAGCTGTACACGAGAGAACATGTCAATTTGAACAATTTGGGACACTAAACTGCATGTATATCGATAGCAGCATGGCATGGATTTCTGACTGACTAGCTCTTTGCTAACTAGCTGGCTTCCGTATACGGGGTTTACAGATGATGTTACCGTCCCTTTGTCACTTTCATCGTTCATGAAATTACATACAACGCAAAGAAAATTCTCACCTTGCATTGATCACGTGAGTTTGACCGTTGGATTATAAATGTGTTTAAATTTGCGTTCGCACGAGTAATGGCGCGCTCACATACAACGCAAAGAAAATTTTTGCCTCGCGAGTTTGACCGTTGGATTATAAATGTGTGTTTAAACTTTATTTTATTTAAAATACTTTATTGTGATGGTCCTCCAACAGACACTCTACTGACTATAAGTAATTTTGTAACTACATGTCAACTTAATCTAACCCTAACCCTAACCAGTCTATTAATACTCAACACTCTAATGAGAGTTAGTAGACATGTAGGAGCAACATTACTAGTCAACAGAATGTGTTAAAGGGACCATCAAAATAAAGTGAAACCATGATTTCTTTTATTGGCTTAATGACATGTTTCAGACTTGTCTGGCTTAGAGGAGCGGAGTGTGCCAGTTCTTACCTTTTTGTTTCATTTCAATAATTGTACATCTTTGAATATTCTTTGTTTTCTTCGCCCTCAAGATGCTAGTACAGCACCTCGGAGCAGAGACCTGTCGACACCCAGTGAGTATTCATCTCATCACACTTTAAACAGTCACTTTTGTATTTTGTCAGGTCTTGTGAAATGTAAGAATATTCTGTGTTTTTCAGGATCTCGTCATGCAGCAAGAGGTCATGCGAGGGATGGCTATCGCTCCAGGTAAAGAAGCAGGACAGGGCACAGTGTCAGTAGTGGCTGGCTTCTGGCATTTATTTATTAATTTCGAATGGTAAACAGTCAGTTTCACCAGAACTCCTTTACTAGGTGTCCTCTATCACTTTTTAATGGACACCCTACAGCCAATCAGAATCGAGTATTTACCCAGACCATGGTATAAAAGTGGTTAGTTAATGATTAAATAATAATTGACAATACATGACTATGCGTTTCATAAATGTTTAATAAATATGTTACTTTTTGTATGTTTTGCTCACATCAGGTGCACAGTGGTTAAAGACTCCATGTGTTTCAGAGAAGACAGCGGTCTATACCCTCACCAGTCAGCACTTACACTGCAGTACACACTACAGTGTTCAACACCTGTTATAGATGTGTAAACGTGTGAATTAATCATTTACAACACTTTCTGCATCCCCTAATCTAAAGTGTAAACTATTCATCACTTGTAAATGTCTTACACTTCATTTGTAGATAACCACTTCAAGAATCAATAAGATAAAAAATAAGATCTACGAATGATGTGTAACACATTTACAAGTGATGAATAGTTTACACTTTAGGGGATGCAGAAAGTGTTGTAAATTATTTATTCATGCGTTTACACATCATTGTTGAACACTGTTACTTACCTGTTACAAATTATCTGTACATGTATACAAGACATTTACAACACTTTCTGCACCCTCTAATTGCTACATGCATACATAAATAAAAAACATAATTTATTAAACATTTATGAAACGCATAGTCATGTTTTGTAAATAATTAGTTAATCATTTACTAATCACTTGTAAGTGACTTGTAACAGAATTTAAAAAACACACATAAAATATTAGTATATCACTTGCTAATCATTTATGAATGTTTGTAAATGATTCGTTCATCAACTAACCACTTATAAATGACTTACAACTGAACTTTATTAGAAAGTGTTACATCACGGTTAACATTCTAATGCACACATTAAGGATCTAAGCTTAATAATAAAGTACAGTCTGCTTAGTCCCTTCTTGTAGACAGCCTAAGTGTTACAGTTAACAGTTGCTGAGATGGCTTTGTATTAATCCAGTATTGGTAGTGGATGAACAGGAAAAATATTTTTGCTTACAAATGTGGGGACTTTGGTGAATGATTGCAGATTGCCTTTGCATATATCTAAATCATTTCTGTTTCTGCTTGTGTAGAAGGGATCATGAAATACGATTCCGCCGCCACTGAGGAGTACATAAAGATGAGCATTTCTGAGCACCTCAAGCACGCGCCGCAAAGACATGGAGGTGGAGGATTCACTACGCCCTGATGAGCCAACACTACAGGACTTGAATTAAAAGTTCAATTAAATTAAATTACTATCTAATTATTTGTTCATAATTGTGCTTGATATGTCTGGTGCCCTGCTGATGCCATTCAGGGCAATGTATTTTTGTATTTTTGAATAAAGATGAAAATGGTGACATTGAATTGTGATTTATTTGTATGTGTATAACTGTAGTGTTGTATGTATGTAGTCCCATGTTTCCGGAGAAATATGGGACTACAGTTATAGAAGTTATAAAAACGACGTCTAAAATAAGTCTAAATTTACGTTAAAAAGACGTCCACAAATGACCACATTTGGACTATAAATAGCCCTTATACGGCGGTCCCACAGACGTCGAAAAAAAGACGTCGCCTGGCGTTACAAAACAACCCCTTCAGTGGACTGAAATTGGACGTCCAAAAAAGACGTCACGTTGCGCAGTGGGTGATTTCAATCTCATTTAATTGTTTTTTGTACATTTTCAATACATTTTTTTATGCAACACACACACACCCTTTGCCATTCAACCTTCCCCACAGACTTTACATAACAAATGTAAATCTATCCAAATATTCAGGCATTAAAAATAATTAACTAACTAATTTTAACGCTCATACAATTACAATTTCATTTATTAAGATGTGTTGATTTAAGAACAGCAACAAACTAAATTTAAAATTAATCTAAATATCATGTGAGCCTGAAACAACTGTTGTCCTCATAAACTTTACAGAGGATTTGATATGCAATTTGATAAACAGCATGCTGAAGAAACTCCCAGGTGGGGAGACACTGCTTTGTGTATTGAACATCAAAAACAAAAAAAGCTTTAAAGCAAAGATCAACTGCCTCCAACAAAGACTCGGTCTCGATGGCCTGACCTGGGACAATGCCAAAGGTCTGACATGTCCCCCTCGTCTCATCCCTGAGGCACAGAATGTGCAGCAATGCTCCAGTCATCTCATTGAGTAAATATTCCACCAACTTGGTCCCTGTTGATTACACACAAGAGTGTTAGAGTGTTGCAATATCCATGTCAACAACAAAAACCTGATTTTTTAAAATGGTGACGTCATGCGTAAGCTTATTACCTGTGTTTCTTGACAAAGTGACATAGCCAACTACTGACCTAGCATGCATAATACAGCCCTTTAAGTCATTATCGTTTTTAAAACGTTGATGTCTGCTTTTACTACATCGTTGTCCTGTAAATTGAACTGGATATGCGCATTTCAGTCTCTTTTGCACGCCTCCGGTCATATCCGTTTCATATTTCATATCTGTGTAATCTGTTATCTTACAGACTTTATTCAGAGCAGTGCCATGACAGGTATAAAAGCGAGGCTGTGAAGGATAAACTCACCGCGTTTTAATGGCATCCACCGTAAAAAAAAAAATAAATAAAAATAAGTCCTACTGTAGATCTATTTTTCCACAGCTCATATCGACCGGGTAGTTTTACTGACAAATTCAAAACACAGTAAATAGCAGTACAACCTGCTTTTAGAGATGCATCTGTCTAACGTTAACAGTTAGCCTAATGTTACCACTCACAGTCTCACTTGTGATGGCAAAGATGGCGCTGTTGTGAATATAGCAAAAAAAAATATTATTTTGCCTCTAGGCTCTACCACTGTCTTAATATAGTCTTTGCACCTCAAGTCTAAAAACTTGACTTTTGGGGGCAAAAACGATCCGAGAGAGACATTACAGAAGACACACGCAGCAGACTGAATTTACCTACCTCAGTCGCTTTTTCAGACGAGTAAAATACAGCAGACTTTCCACACACAACTCACTACCTACATTAGCCAAGACTTAGCGTTATTTCCCGCTCATTTTTACGTGCGAGCCCTCTGAGGGACTAACTGTATGGTTGTCATACAAAACGCTTTCCTCACTTTTAAATACACAACGTCCAATGTACATTACCTACGTGATTAATTTACCATTTAAACCGCATATTTCAAAAAGGCTGCATAATAGCTGGTTTACAACTGAGGATTTAACAACAGATTTTTTTGTCAAAAAAATCTAACCGGCTAGCTGTGTCTATTTAATGTTTCACATAATAAATACGTTGCCCTCACACTTTCATATCAAAGACTGTATGTTGAACAGTGAAATTTACTTGCTGCTACCACAACTTATTAAAAAACATAGGTAAACATTCATATTAACTTACCATAAAACACTGCCCGCTCCGAGTGACGTGCTCCTCGAGTCAGAAGTGAAGAATCCAGAAAGTTCCGCAAAGAATGAAAAAGTAATAAACCGGTTGCTGGGTCAAAATGACCCAACCAGCTGTTTATTTGTGAATGACCCCCTTAAAACTCATTTGACCCAGCATGATTAACCCAATAATGTGTTCACAGTACCACAAACAACCCAACATTTTGACCCAGCACAGTCAAGAACCCAACAATTTGTTTACAGAAACAACCCAGCATTTTTTTGAGTGTAGGAAGTCCGGGAAGGGCTCATTTTTAAAGATGCGTTACAAGCCGTTCATACACTGGCAAAAAAAATTAATAATTACATAAAAATGTTACATATGGCACCTTTAAGCAGTCACTGTAATATCAAATAAACAAGATTGTATTCTTCAGTGTTCATGTGTTCTTCATGTGTTGTCAGATGTTTGTTTATTCACATTGATTCCAAACATACAGAATTAAAGATTACGTTTCTAAAGGCGCGTGTCCATCAGAATACAGTCCAGTTTGATTTACAACATGTATTTCATTAACAAAGTCAATTATGAGTCGAGAAATATAAAAAGTAGGTCAGAATACACTCTAAAAAACGTTGGGTTATTTATTTAACCCAACCGTTGGTGTATACATGTTGGGTCATTATGTTGGGTTATCTTAAAATTTGTTGGGTTATTTGTTCATGCCGTTGGGTTATTTTTAGTTATAACTTAACTGTTGGGTTAAATACGTTCGCGCTTCGATGGTTCAAATATTAACGGACCAGACAGTCAACGGACAGCAGCGCCAGCCTGATTGTGAAAGGTAAGTTAAGTAATATGATGTTTTATGATGTATAACATTTATAACATGAACTAATGTGTACTGAAACGTTAAACGTGTCTTGGAACTGTTTTTTTTAATGTTATCGTTCATTTTTGTAATTTTTTTTTAATTCTCCGGATCAGATCGATTGTTGTTAACTTTAGCTATCCCAGTTTTCACACTAGCATTAATAACGTCATTAAAACATTAGCCGAAAGATTAGCGAAACCGTTTATAAATGACTAAAGTATGTAAGGTTATAACGTTAATCAGTATTTACACTGCACGGACCATTTATCAGCTCGAACTGGTATTCTGACAGAACACCATAACGTTACCCATCAGAACGGGACAGCATAACTTACCCCTTTATAAACTGTATTTTTATTAAGCCAGGGGCTATCAAAACAGCATACCCCTGTAGAAACTGTATTTTTATTAAACCAGGGGCTTTAAAACAGCATACCCTTCACAAACACTGGTATGCTGTTTTGACAAACTAGGCTATATTATTGTAATAATAATATTGTAATGCATGTTGTATTAAATGTGTTACAGGAGTAAGTTAATGGAATAGCATCTAATTATAGTATATGCTATGACAATTTTGCATTTGTATTAAATGTTTTGTACTAAACGTGTTTATACTTATGTTTTAGATAAATGGATTCATTTGTTAGGGACAAACTAGAACAGTGGAACCTCTGCAATTTAATAGAAACATTTCAAGGTAAGTTAATCTCTTTCATTTAGTGAGGCATGATATATATATGTTTTTGTTTGTTAATGGTAATGAACTGGTTCCCTCTTGCTCGGACATTTGCCCAAGTCACTGATGTTTTAGACAACAGTAAATACAGTAGGTATGGCTTGATCTAAATTCAGTGGATACTGTCATATTGCCCAGCCTTAAAATCCTGCTCTATTGTAAATCATTATTAACATAACACTCTTGCCCCGTTTCAGAGACACAGATTAAGCCTAGTCCCTGACTAAAATCTATGCCCTTCATTTACACTGCAGGTCTCAGGGATATAGAGTGTGACAAAAAAAATTCCTAGGTTGCACCAGTGCACCTAACGTCGCCGCATCTGCTGCCTCTCCACAAACAAAGCGTTTGTTCTCCTTTGTAGCAACTCACACTCATGTTTGGATCACATCGTGGTCTAAACCAATCAGAGACAGATATGGGGCAGGTCTTTGCCTCTGATTGGCTGTGGTCCAGATATTCCTGTAGGCCTACACTGCTCCGTACTGTGTGATTGAAATTGCGAACTGAGCACCCGTTTACACTGTCAGTGAAATGTGACCCAATTCCGTTTTTTTTGCTCATATGTGACAGACCGGACGTGTTCTATGACTGTGTAAACAGGAAAAAATGCATGCATTCGGATATTTCAAGATCGGTTTCAGGCCTCGTTCATATGTGGAAATAAATCAGATATGTGTAATGTAAACATTCAGGTGACGTCGTTGGAACTCATCCGCGCATCTCTAATTATCCAGTGTTTTGCTTTCCGCACTATTTTCAAAGGTCAGCAAAACATTGCTCTCGTAAGGCAGAGAAAAAATGACTCCACTGTGTTGAGCCTGTCCTTCATTGCGCCATTAATATGTCATGTGATCGCAGTTGATGGGGATTTTCCCCCTTTTTAATGACGTACGACTCACATTTACTGGGGAATATCCGAATTACACCATGCAGTGTAAATGGGGCCTATGTTTGCGCTGATTTAACTGAAAGCAACTTGCATTGACATATCTTAAAATGTGTAACTGCCATTGGTTTGTCTCAAGATGCACACCAGTAATGTTTTTTCTAAGGCACGTTTGACTTAGATGTCCTAATTTACCTAAGGCCTAATCCTGGCTTAATCTGTGTCTGTGAAACTGAGTCTATGACTTTCTCCATTGTGAAAAAGCACTATACAAATGAATTTGATTTGATGTAAAAAAAATAAATAAAAAAAATTAAAGACTAGTTTACTTTTAATTGACTAAATGATTATTTTTCTGCTTCATCTTAACACAAAGGAAGAAGTCGATGAAGATAGCTTTATGCTACTGGATGACGCGAGCATTGCTGCGCTAATTCCGCGAATTGGTCTCAGGGTTAAATTCAAGAAATTTCATTCAGAATTTTTGGGAGTAAGTTTACACTAGCTAAACAATGACTGTGTGTTTGCTGACATGTTTTAAGTGCAATAAGGCAATTTCAGGGAAAACAAAAGATCTTTTTGCACATCTAAGAATTATACATGGCATTAACAGTGCTAGTTCCTACTTCAGATGTAGTGAAAATGGCTGTAACAGAACATTCAATTACTTATGGTCATATAAGAGACACATATTAAAAGAACACATCTGTCAAACAGTATCATCTACAACAGATACATATTTGCACAACCAACATATTCCAACACTCTCACCATCAGAAAACATGACTATATCAACAACACTTGATGATTTTGGGGGTGATGAGGAAACCGAGGACTGGGATGATTTAGCAGAGGAAGATATAACCTACAGAGTGTGGCATGCTTCCTTGCAAAGCTTAAAGCCCAATCAAATCAAACCTATTCTGCAATTAATTACATGGTGAAGCAAACATCTTCTTTGATCACTGATATTGTAGGTAACTTGCAGACCAAGACAATGGCTCTTTTGCACCGACTTGGTCACTCAGATCACCCTGATGTCACTACCTTAAATAATTACTTTGAGAGAGCTGCTGAACCATTGTTGGACCTGGATTCAGACTTTAAACAGATGAAATATTTTTCTCAAACGGGGTTTTTCATTAAGCCAGAGACTAAGCATTTTCCAGGCATTTCATATGTCCAGTGTTTGGATGCACAGACTGGCAGTGTGAGACAGATAGCAGTCCAGGATACCTTTCAATATGTTCCTTTGCAGCCTGTCCTTAAAAAAATACTAGAAAGTCCAGGTACCATGGAAAAAATCCTTTCTCAGAAGCAAAATAAAGATGGTGCACTCATTGATTACATTGATGGTGAGCAATACAAAACAAGCCACTTATTTTCAAAAGATCTCTCCATTCCGCTGTTCCTGTATAACGATTATTGTGAAATTGTAAATCCCATCAGTTCCAAGACTTCAATTCACAAACTGGGGCTAATTATTTCCAAATGAGATGTCTACCACCTGAGCTGCTGTCTTCATTTCTGTTGGCGGTGTACAAGTCAGATGACGTCAAGACATATATGGCATTGATGCAGTTCTTGAATGCATAGTTAAAGATTTGAGGGATTTAGAACAAAATGGCATTCAAATTGAGACTGGTCAATTCAGTGGTACCATAAAAGTTGGTGTTGCACAAGTGTGTGGGGACAATCTTGCCCTGAATTCTCTTCTTGGTTTTTCAGAAAGTTTTGTAGCAAATAGTGTCTGTCGTTTGTGCAAAATTCACAAACCAGTTCTCCACAGCCAGACAACAGAGGATCCAAATTTGCAGCGCAATGCACTGAATTATAGTCAGGATTTACAGACTAACAATCCTACAGAAACTGGCTTAAAACGGAGATGTATCCTAGACGAGCTTGAATTCTTCAGTGTTGTTGACAATGTTACACCTGATATCATGCATGATATTTTGGAGGGTGTTGGCCCTCTGGAGGTGAAACTAGTGCTGTCTGAACTTGTAGCTGAAGGCCACATTAGCCTGGATACTGTAAACTACAGGTTAACAAGCTTTGATTATGGTTTTGTTGATATGTGCAATAAACCATCAGTCCTGTCAAGTCATGAACTTAAGAACCACAGCAGTGCCATGCGTCAGGCTGCAGCACAAATGTGGTGTCTGTTGCGATTTCTTCCCCTTCTAATAGGTGACTTAATACCACATGGCAACAAGTACTGGGAACTGCTGCTTCTACTGTTGTCTTGTATGGAAATTATATTTTCCCCATCCATGACTGCTGAGGCCACAATATACCTCCAAAGTCTCATTCAAGACCATCATACACTATTCCTAGAGTTGTTCCCTCACTTGCATTTAAGACCAAAACACCATTTCATGGTTCACTATCCATCCACTTTCAGAAAGATAGGCCCACTTGTTAACTTCTGGGCCATGCGATTTGAAGCTAAACATAGCTTTTTTAAAAGACTAAGCCATGTCACTTGTCATTTTAAAAATGTCACAAAAACCATGGCATACAGGCACCAAATGATGCTGTGTTTTCAGCTGTTGACAGGCAGGTTGTTCAAGAAGGAAATCGAGATTGGTTCAGGTCAAAAGTCCCTTCTTCAGTCAGTCGAGGGTGTTCAAGATATCACTGGTAGCTTGGAAGATTTTCCCCGTTCCAGTGAGGTTTATATCCCCTCATGGGTCAAGGTTAATGGCACAGTATATAGGCCAGGTATGACTGTTTTCATGTCCTGCACTACAGATGGAGATGCTCAGTTTGGGTGTATTAAGAAAATAGTCACTCTTGATGAAAAAGTGAAGCTAATTGTTCAGAGATGGACAACAGTTTGTTTCAGTCATCATTACTTTGCCTATGCTGTTGTTCCTGACCAAGTTTTGGAAGCACTTAGTGTCAGTGAACTGTTTGATTTTCACCCATTACACGCAGTCAGGTCATTTGACCGTGATGATGACCATTACTACATTCCACTACGGTATCGACGTTTTTAAGTTTTTCATACACTATAAATTATGGGGGTTTTTTATTTTCTTTTTATGATTGTTTTTTTTCTTTAAATACACATGTATGATAATTAGAAAGGGTGAGACCAATTCTGCATAGCTGCACCCATAGAATCTTCAGTACAGGTAAAGGTCATTTTCATTGTGGATAATTGCTGATACCATCTGATATTTACCTCTATTTTTTTTTAACAGTCTCTGGGCCATAGCCCTGTTAACAATCAGTCATGTCACAATCAGTCACCTATAAGGATAAACCCAATAACCCCAACTCAGACAATAGTGGAAAGCTGCCAGACAAGAACAACAAGCAACTCAACCTTTGTAATAACATGTCTTTTAATTGAACTTCACCTGAACTTAAGTTTTTGTCAATTATTTTTTTATATATATTTTTAAGAATGAATCGAATGGAATGTTTTAGTTCATGCATTCTCCTTTTAACAGGATATACGAGAAATACTCATAAAATCTGGAGGATCAACATTAATAACATCCTTAGACCGAGACAGGCACCTAAGCCTCAAGGAGCGACGTCAGATGGTGCGGTTATTGGTTTCTCATTTGATGGAAAGTTCTGGGGAAACGTGAGTACAAGTAAAATCACTTGACCAATACATTTAAATAAATTAACTAGCCTATTTAAATGATTGTTTATTTGTAAAGCCCATCAGCTGAGATCAAAAAGGAGATGGCTTTGGCACTAACTGCCCAGTTTCCTTGCCTGAAGAACAACGAGGGACATGGATATGTAAGTTGTGCTGATTCTGATTAGAAGATAATCGAGAGCTGATAAAGACTGCACTTTTTTCATAATTTATTTATATTTCTTTGCTGCAGGAGTCATGGTATACACCTGGTCGTTATCGTCACCCTGTACTATAGTATTAAAGGACAGTGGAAAAGAGATACATTAAAAAGGGAAAAAATAAATTGTTTATTAAGCATTTAAGAAAAAAGGTTAATATTTCTGCACAGTATTTGTTGAGAACTACTTATTTATTTCATAATGTTTAAACAAAACCAACGAGCGGGAGAAGAAAGGAAAGTGAATCTGATCGTCATTTTGAAACACGTATCGATGGGCGGGACTTTCATTTCAAAGCTTTTGATTGGCTCTTTCCGCCCGTCAATCTAAGAGCTGACCAATGAAATCATTTAGTGTGTTTGATCCATGAAGACACGCAATCAGAGGACGCGTCGACTCCTTTATAAAATAACATAGAGGGAATAAAAACTGCAGCGCGTCAAATGATCATATACAGTATTTTATCATCTCAATGTTCAGTGTATCCACCTGCTTTACAAACTCAACTGTTATTGAACTGACACTCTCATTCTCAATGACACTAATTACATACAAAACTATTTCATTGACACTTTTCTACAAATCTTTTATTTTCTTCATCTGGGACTTTAAATATAAGCGGTCCAGAATCTTATTTTTATCTGAATCTCAAGACAAGTTATTCTGAACTTGGCAAAATCATATTTAATAACTTTCCATAAGTGTAACTATTGTATTATATAATGTGTTTCCTCAAGGTTTTTCTCTCTATTTAAACATATAGAGTTTATTTCTGGACACAATCGCTGTTGGTTATTTTAACTGAGGACTTTTAAGGCACAATTTTCAGTAAAGCTGCATTGAATCCAAATGTGTTGTGATATGTGCTGTACAAATAAACCTGAGATGACTTTCAAACAGGAGAAATCATGTTTCTTTCATTTCATCAAATCTCTTCCATCCATATTTTATACAAACAAAAACAGAGAGATGAAAATGACACTTTATTATTGACATGTTTTACATAAAGAGTGAGGAGCGAAACAATCATGATGTCAAATATTGTTCAGATTTAAATGTCTTCAGTTGTTTTGAAGAAATCATAATTTTCTCCAGTGCAAAATATATTTACTTTATGACATTAATAATCAAGAGTTTAAGATCGTATTTAAATCTGTAAGAAAGCATAAAGTCCAGAATATTTCAAACACAAAGACACACTTATTTAAAGTAGGAAACATCAGATCACACACAAATCCACACAATAAAACTAGATCAGAATAAAACTAAAGTGTTTCTGCTCTTATTCATTATTTGAACATGAAACAGGCGACTTTAATCCAGAACAGGAAATATTCAAGTAAAAGATTCAAATAGAAATCATATAAAAGCAGAAACACAAAATACAATGTTTTAAAATCATATGAATGATAAATCAATTCTACAACAAATGAAACATGGTGAAATAATGAACACGAATGTAAGAAAAGTCTTCTGAACGTTTTTAAAGAGGTTCAGATTGAAGTTTCTTACTCTGTTACTGCAAACTGACTTTGATCTTCAACAGATGAAACTATCAAATACAAAAACAATATTATAAACATGTCATTGAACTAGACTTTCATATTGTTTCCTCTGCTGTTATTGTCTTTGTGAACAAACATTTCATCTGTTGATTATATTGATCTCTTTTACCTCTCGCTCTGTAGCATTTGAACACCAGCACGACTGTCACGATCAGATATGGACAAACTGCCAGAAGAGAACTGAGAGTGTGGAAGACCCAAATCTGATCTGCTGACACTGAAAAACAGACACACAAGCACATGATGATTGAGTATATATGAACAAGTGCACATGAATGAATAGAAAAGAGAGAATAAACTCTCACCTGTGACTGAGATCCAGCTCTCGGGTGACTGTCCTCTCTCTCCGTGTTTACAGGAGTAGAAACCCTCATGTGACTTTGAGACAGTAGGGATGCTCATCTCTCCTGTCGTCTGTTTCTGGAGGAGTGATCCATCTTTATAGAAATCAGCTGTGAGGATTGAGGAGTTTGTAGATCGATGTAAACAGTGTAGAGTCAGAGTATCTCCCTCAATCACAGGATGAACAGAACTCTCCAGAATCACATCACCATCTACACAACAGAGGAAATGGAGAAACAGCAGGAAGAAGTTTAAGCACATATTTAAAGTAACATATTCAGCTCTGTTTTAAGTATAAGTATCATGACACTATATCTGCTGTTATATAGACTCACCATGTACTGTGATGTTAATATGAGGACTGTGTTCTCCAGATTGAGACTGACACCAGTACACTCCAGTGTCAGATGTTTTAAGGGAGCTGATTTCACATGTAGATCCTGTAGATGAACAATCTTTCATTCTCTCACTGTCTGTGTTTCTTCTCACTGTCCATCCAGTGGAGTTATTGTGATCCTCACAGTTCAGAGAGAGAGAGTGAGATGAGAAGTGTTGACTTCTGCTGGGACTGATGATCAGAGACACTGAGGGACGTTGAGCTGAAATGAAGTTCAAACAAATACTGCAAGATAAATCCCTGTAGAAACTTATAGGTGAAAAATCGACATGAAAACTGACAAGGAGCCAGTGCAAAGACTCCAGAATAGGAGTGATCATGTGGATCAAGATCTGGTCAGGATTTCAGCTTCTGAGATTTGAATGAAATGGAGCAAAATTGGGGATTAAGAAAGTTCACCAAAAGAGCACAACAGCAGCCAAATCATGTTCAACATAAATATAAATCAGGTATTAAGATAGAGTTACAGAGATGACTTTACAAAACTGATGAGGGGAGTCAATCAGCTGCATATCCACCAATTTATCTGCACTGAAAAATGAAGAAGTTGTTGTTACCCAGCAGATGTGTTGTTGCATTGGAGAGACTTGAGGTGGGAGGGGTGTATTCTGGAAGAATGACCCAGCCAATAACTCAGAGGTTGGGTTACACAAAAACTACCCAAAACTGAGAAAATAATCACATGAATGACCCAACAGGCTCCACCCAGCGTTTGGGTAGAAAGAGTAACCCAGTGTTTATAAGAGTGTGAGGAGAAATATTTGGACATCAAACATTAGCACTATTCGAACAGGATTAGTTTTCACATGAGTTTATAGAAGCGGCTGCTTATAATAATCCCACAGAAATAAACTCATCTGTGAATTATATCATTATAACATTACGTAACTGAGAGAATAAATACCACGAGTATCTCATCTGACACTTATATTACAGTGGCACGTCTGAGTAGTTTCCAAGATTTGGCTTTCTTTTATAATTTTATTTGTCTCAGAAATTTGATCTCATCCGAATTAACAAATAAAACAAAAAACAGTAGATCATACAGAGGTTGAGTGAGAAAAACACAAACTTGTCAGATTCAGACTGGATTAAAATCACAAAGTTCATCTGTGAAACAGAAATTTCTCTGACCTCCTCAGGGAAAACTAGTCCCATCCAAATAGGGCAATTGTGAATATTTGAGCTAAATACATCTAAACAGTGACCTAACCAAGGATGGGCCGCATGGGTCCTGTGCCCACCCAAATTAGACACAGATTATTAGAGATTATTCTTAGATTTCAAATATAGATTTATAAGATAGTTCAGAAATGAATGAATTCTGATTTCTGAAAGTGTGAAAGAACTTTTTGATTGTGCCACTTCTCTGGGGACGGAAACTTGGCCCATCAATTTTGATTGTGGCCACCCAGAAGTAATTTCCGGGCTGCACTCTTGCATCTAAAATAAACATCATGCAAAGTTGTGGTGAAACATTTTACAACTACATTAATAACTGAAAAATGTCAAGGATTGTTTTTTTAGGATGATCGAGCAGATTTACTTTGTATTCTCAGAGGTTGAGTTTCCAAACCTGATATTTTCAGAACAGAAAGACGTCACCTATGATCAGGTTTATAAGAGGATCACATCATTAATTGTACAGAGTGACAGTAAATCAAGTTTTTACAGGAGCAAATCAGGCTTTATGGTCACATTGTCTTTAGGATCTCTTAGTGGAAACACAATTTACAAACACAGTCACTGGTAATAAAATACAGTATGTTTTATCTCACCTGTGACATTGACCCACAATACATCACTGTAGTTTGTGTAGTAAACTGGTTCTCCTCTTCCAGCTCTACACCAGTACTGACCTCCATCAGACACTGAATCAATATTGACTCTGTAGGAGTTTGTTTCGGTCTTCTTTTTCTCAGAGTTCTGTGTGTGTTTGTACCAGTAAAAGTCCCATCCAGCGGTCTGAGTCATGTGACAGATCAGAGTCACCGTGTTTCCTGTCAGTGCAGCTCCTGCAGTATCTGATGTGAGTTCAGGATTGAGCTTTGAGTCTGTGGTGAAGAACATTTGGGTCATTAATAAACAGAGTTCATCTTCTGCTCGTCTTTACTACAGTAATTACTCACCTTTAACAGAAAGAATAACACTTGTGTTCTGTGATGTTGCTGGTCTTCCATCTCTCTTTCCTCGACAGCAGAACTGATGTTGATCAGACTCAGTAGCTCCTCTGATAGTGAGAGTGTTTGTGTTTACAGTGTAACGCTCAGACTCAGACACGACAGTTCTGTCTTTATACCACTCATATCTCCAGTTACTGTAATTAGACTCAATGTCACACTTCATGATCACTGTCTCTCCAGTGAAAACAGATGTTTCTGGATGTACGGTGAGTCTAGCTGTGGGCAATTCTGTACAGAGAAAGAAATATTTTCTCAGCTGGTTTTGACACACACGCACACATGCACACGCACGCACGCACACATCCACACACACACACACACGTTGGTGCAGCTATCATGAGGACTCTCCATACACATAATGATTTTTGTAGTGTACAAACAGAAGATTCTGTCCACTATTCCTTCTGTCTGCATTTTTAAATTTTCAATAAAACATTGAAACAAAACACTACTTTACTGCGTTTTATACTTTTATGCTCAACATAAACAACTAAATACTGACGAAACACCTGTCAGCTGTCCACCGAAGCAGACAAAGAGCTGCTCAGAGCGTCTAAAGCTCTGTGTGCAGTCCAAGTAGGTACGCAAAGCACGTACCGGACACAGCAACGAAGGGGCTGGGTCTGCCTCCTCCCGGGGCAGTGCTTGCAGGTTCACTACCTGGTCTCTGAAGGGCGTGGTAGGAACCTTGGGCCTGGCCGCGGTCTTAGGATCACATGTGTGTGTGTGCCGGACCGAACTCCAGGTAAATGTCGCTGACAGAGAACGCTTGCAGGTCCCCCGACCCTCGCGATCAGCAGGGCCGTTTTTAAGGAGAGGGCCCTGAGTCCAACTGATTCTAGCGGCTAGAAGGGGGGGGGTCTCTGAAGGCCCGAGAGGACCACAGAGAGATCCCAGGAGGGGAACAGGCTTGGCCGGGAGGGATTTAACCTCCGGGCAACTCTTAGGAACCTGATAATCAAGTAATGCTTACCCAAAGACTTGCCATCTACTGCATCTGGTGGGCTGCAATAGCAGCTACACACAACTTCAAGATGGAAGGGGACAGCCTCCCGTCCAACCTCTCCTGCAGAAATGAAAGCACTGACCTGACTGCGCAACTTTGTTGGTCTTCGCCCCGAGAAGAACACCAATTCGCAAACAAGCGCCACTTCAGGGCGTAAAGTTACCTGGTAGAGGGGGATCTGGCTTGGTTGATCGTGCCTATGACAGTAGGTGGTAGATCAGCTAGATCTTCCGCGTCCCGTCCAGGGGCCAGACATGGAGGTTCCAGATGTCTGGGTGCAGTTGCCAGAGTGTGCCTTGTCCCGGAGAAAGAAGGTCTTTCCTCAGGGGGAATTTGCCAGGGAGGGGCTGTCGCAAGGATTTTGAGGTCCGAGAACCAAGCACGGGTGGGCCAATAAGGAGCCACTAGAGTGACTTGTTCCTCGTCCTCCCTGAACTTGCATAGCACCTGTGCAAGAAGGCTCACTGGGGGAAATGCATACTTGCACAGCACCATGAGCCAGCTGTGTGCCAGAGCGTCTGCCCCGAGGGAAGCCTTTGTTTGGGCAAACCAGAGCAGGCAGTGGGAGGTCTCTCGGGAGGCGAAAAGGTCTACCTGAGCCTTGCCGAACCATTCCCAAATCAGCTGGACCAACTGGGGTTGAAGCCTCCACTCACCACTGGGCAAGTGTTGTTGTGACAGCGTGCCCGCTACCACATTGAGGTTGCTGGGGATGTGAGTGGCACACAGCGACTTGAGTGCTGAGTGAGTCTGGTGCTGAGAAAAGACTCAAAGCACTTACCTTGTTCCGCACACCCGGCAGGGGGCTAGAGGAGGACTGAGGAGGAGGTCCATCGTTGGTGTCCTCTAGACACGTCAGAACCGGCCAGCCAGGGGACAGTCGTGGCTTAGCTGGAGGTGGGGAGTCCACGTCCAGGAGACTTTCGAGGTCTGGCGGCAGAGTGCAGTGAGAATGGCATTTGCGGGCCAGGTGACCCAGAGACAAAGGAAATCGCTCTTTTATTAAGAATGCGGGTAATGAAATAAATTTAAATAAAGATTCTCCGCCTGCCCCTCCACCAGGGGACGGAGTGGTCTGCTTACTAGCTCCGGAGCGAATGTTTCGGCCTCTGGGTCGATCATATCAGGAGCACCTGGGAGCCTTCCAGGTCCTCGAGGGGGTCCATGAGACAGGGGGCGTACACTTCCTGTGGGGTGCTCGATGCTGGGGCTGACAGCTGGGACCGGGTTGAGGTGGAGCACGTTTCTTAGCTGCAGGAGCACGCACACAGCAGACGGGGCTTGGCCCATGGCGGCAGGGTTGTGGCGGGGCAGGATGTGTGAAATGGCCTCCGTCTGCTTTTTCACCGCGGAGAACTGCAGGGTGAAATCCTCGACAGTGTCGCCGAAGAGGCCGAACTGGGAGACAGGGGCGTCGAGGATGCGTGTCTTGTCCGTCTCGCGCATCTCAACCAAGTTCAGGGTTCACTCAATGAAGGTCTTCAAGCAAAACGCTGCGTATTTGTAAGAATGTAATCAATAATTAAGACGTTTTTAACTAAAAAAAAAAAAAGCTTCCGGTTAGATCTTCTACGCTCATTTGCAGGACGTGACGTCATGTGACCCAAATATATATTTAAAATCAGAAGTAATGTACATTACTTTCATTAATTCTGATTTTCTATATATATTTGGGTCACGAGACATCACGTCCTCCTGAGCCTCGGCAGAGTGAGGGGCAAAATCAGCCATGGCCATTCTAGCATGCCGGGCCATAACACATGCTCCATTCTCTGGAACATGTCCGGTGACTCTACACCGGAGTCCCACTCGAGACCTGTGAGGATACCAGTGTGCACGCATGGGAAAAAGACCGGTTTCCTGAGGAGACGCGCGCTCCACGAGACTTCATTCATATCAGGTGTGTCTCGTCACACACTGCCACCGTAATCTCAGCGCCCCTCCTCCTGCCCGCTCACGTCATGAACTCGGTCCACCCTTCATAATGTCGCCCTTTTGAACTGCGGGTGAAGTTAGTTTGACGTTCGACATTCATTGGATATTCTGTTTCGCCTACCCGCACTCTCTTCAGTCGACAATCTTACAACGATGTCATTAGCACACTTGGTTTAAAAGAGTATAACTATACTATATGGTTATAAAATTGGATTCAGAACAATCAACGCTTAGTGTGGCTGCAAAATGATGCTTGAAATGCACCGTTGTGCTTTGACTGCCTAGCAGATGTAAGTGACCGTCTGAAAACTCCACCGACTACACTAAAACATAGGAGATGTCCACTCATTCATTCAATTGATGTGCAAGTTATACATGAAAAAAACAAACAAACAAAAATCAGTCATGATTTCAGAGTAAATAATGACTTATTAAAATATAAGTTCATCATATAAAATGATTGTATTGCTTCAGAACACTTCTGATTTGAGCCACATGGAGAACATGAACATTTTGGTTTGTTGCTTTTGAATACATGGACAAAAATATCTGAGCTCAAATATCTTCATTTATGTTCTGAAGATGACCAAACGTCATGCAGGTTTGGAACAACATGAGGGTGAGTTAACTCATTCATTTTTGGGTGGACAAAGTGTAATTATATATATATATATATATATATATATATATAAATGTATCAATTCAAGCCCTAATCAAATATGGGGAAATACCAATAACTTCAAACAATGGTTCTTGTCTCTCCTGAGACCAAATGTCATGACATAATAACCAGTGAGGATTTTACTGATGTATCCACCATGTTGGATTTCAGCATCATATACTGGCTGTGCAGCATACAAAGTAATTGTGAGTCACATGAACTACTTCAATGAAACTAGAGTGCTTTCAGCGTAATGACAATAGTTGATACATCGAACGGTGTTGCCATGGCGAAGCTACAAAATAACGTCAAAGAAATGGAATAAGGAAATGACTCAAAAACATCAAAATTGAGCCAAATGTTTGTCCTTGCGGCTCATCACATTGATGTGACTATTGTGGGTCATGGTCGTAGCGCCACCAACTGGCGGAAGGAAGTTTGTCACTTTTAACAGACGGTGAAAAATCCCTATTAGGTAAATAAATTACAGATTAATGTCAAGTCATTGCACATTTTAAATTCTGAAAGGTTTCTTGATATCTTAAATACTGTTGCAATGGCAATGCATTAAAAGTCATGATTCCTTTTTGTGCATATTCACATGTTTTGAGGTATCTGGCATAATTTAATTTTAAAGTTAAATGTTAATAAAAATATTTATTATATTTTATTTAAATAAAATATAGTAAAAACATCAACTGAAATGTAAAAATACAACAAAACCCATGTCTAATCCATTGTCTGTTAATTCTCTGAGTAGCAATTACAAGAAATGTACATTAGAGGGCATCCAAACGCCTTTGTTTTTTTTTTTTTTAATGATTTCCAACAGTTCTAAGTCCAGAATGGGCTGGGCCTGAGTTCATGAGTTGGTTGAGGTCTTTTGCAGTCAAATCCCATAAAAAAAGGCAAACAATGTGTCCCGACAATATATACATCAACTGAGGTGCGGATGCAATCTTTGACAATTAAAACATATAGTTGTATATGGACGGATTAGAACCTTTAACCCTTTCCAGCCGGAGCGTTCAAATTTGGGAACAATTATTCCCATGGTTTCTGTCTCAGTGTCTTCGCCGTCTAATCACCGATTTTATTTCTAAACTCTGCCAGATACTCATGACAATATAAGCTAAAGGCACATGTGATTGTCTGTGAGGGACAAGAATAGCCTCAGTAGCATTGTTAAAATCTGCTCCAAGATCATTGGAGTTCAGCTTACAGACCTGAGTTCCCTCTGGAAAAAAAGGGTGCTACAGAAGGCTAGACAGGTCATGAGTCATCCTGACCATGTTCTTAGTCAGGAATTCTGTCTAATGCCCTCAGGACGGTGCTATCCCCCAGGGAAAACTAACAGATATGCAAATTCCTTTATTCCCTCTGCCATCAGGCTTTTAAATACTGTCGACAGCGGCAACTAGATATGTGCCAGGCATTGTAAACTTCTGTATTTATTATTTACTTAGTATTATTATTATTTATTTATTTATCTACTTGAATTTTGGTCCCTGCTTAGTCCATGTATTGTGACCTGTGTATTTGCTGCTCTGTTCTGGTGCCCAAATGCAATATGAAGTCATTGACAGTGTTTCTGAATGTTTGATTGAGTGTTGTCTTTTTGTCTTGTTTGCTACGACTGGTAGGCTACAACTGAATTGCCCTACGGGGATAAATAAAGTTTTTTGAATTGAATTGAATTGATGTGATTGGTTAAGGGGTTACTGGCCAAGAATAATAAATGTATCGTCATCATCGTCATCCTTCATTTGCCTGGGAGGAGACGGAGGGGATATCACGGGAGATTTACTCCAGCGTTGGACTTACTGCTTTAAATTGAAAACTGAGGCGATCTTTCAAGGTAAGACACATTAATTAACACGTGTTGTCAATATTGTCTATTGAAAGTCAAAATGTTTTACTTATTTGTAGGAGTAACGCTAGTTATTTCTGGAAAAAAATGTCATGACTGTATTTGTTCATCGGACAGGCAGCTAGCCTCTATTTTTAAGCAAATTTCTGTGAAACTTACTAAATAAACATTAGCTAGCAATACTATGTACACTTTTAGCTAAATATCAGTAACTTTATTGGCCAATTTTGTTGCTTGTAGAAAATAGTCAAACATTTTAGTTATGATGCATTTATTTGTAGTAGAGCTGCTAGCCATTTTCTTCCTGGAAAAAACGTGACCGTCATCAGCGAGCCTCTGCTTTTTAGATAAACATTTTTTGGCAGTTTCTGTGAAACTTGCTAAATAATCCTTAACTAGCAATACTATGTACATTTTTAACTAAATATCAATAACTTTTCTTTGCCTATGTTGTCACTTGTGAAAAATCCACCTGAAGTAATGTTGTGTGTAGTTTCCTGTTCACAAGGAAAGTGTGAGTGGGCTGTTTGCAGTTGGACATTCTGGTTAGTCTGCAAACCTTTTTTGGTGACTATTCAGTGTATTTGTGAAGAACACTGTTGGCTACCAATTGGAAACTGATGAATACAGCCTTCAATTTAAGTCTGCTCCTGTTACGTCAATGGTTTCTATTTACAATTTATTTTTTGCAGCAGCTGAGTATTCTAACCAATCACTAACATGTCCGGTGAGCAATGAAATGGCAATGGCCAATCAGAGCCGCATAGATTAATCCTCCGTCCTATCTGTAATGACATACTAATGGTTGCTTACTTTGTGACATCACGGTAATTTAATATTTTATTGGACATTTAATAATCACGATTACAATATCAAAGGCAATAATCTACAATTATGATTTACATAATACCTGGGTATATATGAATATGTATATATTGTTTTTTTCTATTTCTCATATGACTGGTACTCACAATAACTCTAACACTGTTACTCTTAATATTTTGGGTATGGCTGGTCATTCTTGCACTGGTCTCAAGTCAGCTAGAAAGTGTAAACGCTTCCCTGACTCTGTTTCTTATCCCTCATACTCTGACATTGATTCACAGGCACCAAAACCTCTCCCATTTAAGCCTAGCCGTCCATTCGTTATTGACCTATGTAGCGTGCATCGGGCTGTGCGTTCAACCTCCAATATGATGTTGCGAGAAATTGACTTTTTCATGCTGTTTTTACTCAGATTGTAGTTGCTGAGGTCTGCAGCTTTCAAACCGTCAGGAGTGGGAGCTCATCCTAAACTGTAGTGCCACCAACTGGTGGAAGGAAATGTCACTTTAATAATGTCATGGCAGTGGATTAACCCTCTGGGTTCGACGGACGCTGGATATTTTCATCATTACAGCTGAAACAACTTAAAATACTCTGTCATTTTTGGGTATACAGATAGTGTAAGACATGATTAGACTATAAAGGGTCTACTTTTATTTGTGTACACTCATAATAACAATGAAACATTGTGCTTTTGTAAAATAAAGAAAATAAAAAGGGTGAGCTGTCAGCAGTCTCTGTATTCACGAGCATATTTCAGAAACATGTCACAAAAATGAACTGAAACTCCGCGAATACTTATCACACAAACATGAAACATATGTCTAAAGAAAGCTTAAGATTTCTACTTTTAAATAAAACAATTTTAAAACAAATATTCTCCTGCAATGTAATCTGTTTGAACCAATTCGATGTTCAGTTTTTACTGGTTCATCTAATTGTAGGTAATGTGATCCCACCCACCAGCAGAGGGCGCCATTCATAAGCTAATGTGCTGAGATGATCAAATCAAATGGTAAACGCCCCGATTGTGCCTTAAAAACAAAGTCATTCACTTTTAGGCGTGTTTGTAATAATACACAGGCAAGAAAGCTCCAGGATTGTAAGGAAGAGTTAACATTTTCCACAGAAGAAGAGCAGGACTCCGATGGACGTTTGCATTTAGAAGAGAGACTTGATCCAGCAGAGGATACAATTTCGTACAAGTAAGTGATTTAGTTTTCTTTAGTTGACATGCTATTTTATATAAACATGTACATATTTTACTAGTGGGAATGTTTCCAGATTTGCCAGCCAGGATTCAGAGTATTGACATTTGAAATATGTCCTAATAAGCAAGTTTTAGTTACATGTAAATGTTCTTTTGGCTAAAGCAGGTACTTAAATTGTAAGCTGTATTATATAAATATGATATGTAATATGCTATAAAAATAATATGAATGTTTAGATTATATTTTATCTAGTGTTTTTGCTGCCTCATTGTAATCAATGCTTGTGCTTGTAAAATATCTGTTCAGATGTAAATGAGTAAAATGCACTTTAAATATGCCCATATTAGAAAATCAGCATATTATAATGATTTCTGAAGGATCATGAGACACTGAAGTCTGCAGTAATGATGCGGAAAATTCAGCTTTGATCACAAATTGCATTTTACAATATATTCAAATAGAAAACTGTTCTTTTAAATTGTAAAATGAGTTCACACAATGTTTTTACTGTATTTTGGTTCAAATAAATGCAGTCTTGGTGAGCAGAAGAGACTTCTTCTAAAACTTTTATATGGTACTGTAGGTCTAAAATTAAGTAAAGTCTTTACATAAAGAAAATGTATAGTCAGATTACTTCTTTTAACTTAAAACTTGATTTTAATCATTCTCTGTCATATTCCTCACTGATAGGCCCAGGTGAGGGGTCTTTTGTCTCCTCAGGTTTGAATCACCTCAATATTCATGATAGTTCACGTCTCCCTGCATATGACCTTTCTAACACTAAAATTGTATTACAAAAGTTAAGTTAGTATATTGTTCTGCATGAATGAGTGATAAGGATGGTTTTTACCTCATTTTATAGCAAAAACGTCTCGGTTACGTATGTAAGCTCCATACCCTGATGGAGGGAACGAGACGTTGTGTCAAAGAAGCGACACTAGGGGTCTCTCTTGAGCACCGAATATGCCTCTGATCTATGAAAAAAGGCCAATGAGAGTTGGCGAACAGTATTTGCATTCATTCAGGATTTTTCTGAGGAGCCGGGAGTGTCCGGCCACCTCAGCGACGTGGCCGGGAGGACACGACGTCTCGTTCCCTCCATCAGGGTACATATGTAACCGAGACGTTCCCCGTATGTCACTCACTTCGATGTCGTGTTGAAGAAGTGACACTAGGTGTCCACTTCAAATCACGCCATACGCTGAGCCGTGTACGTGTACTGCTGACACAGAAGCAGGCAGGTATTCTCAAGTGCACAAGCGACCAACTGTGTTTCAGACTGCACGTACCCTTCCCCAATGCCCCAAAAAAGTCGTCGGAATCCTTTTGGTTACCCTAAAGGGAAACAAGGTGACGCTTGCCAACTAGGGAACGTGCCAAGCCTGGCTGGGCCTCTTTTCTCTCTGTTTCTCTGCATAGAGCAAGAGCAGCCGGGGCCCTTACCACATCGTGTCTTACCTGAATTCCTATTTTTTCAAGGGGGAAAAGACCCTGCGGAGGCCACACCTGCCTGGAAGGGGAGGTGAAGGTGATGAAATACATCACATGGCCTCTTCGGTCACATGTGTAAAGAATGGCGCGGTGGTAGATCCAGCCTCGATGAGGGGGGAGATGCTACGACACGGCGCCCGGAGTGTAGCAAAGAACTACCTAAGTGAGACGCAGGTCAACTCGTAAGGTGACCGTACCGTGGAAATACACACAGGAGGAGTCCGTGTAGGAGGCCTGAACTGTGGAGCACCTATTCCAGTACAGGGTAGCCTGGGGTACCCATAGTGGACTGGGTCAGCGCGTTCCTCCGCTGAACTGCGGACCCAAGAGGGCTAGGGAGGAATCAACCAGGGACCTAGAGGGGTCTCCTGGGAAAGAAGGCGTACTGTTTTACCTCGGCAGAGGGAAAGGGCGCTGAATGCAAAGCGATTCACCCGGTCAGACCGTTGACGTGTACCGAGTTCTACCGGCTGGGACTACTGGTTCGGACCTGAGAAAACACGGGATGAGACTGACTCAACCCTGAGATTGTAAAATCTCGCAACGGTGTTAGGTGTTGCCCAGCCCGCAGTCCTACAAATGTCTGCTAGGGAGGTGCCCCTAGCCAGTGCCCATGAGGACGCCACACTCCTGGTAGAGTGGGCTTGAGCCCGTAAGGGGGACGGCACGGCCTGGGTGTGATAGGCCAATAAGATGGCATCCAACACCCAGTGGGACAGCCTCTGTTTGGAGACAGCGTTCCCTTTCTGCTGTCCCCCAAAGCAGACAAGGAGCTGCTCAGAGCGCCTGAAGCTCTGGGTACGTTCCAGGTAGGCACGCAAGGCACGTACCGGACACAGCAGTGAGGGGGCTGGGTCTGCCTCCTCCCGGGGCAGGGCTTGCAGGTTCACTACCTGATCTCTGAAGGGCGTGGTAGGAACCTCGGGCACATAGCCCAGTCGAGGTCTTAGGATCACATATCTGTCTGCCGGACCAAAGTCCAGGCAAGTCTTGTTAACAGCGAATGATTGCAGGTCCCCGACCTTTTGATGGAGGCAAGCGTGATCAGCAGGGCCATCTTTAGGGAGAGGGCCCTGAGTCCAGCTGATTCTAGCGGCTCAAAGGGAGATCTCTGAAGACCGGCAAGGACCACCGAGAGATCCCAGGAGGGGAACAGGTTTGGCCAGGAGGGGTTTAACCTCTGGGCACCTCTTAGGAACCTGATGATTAAGTCGTGCTTACCCAGAGACTTGCCGTCTACTGGGTCGTGGTGAGCTGCGATAGCGGCAACATACACCTTCAAGGTGGAAGGGGACAGCCTCCCCTCCAACCTCTCCTGTAGAAACAGGAGCACTGACCTAACTGCGCACCTCTGCGGGTCTTCTGCCTGGGAAGAACACCAATTTACAAACAGACAAACAGTAGAGTTGCCTGGTAGAAGGGGCTCTGGCTTGGTTGATCATGGCTACGACCATGTGTGGTAGACCAGCTAGATCTTCTGTGTCCCATCCAGGGGCCAGACGTGGAGGTTCCAGAGGTTTGAGCGCGGATACCAGAGCGTGCCCCGTCCCTGACAAAGAAGGTCCTTCCTCAGGGTAATTTGCCAGGGAGGGGCTGTCGCGAGGAGTACGAGGTCCGAGAACCAGGCCCGGGTGGGCCAGTAAGGAACCACCAGAGTGACTTGTTCCTCGTCCTCCCTGACCTTGCACAGAACCTGTGCAAGAAGGCTCACTGGGGGAAATGCGCACTTGCGCAGCCCCACTGACCAGCTGTGTGCCAGTGCATCTGCTCTGAGGGGAGCCTACCAGAGCGGGCAGTGGGAGGTTTCTCGGGAGGCAAACAGATCTACCTGGGCCATTATCAGCTGAACCGAGTGGGGGTGAAGCCTCCACTCTCCACCGGGCAAGCGTTGTCGTGACAGCGCGTCCACTATCAAATTGAGGTTGCCGGGGATGTGAGTGGCACACAGCGACTTGAGCTGGCTCCAAAGGAGGAGACAACGGGCGAGTTGTGACATGTGGTGGGAGCGTACGCCGCCTTGGCGATTTATGTACACCACCGCAGTGGTGCTGTCTGACCTGATCAAGATATGTTTGTCTCGAATCAACAGGAGAAACTTCTGCATGGCAAAAAAGACAGGCAACAACTCAAGACAGTTGATGTGCCAACGCAGCTGGGCCCCTTTCCAACAGCCTGCTACTGTGTGCCCGTTGCATACGGTGCCACAACCCGATCTGGAGGCGTCAGTCGTGACCAAGACGCGTCGGAACACCTACTGTAAGGGTACTCCTGCCCGTAAGAAACAGAGGTCTGTCCAGGGTTTGAGTGTTTGGCGGCAGGCAGGGGTGATTGTCACACGGTGCGTGCCGCGGTGCCATGCTCGTCTCGGGACTCGGGTCTGAAGCCAGTGCTGAAGTGGTCTCATATGCATCAACCCCAGTGGCATGACCGCCACAGAGGACGCCATATGCCCCTGGAGCCTCTGGAAAACTTTTAAGGGGACTATTGTTCCTGGCGAGGCACCTCAGCACTGACTGGGCAGGCTCGTTGGTGAGACGTCCTGACATAGCAACCGTCTAACTCCATACCGAGAAGAGAGATGCTCTGGACTGCAGTGAGCTTGCTCATTGCCCAGTTGACCTGAAGCCCCAAACGGCTGAGGTGCCTGAGCACCTGGTCTCTGTGAGTGCATAGTAACTCTAGCGAGTGGGCCAGGATAAGCCAGTCATCGAGGTAATTGAGTATGCGGATGCCAGTTTCTCGGAGCGGGGCAAGAGCTGGCAAGAGCGGGGCAAGAGCTGCCTCTGTGACTTTCGTGAAAACACGAGGGGACAGAGACAGGCTGAAGGGGAGGACTTTGTACTGATACACCTGGCCATCGAACGCGAACCGCAGGAAGGGGCGGTGTCGGGGCAGAATAGAGACGTGCAAGTACGTGTCCTTCAGGTCTACCACTGCGAACCAATCTAGATGCCGGACGCAGGTTAAGATGTCTTTCTGCGTGAGTATTTTGAACGGGAGTTTGTGCAATGCTTGGTTGAGAACTCGCGGGTCCAAGATTGGTCGTTAGCCGCCACCTTTCTTGGGTATGATGAAGTAAGGGCTGTAGAAACCCTTCATCTCGGTTTGAGGGACAGGCTCTATCGCATCTTTGAGCAAAAGAGTGGCGACAGAGTGCTGTCAGAACGGCATTTGCGGGCTAGGTGACCCAGAGACAAAGGAAATAGCTCTTTTATTGAGAATGTGGGTACTGCAGCCCCATGTGGGGTGGGGGTGGGGGGGGCAAATGAAAATTGCTTTTTAAGAACAAAAGATTCTCCTCTCAGCCCTCCACCGGGGGATGGAGTGGTCTTACCACCTCCGGAGCTAACGTCTTGGTCGCTGGGTCGTCTGTCTCAGGAGCGCCTGGGAGACTTACGAGACGGGGGGGGCGTCTGCTTCCTACGGTGTGCTATACGCTGGGGCTGAGAGCTGGGCCCAGGTTGAGGCGGAGCAGGTTTCTTAGCCACAAGGGGATGCCCTCGGAGAGCAGACGGGGCAGGGTCAACAAGCGTGTCGGGGGGCGGGTGGTCCGAGGGGGCGTACCCGGCAGAGCTGCATCCGCTGCCCTTCCCAAATCGCCTCCATCGCCAGCCGCATCATCCTCAATCCCGTGGGAAGGAGGAGCGACGTGGGGGGCGGCTGGAGTGGCGTGCTTTCTGTTGAAAGCAAGCCGTGACCGCAATGTTGCCATGGTCATGCTCTTGCAGTGAGAGCATGAACCATCCACAAACACTGCCTCGGTGTGATCGGTGCCCAGACACACGAGACAGCGCCTGTGGCCGTCTGAAGTGGAGAGCAATCTACAACATCCAGGAACTACACAGGGGTTGAATGGCATCTTTAAAAAGACGTGTCCTGAAAAGGACATTCAACGCAGCTGTTTATTGCTCTTTTAGAGAGAAAATGGCTTTTTATTAAAATACTCTTTTAAATGTTCTGCGCTGTCGAAGCGCCCAGGGGCAAACTGCACGTCGTGCAGAGAAGGAGAAAGCCGCTGAAGTGTGCCGTAGATCCAACAGCAAAACAGAGCGTCTATAAGTCTATGAAGCGAGTGATATTTATACACGTAAAGGGTCATCACATGACTCGCATCAGCGCTGCAGACCACATTGAAGTCTATGAAGTGACATTACACCAAAGTATTTTTCATAAAATGTTTTGATTCACAAATAATGTCTTTGAGAGTATTTACCAACAAGAAATATTTTAAAATTGTCTAAATTTGTGGAGACATTAAATGTCTCATTTCATTCAATTAAATATTGCCTTATCATTTATGAATATCAGAGACCCCAGTTATTGAACTAATTTAAATTCACCAAGAAAATGCTTCGACCTAAACATAAACGACATATGTTTTAAACACAACATATGAACAACACAGTATTTCAAAAACTATTAAAATATGAACAAAATTCAAAACAATTAACTGAACAAAACTCAATGGACAACTCAAATCTTCCTCCTGGTCCGCATAGACTTTAGCTATGTGCTCGCCTGTGCATAATCAAACGCATCAAGGGACACTGATGCTGTGGCAATTGTCATTCAATTTTGTGTCTTTGCCTTGGACAGACGACTTCTCGTGGTAATTTTAATTTGGTTCTGGAGGCTGAACCCAGCGTCAAGCGCCACATTGCCCTCCACAAGCGTTGCAGAAAGCGTCACAGAGGGGCGATTTTAAGAGTTTGCCACTCAAAAAATAGAGGGAGAAGTGCACAGTAAACTTTGAAAACATAAAAAAAGCTTGCAGTTGCTTTGATAGCAGAAATTAGTAAAATGCAGCGCTGAAGCGAGTCACGTGAAAGACACTTAATGCGTATAAATATCGGTCAATTTTTCACATTACTCATTGCTCTTCAGAAATCACAAAAGTGACCGATTGTGGTTTTAAAACAACAAATTTCTCAGAAAAGTGAGAAGTTTAGATCCCAGAAATTATTATTATTATTATTATTATTATTATTATTATTATTATTATATCATGCATTTATTAATTTTGTGGAATTTGATAATTTCCCACAGCACACCTGACAATCTTTCACAGCACGTGGCACAGTGTTGGGAAACACTGACTTAAGCCATTTCAACTTTGACAACATCAACATCAAACAACATCAGCTATGGACAGTGCTGTTTTGTCACAGTATCAAAAGCGTAAAAATCATTTCCATATAAGCTTGCGTTGCTTGAGTTATGCAAAAAATACATCTGATCGCCGATTTTGCCTTTTCGTTTTCATCACCCCTACGTCAGTGGGAACAATGAGTCTGAGTTTTTGATGTGCACAGGTGATCGATGCCGGGCTGCACGGTAGAAAAGAATAAATGTAAATACACCTGCAGCCTTGATCGGTATTTGTTTTTAAGCAGGTCAAAGCAGAAAACTGGCACTCACATCAGTAAGTGGAGGTGAAGGGGATGAGAACTTTCATTGCCTTTCGAGAGAGGTGGGGAAACTCAGTCACTACAAATTATTCCTTTTGCTTCACGCATATGCATAACACGCACTTTAACACGCAAGTAGGACAGATGTGTACAGAGTGATCCATGTGAGCTGCTCCTCCCCTGGGGCCCTCTGGCGCCCCCCAGGGGAGGCGCACCTCACCAATTGAGAACTTCTGTATTATACTATATATTTTATTTATCCGCAAGATCATAATCTAAAGATATTTAAAACATTTAATTAACTGAGGAAAAAAAGTCACTGTGACAACATGCCCCAATGGTGAAACATATGAGGGGTAAGTTGTTTTCCAACCTATTATTAGGGCCTAAATAAAACATTGTGGTGTTTTTCTTCAAAAATATTACCCTTATTTAACATTTTACAGCTTGTATAATTCTTGAAACTTACATTTAAAGACAGGAGCATCAGCTCGAAGTCCACAACTCTCTTAAAGGGATAGTCCACCCAAAAATGACAATTCTCTCATCATTTACTCACACATTTGCCATCCAAGGTGTAAATGCCTTTCATTCGTCAGGCGACCACAAATTAATATTTTTTAAAAACATTTATCAGGCCGGCTGCTCCTCACAGTCAAAACACTTTGAACGTCCAAAAGTCACATTTAGGCATCATGCAGGTAATCCAAATGGATCCAGTCGATCAATGAAGGTCTTCTGAAGAAAAACGCTGCGAGTTTGTAAGAAACTAATCAATAATTAAAATGTTTATAACTAAAGAAACGCTTCTGGTCAGATCTTCTATGCTCATGTACCAGGACGTGATGTCATGTCATGTGACCCAAATATATATTTTAAATCAGAAGTAATGTACATTACTTTCATTACTTCTGATTTTATATAAATATTTGGGTCACCCTGGTTACAAACGGTATTAAGATGTGACTGAATAATGTAACTGGGCAGGTAATTATTTTTTATGAGCAGTAAAACAGCAAATGAAAATATGTTGTACTTGGTAGAACTGACCAATGACATTTGAGAATGGTGTGGCGCGCATTTTTCATTTCCTTAAGTAGCACGCGATTGCGTTTTTCTTTCTTTTTCACTCGGCGGAACAGAAGAGAGCAGACGTATTTCATTGCACGCTGAAGAAAAATTAGACATTTTATTAGTCAAATAGCAATATTTGTTTAATATTGAAGTGATATATATTTAGACACGATTTAACATGTGAAATGGAAGATTTTGTGTAAAAATGCATTTTTAGTTGCTTAGATTGACGCGGCTGCTGAGAAGCCTTGTTAACGCATAGCATGTTACTAACGCATTAAACAGTTGTTTTATGAAGAACTAAAGAGTTTGTAATGAGTGTTATGAGATGTTGGAGCGAAAGACCAATTGAAATCAGTTAAATCGGAGTTAAAATGGATTAAAATATTCAAGTTCATCAGTGGTCTTGGTGAGTTTAAACTGTTATTTCATGTACTAATATTTTGTATAAATGTTCATATAACTGAAATGTAAAATGAAAGAGTCGCATTTAATTGATGGTGAATATACGATATATGTAAAATACAACGGCCATTTTTGATATTGTTGTGAACTGCGGTAATAGATGTGTGTGTATATAAAGGAAAAAAACATTACTAATGATGGCTCTGTGACCTTGTATTCAAGGTCAGGTTTTTTTTGTTTGTTTCTTTCTGTTTATTGGTATAAATATATATATATATATTCAGCTGAACCCAATACAGTGTCTGAGTGAGTCATTGTTGTGAGCTGCTTATTCTCAGTAGGCGAATCTGATCTTCTGATAGAGCTGGTCCATATTCAGACCGATTGTGTATGCATTAAATTGTGTAAAGGGTTACATTTGGGTCACGTGACATGACATCACGTCCTCCTGAGCCTAGGCGGAGTGAGGGGCAAAATCAGCCACGGCCATTCTAGCCTGCCGGGCCATAACACGTGCTCCATTCTCTGGAACGTGTCCGGCGACTCTACACCGGAGTCCCACTCGAGACCTGTGAGGATACCAGTGTGCACACATAGGATAAAGATCGGTCTTCACGAGACTTCATTCATATCAGGTGTGTCTCGTCACACACTGCCACCGTAATCTCAGCGCCCCTCCTCCTGCCCGCTCACGGCATGAACTAAATCCGCCCTTCATAATGTTGCGCTTTTGACCGAGCTATATATATATATATATATACACTGTATATTAGGGCTGTCAATTTAACGCTTTAATTCAGTGCGATTAATTACAAACAAAATAACAAGTAAAAAAAAATGTATGCAATTAATCGTTCCTGCTGCCCCGCACATAAATTGTTGTATCGGAGCAATTAAAGCAAGTAACAGTCAGTGCAGCTCCACTGAACACACAACAATACATACGCCCACAGGATGAACAGAAAATATAAGAGACGTGTTTCAAAAAGACCCCCCCACCCCCAGTACCAGAGGTGGGTAGTAACGAGTTACATTTACTTGAGTAAGTTTTTGAAAAAATTATACTTCTAGGAGTAGTTTTAAAATCACTATACTTTTTACTTTTACTTGAGTAGATTTGTGAAGAAGAAACTGTACTCTTACTCCGCTACATTTGGCTACAATGAGCTCGTTACTTTTCTTTTCACCTCTTTGGTATTCTATGCATTGTTTTTATTCCGCGTACAGCGAGAGACTTCCGCTGAAGGCTCCACCCCGTTACTGTGTTTCACCAATCAAACGTAGTTGTCAGTCGTCACGTGACCCTACTCAATCTCAACGGCGGGACGGGTTAGCTTTACAGTCGTAGGCTCGTAGGAAAACAAAAATGTCAGAAACCGTCAGCAATGCAGACACAGACGATCAGGAACACCCCTGGCCTCATATTGAAAGCATGTTTACCTTAGTAAAAGTGCGAAACAGCAGCTACATTATGCGGTGTCTTCTGTGTCTACCAAAACAATCGGACATTTCAGCATTCAAAACTCAACATCTAACTTGACGAAACATGTAGCGGTAAGTTTTCTAAATTTGTTTTCTTTTCTTTCTTTTTTTTTGCTGTGGATAGGCAAATGTTTGTCTTTTCACATGTTTTTAATAGGGCTGTCACTTTACGTTCGAAAATCGATCGGACCTTTTCATTCTTTTCTTTTTTTTAACCAAAAATGTGTTTTAGGTGGAGAGATCAATACAGTACACAGTCACAGAACATGTAGGATGTTGGAAAATAACAATTTCTTTTTTGTTAACAAAATGCTTTTTAATATTCGCTATTTCTTCAATGCAAGTGAACAAGCGCGCGCCGTTATTTGTTGCTAAGTGACGTGTGTGTTCAAGCAAGCCAGAAATGCGCAGTTTCTGCGCAATACGCTGTATATAATATATCAAGAGGAGAGGACTCACGAGTTGCGTATTTGCGCTAAATCCGCGCAGCTTTGGCTACACGAACTTCCCGAGCACGAACTTGTTAATTTTAATCCCTGAATGTTGCACTCCTGTTTGTCATTGTGCACGAAACTTAACGCCAATAAATCATCAGAAATATTGCTGACTTGTGCGCGTCTCAAGCGCCTTCTTTACGCTCGTCCTAATGTCTGTTAGTTGTCCGTGGATTTGCCTATATTTGGTGTTGAAAATGGAACCGTCTTTCTTTAGACATGGAAAATCGATTTTACAAGTCGAACACTTATGTCTCAAAAATCGAACAGGATTTTTTTCACAAAAGTGACAGCCCTAGTTTTAAACATTTCCTATATATCCATCCAAATTTGATGTAATAAGTCTATTTTAATGTCTTGATCTCACTGTAGCCTCACATATTTATTTTTTTATCCACAGAGGGTTCATCCCAACAAACTGTCTAAGTACACAGACTTACTAGAGAACCACAGAAAGCGCAAGTCCTTCTCTTCCAGTGATACTCCTGTGAAAAATGCAAAAATTCCAGCCTGTTAATGACTATGTCCTTTGCTTTAAAAATATGCAAATAATATAGTTCTTAAATGATTTATTTTGTTAATTTTTGTATGGTATTTAATTTTGAGTCATTTGTGTTATGGTAACGGAGGTCTTTTATTTTGAAGTTCACTCATGTGAGCGGATATAACGCGCATACGGTGCAAACATTTAAATATGACTGAGACCCAGACACATATGGTCATGGTGTCAAAGGCTTATGGTTTGCAAGGAGTTTAGAAGGATTAAGCTCCTGGTTTGAATGGAGAACAAGGTATGATTATAGACTTCCTGTTATCTTTGTTTGGATTTATATTGTTTGTATTAAGATTACTTATTGTTTGCTTTGTATAATATGTGTAAGTCGTTAATCTTTATTTGGTTTGATGGATTTTTATTCATTTTCGGTATTTGTTTTCTTTTTGTACAAGCTTTTACGTTGATTCTCAACGAACATGGTGTTCAACGGTGCTTTTTACTGTGATGACAGACAAGCGAATAAAGTGTGGGAATCATCAGTCAAAGAGTCCAATCTTTCTTGAACCAGGCAGCTACACAGCCTTCGCTGCCCCAGGACGGGTAACACAAGCAACGCTTGACAAGTTGGTGCTAAATTTTGTATGTGAGGCAAACCAGCCATTTTCTGTAGTTGAGATGCCATCCTTCAAGACTTTGATAGAAACCTTGCAACCTCATACAGTAATGACAAGGAAAACGTTATGCACAAGAATACAAGAAGCTGCAAAACACAAGAAGAGCATAATAATCAAAAAGCTGAGTGCTGTGAACTATGTTGCTACCACAACAGACTGCTGGTCTGCCAGACAACGTAGCTACTTGGGTGTCACCTGTCACTGGATAGACAACACCTCACTGGAGAGGCACTCCGCTGCATTGGCTTGTAGACCTGTCAAAGGCTCGCACACGTTTGACGTCCTTGCTGCTGCATTAGAGGAAATACATTCTGAGTACCACATCAGGGAAAAAGTGACCAGGACGACAACAGACAGTGGCTCAAACTTCCTGAAGGCCTTCCGATTATATGGTGAGGAGGAAGCCACCAATGTACAAGAGGAGAGTGACTCCACCCTTGATGATGCAACAGAAGATCAGAGTGAGTCAGAGGAGTATCAAGATGTGTCTGCATTCTGGATGACAACCCAGGCCTTGAGTACCAACTCCCAAGGCACCAAAAGTGTGTATGCCATCTCCTCAATCTTATATCCACAGTTGATGCCAATGCTACAGGAGGAGCTGCAAACGAAACATACATGAGGCTGTCTCGGTCTGCTTTTGCAAAATGTCATGCTCTTTGGAATAAAACCAGCAGGTCAACCATGGCTCATGAAACAGTGGAACGTGAATGCAAGCTGCAGTTTCTCCGACCCAATCAGACACGCTGGAGCTCCCTCTTCCTCGCTGTAGAAAGGATTGTGCGCATTCACAGAGAGCAAGGAGAACAAGCAATTCGCAATGTCTGCACAGCATTAAAGATAAAGATGTAAGTTGACCATTTATATTTTGTTTTTAAAGAATAATACAAATAAATAAGCCTTGCTGATTAATGGGTGAATCTCAAGTAACCAAGTTTTCTTTGCATGGTGGTGTGACAATTGTGGATGACTTAATTTAACTATTTTATTTTTATTTATTTGTGTATTTAACATGTACAATACATAATAAAGACATTGTACTAGAAATAGCTATAAGTAATTTTTTTATTGTTACATCTTTTATAGGTTCCATCCAGCTGAAATGGGGTTTTTGGTCGAGTATGCTGCTGTGATGAAGCCCGTTGCCATGGCCCTTAATATCCTCCAAGGGGAGTTATCTGTGTATATGGGCCTCCTGCTGCCAACACTTTACCAGTTGCGGGACGAGCTGAAGAGGTTGGAGTCATCTTGCAAAATGTGTACACCTCTTGTTCACGCCCTGCAGCAAGGGATCCAGAAACGTTTTGGAGAGGCCATGAAAGAGCCTGAGTTGATTGCTGCAGCAATACTCCTACCAAGATTCAGAACATCCTGGACCACAGAGGAGAACATCTTAAATGCTGGTAAATATACTTGTTTATCCATTCAAATGTGAACTAGTAGACATTGACCTATATACAGTAAATCTGTATAATGTTACTGTCATTTAGGATTATAGTGTGTGTCAGTGACAAACCACAGGGCGGCAATATAGTTAGAAGCTCAGGTAGCTTTTAATGTCAAACATCAGCAGCTTGACAGTCTATACAGTAGAAGGGTAAGAATAATGTGCAGACCTAATTATTTAGAAAAATGATTTATCTTGCCACAGGCCTTGACTACATAAGAAATCACCTCGACACTGACTTGGATGATGTCACCAGCACAAACAACAGCCTCTCTGATGAAGACGACGACTTTGCGTCCATGGAGTTGGGAAAATCACAAGTAGGAGAGCTGGAGAGGTACCGTTCATGTCTGTCCCCTGCAGGTATGGATCTACTCCACACCTTTCCTCACATCAAGAAGCTGTCACTCAAAGTCAACACATTCCTGCATCTGCAGCCTGTGAGAGACTTTTCAGTCATGCAGGACTCCTGTTCACTGCTAAACGGTCACAGCTTCACAGCAAGAACCTCGAGAGCCAACTACTGTTGAAGCTTAATAGTGACATCACTGAGTGATTCTTTGGTGAATGGTGAAATTGTTTGTATCTGCATGTTTGACTGACACACACACACACACACACAGAGTTTATGGGCTGCCTTGTTCTAGTTCTGCCTGCAGAGCCTGGTAAAAAAGTGTAAAGGTTTGGAAATTTGTGGTACTTGTGATTATTTATTTTATTTATATTTTATTTATTTTAAGTACTTGAATTTACCTGGATTATTTTAATGTACACCATTTTGTAATTAATTAATTTTAATTTATTTTATTGATTGGATGAACTATAATTTGCCTAAAGAGGATTATTTTGTATTTTTGTCTGTCTGGTTGAACGCTTGAGTAAAAAAATAAATCAGACGTTACTCAGTACTTGAGTAGTTTTTTCACCAAGTACTTTTTTACTCTTACTCAAGTAATATATTCATATATCAGAAGTGTTCTGGAGTGATCCATCACTTTATATGATGATTATATTGATGACTACATGCTCAAATCACTGAAGTCTGGATTAATGGGCAGGAGTGCATCAGGAATGGCATCCGGTGTAAAACGTGCCGAATAAAAGATGCGGATCATCCGCTGTGGTGACCCCTGATGGGAGAATCCCCGATATAAGGATTGTGTGAGGAAACATTTCTCACACATCTGTCTAAACTTCTTAAACTGTTGTAGATGTTCACATTTAATATATTCTACTATTAATTTTATATATATATATATATATATATATATATATATATTATTAAATTATATCATATATTCCACTATCAATATTCCCAACAGTGTTCTCCAGTGTGGACTTTTAAAGATTGTGGTACAAAACAAAAATGTTGTGAAATTATTCAGATTTTGATCACAATTTCTGATCACTTTGTTTTATTTCAAATGTATTGAATTTTGACAATCCGGGGTTAAAGGGGAAGATGTATTTTTATATGTAGAAAACATGTTTAATATCTGAAACACTGAACCAGCACAAACGAATGGGATCGTTTTAGAGATGATTTAATTATATGGAGATACTCGGAAGTGTTTCACGAGTCGACTGTTTTTAATTTCCGTCTCCAGTGTTTTCAGTCACATCCGTGTATATTCTGAGTGTGTAATGTGATGTTTAAAGTATTACATTTGTAAATATTTCAGAAACATGTGAGTTTAAAGTGCCGATAGTGAACAGAGTCGAGATGAGCGTTTGATGTTTTTATGACAGCGCTTCATCTGAGTATGTAGATGTCATGAAGTGATGGTCCGAGGTTTGTTATGTTCATATCATTCACTAATTTGAGTTGTTCTGACAGACAACAACTTCACAAGTTGATCCTGAAAGTCATTTTGACTCCAAATAACACTTAAATGTTTGTTGTTCTCCGTCTGAATCGCTCGTTTCGGTAGTTTTTACATTGTGTCTCGAGACCAGAAACACAAAACAGGCAATTACAATCATCATGTGTCGTCCAGTAGTTGCTCAGGAAAACTGTGGATCTGCTGATGATGCATATGATTATAATATAACAGATGATCACTCACCGATGACACGAAATGACACTTCATTACTCCAGGAATTGAAGATTCGTCTAGATGTGCTGCTAGCGGAACACTTGCAGTTACTGTATCCTCTGTACACTGCAGGAATCTTGAACACTTTCTTATTAGAGTCTTGAACATCAACATCATCACACTGAAATCTGTATCTCCAGTGTGTCACTTCTGTCCACTGTACGTCACATGTGAGAGTGACAGTCTCTCCTCTGAATATCGGTGATGTTTCAGGATTTACAGTCAGAACAGGTTTATCTGTAAGAACCAGAAACAAACACACAACTCTCACTTTACAAAACACACATGTTGCATCTACAGTTATGAACACACACACACACACACACACACACACACACACAAACACACAACTCTCACTTTACAAAACACACATGTTGCATCTACAGTTATGAACACACACACACACACACACACACAACTCTCACTTTACAAAACACACATGTTGCATCTACAGTTATGAACACACACACACACACACACACACAACTCTCACTTTACAAAACACACATGTTGCATCTACAGTTATGAACACACACACACACACACAAACACACAACTCTCACTTTACAAAACACACATGTTGCATCTACAGTTATGAACACACACACACACAAACACACAACTCTCACTTTACAAAACACACATGTTGCATCTACAGTTATGAACACACACACACACACACACACACACACACACACACACACACAACTCTCACTTTACAAAACAAACATGTTGCATCTACAGTTATGAACACACACACACACACACACACACACACACACACACAACTCTCACTTTACAAAACACACATGTTGCATCTACAGTTATGAACACACACACACACACACACACACACACACAACTCTCACTTTACAAAACACACATGTTGCATCTACAGTTATGAACACACACACACACACACACACACACACACAACTCTCACTTTACAAAACACACATGTTGCATCTACAGTTATGAACACACACACACACACGCGCACAAACACACAACTCTCACTTTACAAAACACACATGTTGCATCTACAGTTATGAACACACACACACACACACACACACACACAAACACACAACTCTCACTTTACAAAACACACATGTTGCATCTACAGTTATGAACACACACACACACACACACACACACACAACTCTCACTTTACAAAACAAACATGTTGCATCTACAGTTATGAACACACACACACACACACACACACACACACACACACAACTCTCACTTTACAAAACACACATGTTGCATCTACAGTTATGAACACACACACACACACACACACACACAACTCTCACTTTACAAAACACACATGTTGCATCTACAGTTATGAACACACACACACACACACACACACACACAAACACACAACTCTCACTTTACAAAACACACATGTTGCATCTACAGTTATGAACACACACACACACACACACACACACACAACTCTCACTTTACAAAACAAACATGTTGCATCTACAGTTATGAACACACACACACACACACACACACACACACACACACAACTCTCACTTTACAAAACACACATGTTGCATCTACAGTTATGAACACACACACACACACACACACACACACGCGCACAAACACACAACTCTCACTTTACAAAACACACATGTTGCATCTACAGTTATGAATACACACACACACACACACACACACAAACACACAACTCTCACTTTACAAAACACACATGTTGATTTATAACTTAAAGGAATATTCTGGATTTAACACAAGTTCAGATCAATCAACAGCATTTGTTGAATAATATTGATTACCACAATTAATCATTTTGACTCGTCTCTCCTTTTCTTTAATAAAAGTAAAACTGAAGATTACAGTGAGACACTTACAATGGAAGTAAATGGGGGTCAATCTGTAAACATTAAAATACTCTCAGTTTCAGAAGTATAGACACACGACATGAACAATATCTGTGTAAACATGATTTTACTGTGATAAAACATTTATTTACCACATCTGTGTAAAGTTAAACACAATTTTACAACTGCATTGCCATGACGATATAATGTCAACAAACCTAAAATCCCTAAAATGTCTGTAAAACTGATGATTTAAACTAATTTACATCTTAAATAATGGATGAATTTTAAAAGAATGATTAAAGTGTTTTTTACATTTTAAGCTTCACATTTCTGCCTTCAAACCCTCCAAAAATGGACCCCATTGACTTCCATTGTAAGTGACTCACTGTAACCTCGATTTGAGCTTTAACTCAACGTTTATTTATTGAGCACATTTATAACAACAGGAGTTGACCCAAAGTGCTTTACAATACATAATTCGGTCATTAATTAATCATGATTAATCTCATTTAATCGCACATACAACTATTTGCTGAAAAGCCCCTCAAACAATAATTCAATAAATAATGATGAAGTAATTATACGTAGTTATCTTTAAATATTTAACAATTATATATAATTATATATATTATTATATATATAATATATAAAATAAAAAAAATTCAGATAATTAAAGTGCATTACATTCTTGTGGCAGAAGAGTTCATCATTCATAATACAAAAGCGGCTTTAGAATACAATGTATTGATTATTACCATATTATTGATCATAAGTCAATCATTGACACGCAGTTCACAGTAATAATCCATTACACAAGTGAATTTATCAATCAGTTGGAGATTTATTATGAGGGCTTGTTTAAGGACCGTCAATGTACACCTGCGTCCGACGTCTCGGGTGCGTTGCGTCATAAACTTTATATTTTTAGGTCACTGTGTGAAGTTAAATATAGTTTAATACTTAGAAAACATCTTGAGATCTCTTAGTTCAGATTTGAGCTCCATCAAGTGTTTTGAAGGCAAGAACGTGACGCATGTTTGTGTTGTTCTGCTGAAGTGTTTCTTCACTGTATAAACTGTGTGTTGCTCATACAGCTGAAGTTTCACTTACTGCCCCCTGGAGTAAACAGGTGGTACTACAAGCTTGCGTTTCTCTGGAATCTTCCTTATACGGGGGCATTGCGATTAATTGCGTTAATTTATTTAACGCATTATTTTTTATAATATTAATCGCACTGAATTAACACGTTAAATTGACAGCCCTAGTTATTACTGCACTAAAATTACACACAGCATCACAAAAGAGCAAAACGCATGTGTCTCGACTCGAGACGTTTAACAGTTTAAGTTGTTTTTAACTTGACATGGCGTCTAAAAACACGAACAAGCCGTCAAAGACATCTATGTAGCGCATTTACATCAAAATCAATTATAAAACAGCACAGAAGGACACATAAACGTGCTCAATGTGAACGGCCCCTCAGTGTAAGACTAAAACTCTGTAGAAAAGTTTGATCACACTTGTCGATTGTTTATTATTTGTTGTGACACATTTGAGATTTTAGAGTATAACATCATCAAAACTAAGAAGAAACACAAAAGTGTTTAAATTCTGCCGTGATGAAAACAAATGAAATCAGAAACATCTTCTATTTGAACTTCTTCAGTGTTTCATCTATTCCAGATCTGCACACAGTTCATTTCCTCAATCCACTTCAGGTGCATCCTGGGATGCTTTTTAAACTATTGAGTTCATGTGCTGCACACTTGCTGGAGACTTTCTTAAAATAAATAAATAAATACTGTTAAATTAATAAATACTGTTAAATAAATAAATACTGTTAAATAAATAAATCAATACTGTTAAATAAATAAATACTGTTAAATAAATACATAAAGAAATACTGTTAAATAAATAAATGCCATAAAATAAATAAATACTGTTAAATAAATAAATACTGTAAAATAAATAAATTAATGCCGTTAAATAAATAAATACCGTTAAATAAATAAATACTGTTAAATAAATGAAAACTGTTAAATAAATAAATAAATACTGTTAAATAAATAATATTTAATAAATAAATAATGTTAAATAAATCAATTAATACTGTTAAATAGATAAATACTGTCAAATAAATAATGTTAATTAAATAAATTAATACTGTTAAATAAATAATGCTGTTAAATAAATTAATTGTCACGTTCTCTCTGCACCTGTTTTCATGGACTCTTATTTTGAAGTTTTCTCCCTCACTACATTTCCCATAAGTCACTGTTTCAATCACTCCTTCATAGTCCCCACCTGCATGTCATTCGCTCGTTTGGTTCCTGATGTATAAATATCCTTTAGTTTGTGTCAGTCCTTGAATGTTTAACGTGAAGTGTGAATGTTAAATGTCTGCTCCAGCGTGTGTTCTGCTCCTGCGTCTCCTATCTCCTTGAGTCCCAGCGACAACCCAAGCGTTACATTAATACTGATAAATAAATAAATTAATACTGTTAAATAAATAAAAGGTTTGTATCTATAATTAGGCACAATTTATTTTTGAGTACAGAAATAATCTCAAGCATTTGATCATAAAGTTTTAAGATTATGAGAAACAAATTTAGTCAGTTTCCTTTTGGACTGATTGTGTAGGACATATTTATTTTATATTTGTATGTTCTTATTATCCCGCGACCCGACATCGGATAAGCGGTTGAAGATGGATGGATGTTCTTAATATTATTATTATTTTTTTTTTTACTAACTTTTACTATTTGTAGTTTTATTTGTATTGTATCTGTGTTTTGCTGTTGATGTAGATAAATCGAGGATAAATGAGTTTAAACTTTTAAATTTTTAAGATTAAAGTAACCATATAAAGTGAATTTAATAAGGACAATTTAGACATTTTATCAAACAATTTGGTCAAATTAGCTTCAGAAAAAGTGACTTTAGCTGAAACTTGAGAAGTTTGATTCTCTGGTTTTAATATCAGTTAATGTGTAAAGTATTTATAAATTGTTTCTGAAAGTGCCGATAGTGAACAGAGTCGAGATGAGCGTTTGATGTTTTTATGTGATTCATCTGAGTATGTAGATGTCACTGTACAGAATTCAGAATTGAATACTCAAAATTCATTCATTTGATTATGGAATGACGAATTGAACATTCACAGAAAAGAGGAATCAGTCCAACACAAATTTTTGGGTCAAAACATAAATAATCATACATAAATATGTTTTTAATCTTTCATGCAGGTCGACAGGTGAGTTTAAATCTTAAATGTACATTTAGGTAGTGATGGAAATGTCCCAACCAAGTTTCAGAAAATCAGAAATGTCCTGACTAGGTCTGAAACGATTAGTCGACATTTTCTACAACATCGACAATAAAACATTTTGAACAAAAAAATGTTTGTGGTGGAATAGTCGTCTGATTTGATTGAGCACAACATGAGATCTTTTGAAACGCTAGTGATGACGCGGGACAGCAGCACTTCAGCTCGCGCTTCATTGAGGAAGAAAGAACAGATCACAGTCCAGACGCACTCCAAACTTTCCACACAGATGAATGTGAGGTAGATCGCAGAGAATTATAATACAAACATGCCAAATAATAGGGGTGTAACGATACATCGATATGGATCATGCATCGATCGAACGTCTAATGGTACGATGCATCGATGTCACACACAAAATATCGATTATGAGATACCTTTATTTTGACAGTCTCAACGTCCGCACGTAACATCCGTTTACGCATTTCCGCCATGCGCGCGTTTTGTTTTTCTCACCATACTGCCTGCCTGCCACTTGTGTGTCGGATTGCGAATGAGATGCAGCAACAAAGCGGCTGTAGCAGCGAAAAGACCGACGCTGAACATTTTGACGCTGTTGTCGGGCGCAAATCGTGGGTTTGGAAACATTTTGTATTTTCCAAAAAAGATGGTCAGGTAAATAAAACCCATGTTATGTGTACACGTTGCCAGTACAAGCTAAAATATTCGGAAACACCACAAACTTGTCAGTGCATCTGAAAAGAAAACATGGAATCGAGGGGAATAACGTTAATTTGGCTGAAGAAAAACAGCCGTCTGAGCACGTGTTGACATTGTCAATTCAGAACGCAGTGTCTCCTGAACACGTTGATCAGTTGATTTTTTTTAAAGAAAAACCTCTTAAAAGAGACCACTGCACTGTAGCACTTGTTTGATTCATAGATCTTATGTTGTGTGAAAGATCAAATGTCAGATAAGTTTAACAGTTTTATTTTTGTATTTTTTTTATATTAGTTTGTTTTATTTCATTTATTTATTTAACTAGAGTACCTCAGTTATTTGCACTATTGCACATGTTGGCACAAAAGACTGGAAGGCTTTATTGACTTTATTGACCATTATAAGCTTGATTGATTTTATCAATCTCCCCTCCATTTATTTATTTTTATTTATTTTTATTTTTGTTGTGTTGTTGTAAATGTCCCAATTGGGAAAGAGGGTGCAATTTTCAAAGTGTTTAATTAAACATTCATGTTATATATCTTTTGGTTGCATTTGTGAGTTAATAGAAATGAAACTGGTTGTGTAAAGTGGCGCATAATATCTAAATATCGATTAATCGATCGATATAGCAATGAATCTAATCGTAATCGTATCGAATAATTTTTTGAAGGATCGGCAAATATCGTATCGCTGGCTGAGAGAATCGATATCGAATCGTATCGTGATGAACTGTCCGATTTACACCCCTACCAAATAAGTCAATACAGAAGCAGTGTTGTCGTGAAATAAAGCAGAGCCGTACCTGCTGTTCCGCTTGAGCAAAACTTGCCTGTTAGAGCATCTAAAATGGAAACGCTGCGTCGTTATACCTTTTATTTAATGCATCCTTTATTAAAGTTCAAATAATAATGAAGCGGGCTGTATAAATCAGCACAGACTCAGAAACTGGCATTTGTCTGTGCGGTCAGAGCCGCTTATATGAGTCACGTGACAAACAGCGCGAGAGAGTTTCAATCTTCTCCCGGCTGATACACTGTCCCGCGCGGAGACACTCATCAGTGGCGCACGCTCCTGCAGATTATAACGTGATTGCTCGAGACATAGTGAATTATAATATGAGTGTCTCGTGTGTATCTTATGGTGAATAAAATCAGTGATACGCAGATCTCTATAAAGAAGAAACAGTTTGTTATTTGTGAGTTAAAGATGGATCAAATGTGAGAGAGTCTTCGCCCATTATAGGATGCAAAAAAAAAAAAGCCATCTGTGTTTTTATGCCTCTTTTAGGAGGGTTCAGCCCCCCTAAAACTCATCTCAGACCCCCTAAAAGTCTGTGCCTTTGCAATCAGCACTGTTTTTACCCCCGGCGGTCAAGGGCCCCTGGGCACTGGCCCTATTGGCACGGTCGGTAATCCGTCCCTGCCAGTGAAACAAAGAAATCTTCATTATAAAAAATTAAATATGTATATTTTTATGATTTGCCTTTTTTGGTTTGTTTTCCAATATAAATATCTAAAAGTCCTGATGTACATTTACTTTAGCAGCTATACTGCAGAAGAAAATATTGTTGTCTTTAAAACAAGATAAATTTACCTGAGAAGCAACATTTAAGATATTTAGACTTATTTTAGGGTAAATATCTTGAATATGAGTAAATGTTTTCTTTACTGCACTGGCAGAATTATATTTAAGATAAATTCTCTTATAGCAAGTCAAATATCTTATATGCTGCTTCTCAAGAAATATATCATGTTTTAAGTATTTTTAGACAATTTTAAATGGAAAACAAGAGAAAAACACTTGATAATAAAGGGACTTTTGCAGTGAAAATTTTATTTAATTAAACAATACAAATCCAATTATTTTTCCCCTTTAATTCAGTGAATGTCATTTAGAGGTATTTTTAAAAGATAATTTTGTTCTCTTTATGTTCTTAAGTCAGACACAAGCTGAATAGTCAGTTAAGATCTAATGATTAATTGTTGCAATAATTGCAGAATAGTTGAATAATCGTTAGATTAGTCGTTTATAAGAATAATTGTTAGTTGCAGCCCTGGTCCTGACCAACATTTGGCAATTTTACCACAGAAAATACTTTAACTTTATATTATGTTTTATTTTTAAGTGACTTGGAAAAGAGCGAGAACAGTTCCCCGTCTGTCACTCACTTTTTCTTCAGTTTACCCAATCTGTTATTTCTCACATGACTTAAAATGGTCAGATGGTTTCACAAAGAAGTACACAAACTATTTTTATAGTAAGCACGTTTAATACAAACTTTTAAGTCAGACACAAGCTGAATAGTCAGTTAAGAGCTAATGATTAATCGTTGCAAAAATTGCACGGATAATCGAATAATCGTTCTAATAATCGTTAGATTAGTTTAAGTTAGATTAACATGAAATTGTCTTTCCAGCACTGACCACTTGGAAGTATCTTTTAGTACCAGTCAACAGTTCTCCTTCCGAAAAGGTTTTCAGTTGCAGTGGTAACATTGTCATCCTGAAGCCTGAGGCTGTTGTTAGGATATTTTTCCTTGTATAAAACCTGTAAGAGATGTGCAGGACTACATAGGATGAAACAATCTTTGTCTGGTAAAGAACTGTCGACCTCAGTAGAAAACTGAACTACTTTGTCAGAGCAAGTAGGCCTGTTATTATTTTTGTTCTGTTTAAATTTTTATTGTTATTTGCACAGCGGTGTATTTTGTTAAGCAGGAGAGGAAAACCTGTAATTGTGTTTTAATCAGTCTGTTATTGTTGCTGAAATCAACTGAAGGAGCATTCTCAGAGAGAAACCTATTTCTATTCAATATAGGCTATTTATTTTATATATTTTTAATTTACATGTTTTGCAGCTGTATATTTTCATACAGGAAGGAAACACTGTCTGCATTTTATTTTGATAAAGTCTGTTTTAATAAAGTGCTTGTGACATCTCACACTTGCAACTGAACATTTAGCCCACTTTGTAGAAAATACAGAGATATATATCGTGTGTCACTATTCAGTGTGTAAATACAGAGATGTATATCGTGTGTCACTATTCAATGTGTAAATACAGAGATATATATCGTGTGTCTCTATTCAGTGTGTAAATACTGAGATATATATCGTGCGTCTCTATTCAGTGTGTAAATACAGAGATGTATATCGTGCGTCACTATTCAGTGTGTAAATACAGAGATGTATATCGTGTGTCACTATTCAATGTGTAAATACAGAGATGTATATCGTGTGTCACTATTCAATGTGTAAATACAGAGATGTATATCGTGTGTCACTATTCAGTGTGTAAATACTGAGATATATATCGTGCGTCTCTATTCAGTGTGTAAATACAGAGATATATATCGTGCGTCCCTATTCAGTGTGTAAATACAGAGATATATATTGTGTGTCTCTATTCAGTGTGTAAATACAGAGATATATATCGTGCGTCCCTATTCAGTGTGTAAATACAGAGATATATATTGTGTGTCTCTATTCAGTGTGTAAATACAGAGATATATATCGTGCGTCCCTATTCAGTGTGTAAATACAGAGATATATATTGTGTGTCTCTATTCAGTGTGTAAATACAGAGATGTATATCGTGTGTCACTATTCAGTGTGTAAATGCAGAGATGTATATCGTGTGTCTCTATTCAGTGTGTAAATACAGAGATATATATCGTGCGTCCCTATTCAGTGTGTAAATACAGAGATATATATCGTGCGTCCCTATTCAGTGTGTAAATACAGAGATATATATCGTGCGTCCCTATTCAGTGTGTAAATGCAGAGATATATATCGTGCGTCACTATTCAATGTGTAAATACAGAGATGTATATCGTGTGTCACTATTCAGTGTGTAAATACTGAGATATATATCGTGCGTCTCTATTCAGTGTGTAAATACAGAGATATATATCGTGCGTCTCTATTCAGTGTGTAAATACAGAGATATATATCGTGCGTCACTATTCAGTGTGTAAATACAGAGATATATATCGTGCGTCCCTATTCAGTGTGTAAATACAGAGATATATATCGTGCGTCCCTATTCAGTGTGTAAATACAGAGATATATATCGTGCGTCCCTATTCAGTGTGTAAATACAGAGATATATATCGTGCGTCCCTATTCAGTGTGTAAATACAGAGATATATATCGTGCGTCCCTATTCAGTGTGTAAATACAGAGATATATATCGTGCGTCCCTATTCAGTGTGTAAATACAGAGATATATATCGTGTGTCACTATTCAGTGTGTAAATACAGAGATATATATCGTGCGTCCCTATTCAGTGTGTAAATACAGAGATATATATCGTGCGTCACTATTCAGTGTGTAAATACAGAGATATATATCGTGCGTCACTATTCAGTGTGTAAATACAGAGATATATATCGTGTGTCACTATTCAGTGTGTAAATACAGAGATATATATCGTGCGTCCCTATTCAGTGTGTAAATACAGAGATATATATCGTGCGTCACTATTCAGTGTGTAAATACAGAGATATACAGTGAGGAAAATAAGTATTTGAACACCCTGCTATTTTGCAAGTTCTCCCACTTAGAAATCATGGAGGGGTCTGAAATTGTCATCGTAGGTGCATGTCCACTGTGAGAGACATAATCTAAAAAAAAAAAATCCAGAAATCACAATATCTGATTTTTTAACTATTTATTTGTATGATACAGCTGCAAATAAGTATTTGAACACCTGAGAAAATCAATGTTAATATTTGGTACAGTAGCCTTTGTTTGCAATTACAGAGGTCAAACGTTTCCTGTAGTTTTTCACCAGGTTTGCACACACTGCAGGAGGGATTTTGGCCCACTCCTCCACACAGATCTTCTCTAGATCAGTCAGGTTTCTGGGCTGTCGCTGAGAAACACGGAGTTTGAGCTCCCTCCAAAGATTCTCTATTGGGTTTAGGTCTGGAGACTGGCTAGGCCACACCAGAACCTTGATATGCTTCTTACAGAGCCACTCCTTGGTTATCCTGGCTGTGTGCTTCGGGTCATTGTCATGTTGGAAGACCCAGCCTCGACCCATCTTCAATGCTCTAACTGAGGGAAGGAGGTTGTTCCCCAAAATCTCGCAATACATGGCCCCGGTCATCCTCTCCTTAATACAGTGCAGTCGCCCTGTCCCATGTGCAGAAAAACACCCCCAAAGCATGATGCTACCACCCCATGCTTCACAGTAGGGATGGTGTTCTTGGGATGGTACTCATCATTCTTCTTCCTCCAAACACGGTTAGTGGAATTATGACCAAAAAGTTCTATTTTGGTCTCATCTGACCACATGACTTTCTCCCATGACTCCTCTGGATCATCCAAATGGTCATTGGCAAACTTAAGACGGGCCTTGACATGTGCTGGTTTAAGCAGGGGAACCTTCCGTGCCATGCATGATTTCAAACCATGACGTCTTAGTGTATTACCAACAGTAACCTTGGAAACGGTGGTCCCAGCTCTTTTCAGGTCATTGACCAGCTCCTCCCGTGTAGTTCTGGGCTGATTTCTCACCTTTCTTAGGATCATTGAGACCCCACGAGGTGAGCTCTTGCATGGAGCCCCAGTCCGAGGGAGATTGACAGTCATGTTTAGCTTCTTCCATTTTCTAATGATTGCTCCAACAGTGGACCTTTTTTCACCAAGCTGCTTGGCAATTTCCCCGTAGCCCTTTCCAGCCTTGTCTAGGTGTACAATTTTGTCTCTAGTGTCTTTGGACAGCTCTTTGGTCTTGTTAGTAGTTGGATTCTTACTGATTGTATGGGGTGGACAGGTGTCTTTATGCAGCTAACGACCTCAAACAGGTGCATCTAATTTAGGATAATAAATGGAGTGGAGGTGGACATTTTAAAGACAGACTAACAGGTTTTTGAGGGTCAGAATTCTAGCTGATAGACAGGTGTTCAAATACTTATTTGCAGCTGTATCATACAAATAAATAGTTAAAAAATCATATATTGTGATTTCTGGATTTTTTTTTTTTAGATTATGTCTCTCACAGTGGACATGCACCTACGATGACAATTTCAGACCCCTCCATGATTTCCAAGTGGGAGAACTTACAAAATAGCAGGGTGTTCAAATACTTATTTTCCTCACTGTATATCGTGTGTCTCTATTCAGTGTGTAAATGCAGAGATGTATATCGTGTGTCTCTATTCAGTGTGTAAATACTGAGATATATATCGTGTGTCCCTATTCAGTGTGTAAATACAGAGATATATATATCGTGTGTCACTATTCAGTGTGTAAATACAGAGATATATATATCGTGTGTCACTATTCAGTGTGTAAATACAGAGATATATATCGTGTGTCACTATTCAGTGTGTAAATACAGAGATATATATATCGTGTGTCACTATTCAGTGTGTAAATACAGAGATATATATCGTGTGTCACTATTCAGTGTGTAAATACAGAGATATATATCGTGTGTCACTATTCAGTGTGTAAATACAGAGATATATATCGTGCGTCACTATTCAGTGTGTAAATACAGAGATATATATCGTGCGTCACTATTCAGTGTGTAAATACAGAGATATATATCGTGCGTCACTATTCAGTGTGTAAATACAGAGATATATATCGTGTGTCACTATTCAGTGTGTAAATGCAGAGATGTATATCGTGCGTCACTATTCAGTGTGTAAATACAGAGATATATATCGTGTGTCTCTATTCAGTGTGTAAATGCAGAGATGTATATCGTGTGTCACTATTCAGTGTGTAAATACAGAGATATATATCGTGTGTCTCTATTCAGTGTGTAAATGCAGAGATGTATATCGTGTGTCACTATTCAGTGTGTAAATACAGAGATATATATCGTGCGTCACTATTCAGTGTGTAAATACAGAGATATATATCGTGCGTCACTATTCAGTGTGTAAATACAGAGATATATATCGTGCGTCACTATTCAGTGTGTAAATACAGAGATATATATCGTGTGTCACTATTCAGTGTGTAAATGCAGAGATGTATATCGTGCGTCACTATTCAGTGTGTAAATACAGAGATATATATCGTGTGTCACTATTCAGTGTGTAAATGCAGAGATGTATATCGTGTGTCACTATTCAGTGTGTAAATACAGAGATATATATCGTGTGTCTCTATTCAGTGTGTAAATACAGAGATATATATTGTGTGTCTCTATTCAGTGTGTAAATACAGAGATATATATTGTGTGTCTCTATTCAGTGTGTAAATACAGAGATATATATTGTGTGTCTCTATTCAGTGTGTAAATACAGAGATATATATCGTGTGTCACTATTCAGTGTGTAAATACAGAGATATATATCGTGTGTCTCTATTCAGTGTGTAAATACAGAGATATATATTGTGTGTCTCTATTCAGTGTGTAAATACAGAGATATATATCGTGCGTCACTATTCAGTGTGTAAATACAGAGATATATATCGTGTGTCTCTATTCAGTGTGTAAATACAGAGATATATATTGTGTATCCCTATTCAGCCTAAAAATACAGAGATATGATTTTTGGCCCATAATCGCACAGCCCTAAACTGAACCAATCATCTAAAGTAAACTTTGTGATAATCTATCGAATGCTATGTATCATTTTTATGCTGATGACACTATTATTTACTGTACTGCATCATCTACTGCACAAGCTCTTGATCTTTTGCAGTCTGCTTTCAATACTGTTCAGAACCGTTTAAAACAGCTTAAGTTGGTCTTAAATATAGAAGAGTCCAAAGTAATGGTATTCACAAACTCAAGACAACTTCCAGTTTCTTTTTCAAGCATCTCAACTTCTGAGGGAAATGAAATTGAGTTAGTTAACAGTTATAAATATTTGGGTATAATCATTGATTGTAAACTGTGTTTCAGGACCCATGTTAGCAATCTGGTTTCTAAGCTCAAGATAAAGCTTGGCTTTCTCTACAGATCTAAATCATGCTTATCCATTCGCTCTAGAGAATACCTGGTGATGGCCACTTTTCTTCCCATATTAGATTATGGTGATCTGATATATATGAATGCTTCTGCCAAATGTTTAAAGAAACTGGATGTTGTGAATCATTGTGCACTGCGTTTTTTTTAATGGTTGTAATTATAGGACACATCATTGTATTCTCTACTATAAAGCTAAATGGCCCTCTCTCTCTGCAAGAAGGTACACTTATTGGCTATGTTTCATTTATAAGGCACTTCTTGGACTAGCTCCTATTTATTTGAGTAGCTTTTTAACAATTACTCACGGCCATTATGGATTACGTTCAAAGGACGTCCTACACTTGTTGGCACCCCGTGTCAAAACGGAATTGGGTAAAAAAGCCTTTATGTTTGCAGCACCTTCTGCTTGGAACCTTCTTCAGAAATCGTTGAAAATGACTACCTTTATTTCCTACAGACAGTTTGTTTCAACACTGAGGGATGTGGAGCAGGTGGACATTGGTCAGTGCTACTGTTTATAAAGTTGTATTAGGCCTTATTCAGCACAGGGTCTTGTGTTATTTATGTATGTGTACTTGCCTTGATGTCTTTTTATATGTTGGAAACTGTTTTTTATGTTTTTTTAAATGCTGCATTTTGGCCAGGTCTCTCTTGTAAAAGAGATTTTAATCTCAATGAGACTCACCTGGTTAAATAAAAAAAATAAAATAAATAAAAATAAAACATCTCTGACACAATGATGTCACTCCGAATCTCTCACTCCAAAATAAAGCTTCACAGGAAAATGTTTTGATTTATTTAGATTTATATATTATGATTTCATTTATTAATATACACATTAAGATATTATACAATGGTTTATTTGAGATTTTTAAGGGGGATCTTAAAAATGCAGCACATTAAAAATGGATTATTGAATTTTTGTATTTCTTTAAATACTGAACCTGTATGCAGTGATGCTGGGAAACATTAAATAACAATGAAAATAAAAACTGTTTGCAGATTCTCACTTTAAGCATTTATTGTGTGACGAGTCTCTTCACCAGAATGAATATCTGGATTTTTATGCTTTTAAAATTAATTATTCTGTATGTTTTTATTGTGAGAGTATATAAATTCAATTACTCATTATATTCATTCATTATATTCTTTCACTGCAGCAGCAGCAGTGTTTCTTCTTGCTCTATAAATATATTCTTCAGATTCTCATAATGGAGACATAAATCACACTGAATTTCGAGATGTAAATCACACCGACTCTCTTCAAGCTTCACTCATTGGCTGTTCATGGCAAACGTCACTCATTCATGTGCACGAGCTTCAGTGTTAATCATGAACTCAGGATCAAACTCTGAGATGACAGAGAACATTTGTAGAGAACGTCTTGAGATCACTGAACCCGATCTAAACCGGTTTGACTGAATCTGAGTTTATTGAACTATCTTCATTGAACAGAACACAGTGAGTTCAATACAGACAAAACATAATCAAAGACTCATGAGTAATGTGTGTATGATCAAACAATGTTCTCATTGCATGTGTGACTAAATAGTGGACTACAGAGTCATAGAAAAGTATCTTTGTATTTATAATTAAAGCTTCTAATAATGTGAACTCACCTGGTGGATTAGATCCTCCTCCTGTATCTGAAATTTTATTCACATCAGCAGAACCTTAGAAACAAACAAACACATTAAACTCGATCAGTGTCCAGAAGAAAGTCAAATGTAGACAGAAATGAACTAAATAATGACCTACAGTATGTATAAAACTATTAATAAAATACTGACTGTGATCTTTTAACCATCCTGTTGTTTTCAGAAATGGCACATTATTTGGTATTTATGGATATTTTTGACCGGAAGGTTTAGATGTGAAACTCTTTTTCTTCCTTGAAGAAAGAACAATTATGCATTTATTTTGGGATTTTATGCTATTTTTATCTTATTAACTTGCATGTAAATTTCTAAACTTTATCATTCATTTGTTTATACATATAAGTAAAGTTTTGGAACAAAATAAATAATTCTGAACCTTCACTTTGATAAATTGAAAGATGAAGAAAATATGAGAATGTGACAGATTGCTGCCATCTGGTGAACAAAATATAAATAACTTGAAAACCACGTGATGCCAGTAACAGCCAGTAGACGACTGTAGACACATACTGTGTAGTCTGATGTCTTTATGTAACCTAATTTAATAATTTAATCACAAGATATGCATTTGTATGACATTATCAAACTATTATTTGTCAAAGTTTAGCATTTTAAAATAGATTTTAATAGTCAGTTTTTGCAGTTTATGTCATTATGCTGCAATCAAACTTGACCATGATGTTACAAAGAGAAGACACAGAATAAAACATTTTTCTACCAATAAATAATTTAAAACATAAAAATGTAATAACTCAAAGTAAATGCATAATAATGCAAAGAAAATAAACATCAATGAACAGAAATTAACTGAAACAAAAAATACAACAGAAGAATCAAAGTAAAACATTTCAAAACAATTGCAATTTCAAGCTTTCTATAAAATGACATAAATAAATAATTGCAAACACGCGTGTGCCTGTGTGTGTGTGTGTGTGTGTGTATATGTATGTGTGTGTGTGTGTGTGTGTGTGTGTGTGTGTGTGTGTGTGTGTGTGTGTGTCAGATTGATGTCATTAGCTGGAATACAACAGATGACTTGTAATTCCAACAATGACCAAAAGATGGTTGTAGAGCTCCACTTATGGGGCTTTTCCACTGCACAGTTCAGCTCGACTCGACTCTGCTCGCTTTTTTGGGGTTTTCCACTGTGGATAGTAACTGGTACCTGGTACTTTTTTTTAGTACCACTTCGGTCGAGGTTCCAAGCGAGCCGATACTAAATGTGACGTCAAAATCCTGCAGATCACTGATTGGTCAGGGAGAATCACCACTACCAGCATCACTGGATTTGGATTTCCGACACGTGACATCAACCCGCTAGTTTAAAGTTAGCAATAGCGATAACAGTATTATTTGTTCACGTGACTTTCGAATTTTAAAAAGAAATGACTGTGCGCAAAACTACAGCATGGTCAATAAACGAGGTGCAGACGTTCCTCTTGTTAGCGACGAAACAGCGGTGTAATGTATTGAAGACATGAAACCGCATGTGGTTGAACTGAACTCTCTTTACTTGCGTGTGTTTTACCATCACAGATCGTGACGCAATAGCGCCTCACAGCATTCACACAATTACATGATGAATGAAATAAATGAAGGCAAAATGTTTTTCTGCATGAGAAATTAAACACTGACGCAACCTGATCTCAGACCATCATGCAGTGTGTGAAGATGTGACAACACAAATATTATAAATAATACTTCTATGTCAATACAATTCAAATCAGTCAAGAAAAAAAAATCATTTGGAAATCAATATATTTATTAAAAAAATTACCTGGAGTTGGTTCAGTGTAGCAGATAGACATCAGCACTGAAAGTAAAAAATAAAAAACAATCCCATTAATTCAATATAAATTAAAAACTGAAACGAAGTGTTTATTCTAAAGTTTATTTTAGTTCAAATAAGTGTGTTTAGTTTTATTCTTCTTAAGATAGTTTTCTACTCATTTCTATGTGGATTCATCAGTCGACTGATGTTGGAGATTCAGTGTGTGACCTCATCAAACACACATCTGCAGGACTCACAGGTGAATTTAGAAGTTAACTCTCTGAATTAAAAAAAAAGTCAATTTATAAAAATAATAAAAAAAGTTTTTTTTACTCAGCAGCACCTAAGAAATGATGCAGCCGACTCTTAAATACAAAAATATGCGATCTGTGTTTCCTCCCCGATGAGGAAAGGGTGGCACTCCCAGAGCCCCAGTGCAGTTTTGTTTGCATTGAGTCAAAAACCATCATGTGAGGATGAAAATAAATGTGTTGTGGTTTGTTGACAAGTGGCGTTACAGTACCATGTAAATTGCATCCGGAAATATTCACAGCACTTCACTTTTCCAACATTTTTTATGTTACAGCCTTATTCCAAAATGGATTAAATTCATTATTTTCCACAAAATTCTACAAACAATATCCCATAATGACAACGAGAAAGAAGTTTGTTTGAAATCTTTGCAAATATATTAAAAATAAAAAATGAAAAAAATCACATGTACAGTAAATAAGTATTCACAGCCTTTGCCATGAAACTCAAAATTGAGCTCAGGTGCATCCTGTTTCCACTGATCATCCTTGAGATGTTTCTACAACTTGATTGGAGTCCACCTGTGATAAATTCAGTTTACCGAACATGATTTGGAAAGGCACACACCTGTCTATATAAGGTCCCACAGTTAACAGTGCATGTCAGAGCACAAACCAAACCAAGTCCAAGCAATTGTCTGTAGACCTCCGAGACAGGATTGTATCGAGGCACAGATCTGGGGAAGGGTAGGCAGCTTTGAAGGTCCCAATGAGCACAGTGGCTTCCATCATCCGTAAATGGAAAAAGTTTGGAACAACCAGGACTCCTCCTAGAGCTGGCCGCCCGGCCAAACTGAGCGATTGGGGGAGAAGGGCCTTAGTCAAGGAGGTGACCAAGAACCTGATGGTCACTCTGACAGAGCTCCAGCATTTCTCTGTGGAGAGAGGAGAACCTTCCAGAAGAACAACCATCTCTGCAGAAATCTACCAATCAGGCCTGTATGTAGAGTGGCCAGACGGAAAACACTCCTCAGTAAAAGGCACATGACAGCCATCTGGAGTTTGCCAAAAGGCACCTGAAGGACTCACAGACCATGAGAAACAAAATTCTCTGGTCTGATGAAACAAAGATTGAACTCTTTGGCCTGAATGGCAAGCATTATATCTGGAGGAAACCAGGAACTGCTCATCACCTGGCCAATCCCATCCCTACAGTGAAGCATGGTGGTGGCAGCATCATGCTGTGGGGATGTTTTTCAGAGGCTGGAACTGGGAGACTAGTCAGGATCAAGGAAAAGATGAATGCAGCAATGTACAGAGACCTCCTTGATGAAAATCTGCTCCAGAGCACTCTGGACCTCAGACTGGGGTAAAGGTTCATCTTCCAACAGGACAATGACCTTAAGCACACAGCCAAGATAAAAAAGGAGTGGTTACGGGACAACTCTGTGAATGTCCTTGAGTGGCCCAGCCAGAGTCCAGACTTGAACCCGATTTAACATCTCTGTAGAGATCTGAAAATGGCTATGCACCGATGCTCTCCATCCAACCTGATGGAGCTTGAGAGGTCCTGCAAAGAAGAATGGGAGAAAAAGCCCAAAAATAGGTGTGCCAAGCTTGTAGCATCATACACAAAAAGACCTGAGGCTGTAATTGGTGCCAAAGGTGCTTCAACAAAGAATTGAGCAAAGGCTGTAAATAGTTATCTATTATTAGAAAATTACTTATTACATGTGATTTTATTAGTTTTTTTTTATTTTTAATAAATATGCAAAGATTTCAATAAACTTCTTTAACGTTGTCATTATGTGGTATTGTTTGTAGAATTGAGGAAAATAATGAATTTAATCCATTTTGGAATAAGGCTGTAACATAACAAAATGTGGAAAAAGTGAAGCGCTGTGAATACTTTCAGGATGCATTGTATATGCCAATATATGTTTCACACTCAAATATAAGTGAGAAATTAAAGCAGTCTGCAGGACTCGATAACAGATCTGACATCAGAGCGACAGTTTGAACCAAAGGTGCACCTGCTTACTAGGGTCACAAAACACAATACCTACTGTTTGTTGTTCAATTAATAATAAAAGATAAATACAATTCCATTATCTTAATATGTAAAAGCATTGAGGTGCAGAGGGGCGCACTTCTGAAAAAAAAGTAAATAATATATCCTCTTGTGTGGCCCCGTCTGTCAACTGTCTATGTCAACAATGCTACGGGCCGCCCCTGGACCTCCTGTCGCCTTTATTGGCTCATTACAGTATAGTTTGAAGTAATCACTGAAAATCAATTTAATAATTATATGACTTATTTAAGTCAAATTTCACAACTTTTTGCAAAGTTTCTGCTTATAGACTCTCAGCCAGATAATAAAGACAATATTACAACAATAGGGCCTCCTGCACATTACTCAAACATGTTCAATAAGAACAGCAGACAGACCGTAGATTAATAGAGAAGTTGAGAGCGATCTGAGAACTCAAGATGGAGAGAGTCTATTTAAAGATACAGCACATACACCAACTCACGGAAACAGAATTATGTCTGATTCAACAGACAATCCAAAGATTTTTACTATAAAATAAGATACAAGTATATAAAATATGAAAAGATGAAAGACATCAAAGTTACAACATGTACACAAGTCCATCATCTTTCACATGAACACAGACAGATGCATTTGATCTGTAACACACAGTAATAACTGCAGTCTTCACTCTCATCATCACTATAACACAAAACATTATTTATATATGAACAGAATAAAGATGAACACTGAGACAGTAAATCTACAGTATAGACCTGAGCACCCACATCACCATCATGTGTTTTATCTTCAGCAGAATATCTTTTATAACAGACACACACACACACACACACACACACACACACACACACACACACACACACCACCACTAACGCTGCCTTACGTGATGAGAGCTGCCCACACGGGAAGTGTTCATGGACAGCCCATTTTCTCACTGCGAGAGCATGATTATGGCAAAGTTGTGGTCGCGGCTTTCCTCAGGAAAAGCCCTCCTAGTGGCTACCTGCTGCAGTCCTTCTGCATACGGGTTCAAGGCTTAGACTCAAGATGGTGACAAGTATGGGTGCTGCATTCGAAGCTCCGACACATCACTGCAGTTTTTTGTTTGTTTTGTTTACAGTTTTTTTTTTTTTGTCTTGGATGTTGTCTGCCTTATTGTATACTACAGATAAATGCTTTTGAACATTGGTTCTGCAATTACATACTGAAATCCACACTTCAAATTCCTCAGTGCTGACCCGCTGTTTACAAACACGCCAGCGGAGACCATTGTCTGGGCAGACCGGCCGCAGAAACGTAGAAAGAATAGGGAAAAAGAGCCGGCGTTCTCATCAGAGTAAGACGTCGTGCAAATCGACCCCCTCTACCAAGTATTCTACTGGCAAACGTTCAATCTCTGGACAACAAGATCTGCAAGTTGAGAGCACGGATCTCTTTCCAACAGGAGACGAGGGACTGCTGCATTATATGCCTTACAGAACTTGGATGTCCAGACTCAGCCATCGAACCCGCTGGGTTATCCATTCACCGAGCGGACAGAGCGAAAGACCTCTCAGGTAAAAGCAGAGGTGGTGGTGTATATTTTATGATCAACAAATCCTGGTGTGATCAGATGAACGTACATTTTATAAAGTCTTGAAAGTCTGGAATTTCTCATGCTTCTGTGTCACCATTCTGGCTACCAAGGGAATTCACAGCGGTCATTATCACAGCTGTGTACATCCCCCCACATGCCGACACAGACCGGGCACTCAAGGAACTGTATAGGAGTATAAGTGAGCAGGAAACCACGAACCCTGAGGTCACGTTCATTGGAACCGGTGACTTTAACAAAGCCAATTTGAAAACAATCGCACCAAAATACCACCAATACATCAGCTTCAACACACGAGGGGACCGGGTTTTGGACCATTGCTATTCTCCTTTCCGGGATGGCTACAAATCCCTCCCCCGCCCACCATTTGGCAAATCAGACCACTCTTCCGTTCTGCTTCTGCCTAATTACAGGCAGAAACTGAAACAGGAAGCACCCACCCTCAGAATGATTCAGTGGTGGTCGGACCAATCAGACTCTACACTACAAGACTATTTTGATCACGTGGACTGGGAGATATTCCGGTCCGCCTCTGATGACGACATCGAGGTTTACACTGATAGCGTAATATGTTTCTTCAGGATGTGCGTAGAGGACGTTGTTCTGACCAAAACAATACGGATTTACCCCAACCAGAAACCATGGGTTAACAGTGATGTTAGCGTGGAACTTAATGTGCGGACCTCCGCTTTTAACTCCAGGTACGCGGAGGAGTATAAACAAGCCAGTTATGCCCTCCATAAAACTATCAGAGCAGCCAAATGCCAGAACACACACAAGATTGAAGGACAGTTCAACACCACCGACTCTAGAAGCATGTGGCAGGGAATTAACAACATCACGGACTACAAAGGGAATAAAAGCTCCGCCGTGAACACCACTGCCTCTCTCCCGGACGAGCTAAATATATTTTATACTCGTTTGAGGGAAATAACACCGCCCTCGCGGAGAGTGCACTCGCGGTCGATGCTGCAGAGGTTGGTTCACTCTCTGTCTCTGTTTTGGATGTAACCCGATCCTTCTGACGGGTGAACATCCGTAAAGCAGCGGGTCCAGATGGCATTCCGGGCCACGTCATCAGAGCGTGCACGAATTAACTGACTGGTGTTTTTACAGACATTTTCAACTTGTCCCTCTCCTTGTCTGTAGACCCCACATGCTTCAAAACATCCACCATTGTGCCTGTACCAAAGCAATCAAAAATCACTTGTTTAAATGATTGGTGTCCTGTTGCTCTGACCCCCCATCATCAGCAAATACTTTGAGAGGCTAATCAGAGATTACATCTGCTCTGTGCTGCCCACCTCACTGGATCCATTCCAGTTTGCCTACCACAATAACCGCTCCACTGATGACGCCATTGCATCTACACACTGCTCTCTCTCCCACCTGGAAAAAAGGAACACATATGTGAGAATGAGCTACAGGTCAGCATTCAACACCATAGTGCCCTCCAAACTTGATTTGAAACTCTGGACTCTGGGCTTAAACAGCTTGCAGATGTCAGGTGGTTAGAATGGGCAACATCTCCTCATCACTGACCCTCAACACTGGAGCCCCGCAGGGCTGTGTTCTCAGCCCACTCCTGTATTCCCTGTACACACATGACTATGTGGCAACACATAGCTCCAATGCCATCAAGTTTGCTGACAATACGACGGTGGTAGGTCTGATCACTGACAATGATGAAACAGCCTACAGAGAGGAGGTGCACACTCTGACACGCTGGTGTCAGGAGCACAACCTCTCCCTCAACGTCAGTAAGACCAAGGAGTTTGTAGAGGACTTCAGGATGAAAGACGGAGAACACAGCCCCATCACCATTAATGGAGCACCGGTGTAGAGATTCAACAGCTTCAAGTTCCTCTGTGTCCACATCACCGAGGAACTCACATGGTCCGTCCAAACTGATGCCATTGTGAAGAAGGCTCACCAGAGCCTCTACTTCCTGAGACTGCTGAGGAAGTTTGGAATGAACCACCACATCCTCACACGGTTCTACACCAGCACTGTAGAGAGCATCCTGACTGGCTGCATCACTGCCTGGTGCAGCAATAGCACCGCCCACAACCGCAAAGCCTTGCAAAGGGTTGTGCGAACTGCCAGACACATCATCGGAGGTGAGCTTCCCTCCCTCCAGGACATCTATACCAGGCAGTGTGGGAAAAAAGCTCGGAGGATCATCAGAGACTCCAGCCAACCGAGTCATGGTCTGCTCTCACTGCTACCATTAGGCAGACGGTATCGCAGCATCAGGAACCACAGCAGCTGACTACATGACAGCTTCTTGCCCCAAGCAATCAGACTTTTGAACACTTGATCTCTCACGATCAATATACATCAGCACTTTATTAATCTTATTATCTCACACTGGACTGTTATAAATTATATTCATTTTACAATACAACCTACTGTCTATATATTTTTTATATACTTTTTTTTATTGTATGTGTATTCTACATAAAGTTGTTTATTGTAAATTGGTATATGTCTCATCACTGTCATAACTGCTATGTTGCACACACACACACAAATAACAGAAGATAATATAGAATATAATAAAATACTCACAGAGTATAAGAGGCAGCACACTGGACTCCATACTGTCACATTAATGAACAGTTTAAACTGCGCTGTATGTCTAAACCAAACACTTCCTGTGTTCAAATGTCATTTCACACTTCAGAGACAGAAATAAATGGGGCGATGCCAAGGGTCTACAGACCAATGCATGCAGAACACAAAATAAGATATTTAACTTCTCTTTTAGTGCATTTAAGTTGTTGAAGATGTTCCTCTTTAATTTGAGCAAAGACTTGAACATGAACATCTAAACACACACATGCAAATCATGTCGACTAAATCAGACACACAAGTGACTCTGAAGTGAATTAAATTCAGACTGTCTGTGATTCACAGTAAGATTTAAAATGTGTTAATTTCTCCTCTAAATGAGGGCTAAACCATAATGGTCACTTAAACTCTCTCAGTATCGGGGTGTTAAAGAAGTGAAACTGCTGCACCAGATCTGCTGACACAACATGTTCTGTGTTCATGGAAACAAACACAAACAGAAAAGCTGTGAAAACAGAGTGAGAATGTTTAAAGTCACATGTGAAGAGAAGATAGGGATACTATAAAGCAACAACATGGCAAAAATATACAATACATTCAATTACTAGAAAAAAACTTTGCATTTTGGACATTTTAACTAACAAAGCAACAGATTCAGTGAAAATATTTGCGCAATGAAATGATCAATAAACTGTCTAAAAGGTTGAGTGATTGACTTTACCTTTTTACATGTCTTTAAAAAAAAAAAAAAAAAAAAGTGCCAAATTCCAAAAAGAGTGAGAAAAGACTAAGGGCGTTTTCACACATGGCTTGTTTGGAGCATTTGTTTCAGAACCTGGTGCATTTTCTTCCTTGGTTCGGTTCGTTTAGGCATATATGAACACGGTAATCACACTCAGATCCGTAACAAAACAATCGGTCTCGGACCTACTGCAAACAAATTCTGGAGCGATTCGCTTGTGGTGAGAATGCAGACTGACCCAGCGGACCAACCTGTATCACAATGTATGATGGGCCAATATGGAAGTCTTTCTTTCACAGTTTCCTTTATATTGCATTGTGTTACAAGGCAACACAATGCAAAAGAAGGTTAAACATTCGTGAAATGCTGATAAGCTATGGGTCAGCATAGGTGACCTATAAGCTAAGCTATAGGTAAGCGATAGATATGCGACTAACAATGAACATACCGTATGAACCAAATTCTGTTGGTGAGCATATCATGGCACCACACAATCAAAGTGCACCTTCTTTTCTGAAAGTGTTTTGTGATTGCTCTTCTCGTGCAAACTGCTGAACCTTTGTGCGCACCAAACAAGCGGACCCAGACTGCCTGAAAAGTGGGTCTTGGTCCGCTTCCAGACAAACTCTGGTGCAGTTTGAATGATATATGAATGCAACATAGACCAAAGACATCTAAACGGACCAAAAATAGGAAGTAATTTGCCTAATACTGACCTAAAGCATACCTGGTTCTTGTCTTCATAGGAGCTATGTTGCCCATTACATTTCGGGACAGGCATCGGAACCACCCGCCAGCCACCTATGCAGCATATCTTAATTTGTGTGTGCAACGGAGGAATTCCTGGTGCTGTTTTGACTCTTTAAAACATTTTATTAGCTCTTAGTTTGTTCTCAGCAGATACAAATACCACCATATATACTTATATAAATATAACGAGCACATTTCGCCCAGCAGCCAGCATTGTTTTGGAAGATCAGCAAGTTCCATCAAAAAATCTGTCATAAAAGCTGTCCAAACAGGTTGTGACTTTTTCCTGATGCCTTTGGTTTTGTATCGTTAGGTTCGGTGTTAAAAATGCCCGTGAAATGCTAAGCGAACCAGGACTAAATCTATTATTTTCTTTGTGGTCCGGACCAAAAGGACCAAGAGAACCGAACTACAAGTCAGAACATACCCTCACTCACATGTGACTTACGTAAACACATTTTGGTCCTTTTGGAAATGTTGCCTTGTGAAATCGATCCGAACCAAAGAGAAAATGCAACATAGTAATAATTTAGTCCCATTTCATAACAAAGAAAACAGTCTACAAGTCTGAAAACACTTTGAAAGTGAAAAATGTGTATTTTCCATTTAGTTTGACAGTAAATGTTTTTGCACATGCTGTTTTTGCCAGTCTCTGATGCTCACAGTGATGGGAAGTCTGATTCTTTTCCATAAACCGATTCTTTTGGACAGTTTGTTTCAATGAACTGCTTCAAAAAAACGATTGAACAGTTAATTTATGTCATCACGTAATGACATCACTATATATAATGCTAATACCAACATCATAGAATACATGTAATATATACATGCACAAACACATTCAATAAAGCCATATGTAAGGGCATATTGCTGATTATAACATTTTATTTAATTAAGTTATTATAATAAGGGTTTTATTGTCATCAGTGTTTTATTCAACAATCTTACAATACAGCCTACAAATTTTGCACCTGTAGAACCCAATACTGACACCGATATACACAAATGTATGTTCTACACATTTAAAGCATAAAAAGTGATTAAACTAATCTTAATCAACCCATCCTTTTTTACAGAAACCATGATCCAGCTCATCACAACTTGAGATATAATCTGCATGCACAACACTCAATAGTAAAATTTGTTTACATCTCTCAACTGAAATGTTTTGTCCCTTCATTCAATTCCTCGGTTCACATCAGCTGCTTACTGTGTCAAGTGGTTTTTATTGTCGTTTCAACCATATACAGTTAGTACAGTACGCAGCGAAATGAGACAACGTTCCTCCAGGACCATGGTGCTACATAAAACAACATAGGACAAACACAGTACCACATGAGACTACACATACTAAATAAAGTACCTAAATAAAGTGCACGTGCAAATGTGTGCAAAAAGTACGGGACAGTACAATAAATTACTGTACTAACAATGAACAGGACAATAAACACAGTGAGAGACAGTGCAGCGCCGACCTGTACACAGTAGTGCAAAAAAGATGACAGTTCCTAAAAATGTAATGTAAACATAACATACTATGAGATAGTGTTCTATGGACATAGCAGTTATTGAGGTAGCAAACAGTTATAAAGTGAAAGTAATTAAAGTGCAACTCAGGACATGTGTGTGTGTGTGTGTGTGTGTGTGTGTGTGTCAAACCAGTCTCTGAATATTGAGGAGTCTGATGGCTTGGGGAAAGAAGCTATTACACAGTCTGGCCGTGAGGACCCGAATGCTTCGGTACCTCTTGCCAGACGGCAGGAGGATGAAGAGTTTGTGTGAGGGGTGTGTGGGGTCATTGATGGAGGGAAGAGAGACCCCGATGATCTTCTCAGCTGTCCTCACTATCCTCTGCAGGGCTTTGCAGTCTGAAACGGTGCAAGTCCCAAACCAGGCAGTGATGCAGCTGCTCAGGATGCTCTCAATAGACCCTCTATAGAATGTAGTGAGGATGGGGGGTGGGAGATGTGATTTACTCAGCCTTCGCAGAAAGTACAGATGCTGCTGGGATTTCTTGGTAACCGAGCTGGTGTTGAGGGACCAGGTGAGGCTCTCCGCCAGGTGAACACCAAGGAATTTGGTGCTCTTGACGATCTCCACAGAGGAGCAGTCGATGTTCAGCAGAGACCGTTCGCCCTGTGCTCTCCTAAAGTCAACAACCATGTCTTTTGTTTTGTCCACATTCAGAGACAGGTTGTTGGCTCTACACCAGTCTGTTAGCCGCTGCACCTCTTCTCTGTATGCTGACTCATCGTTCTTGCTGATGAGACCCACCACGGTCGAGTCATCGGCGAACTTGATGATGTGGTTCGAGCTGTGCATTGCTGCACAGTCGTGAGTCAGCAGAGTGAACAGCAGTGGAAGCACACAGCCCTGGGGGGCTCCAGTGCTCCGTGTGGTGGTGGTGGAGATGCTGTTCCCGATCCGGACTGACTGAGGTCTCCCAGTAAGAAAGTCCAGGATCCAGGTGCAGAGGGAGGTGTCCAGGCCCAGCAGGTTCAGCTTTCCAATCAGGTGCTGGGGAATGATTGTGTTGAATGCTGAGCTGAAGTCTATGAACAGCATTCGAACGTATGAGTCCTTTTTTCCATGTGGGTGAGGGCCAGATGGAGGGTGGTGGCGATGGCGTCGTCTGTTGAGTGGTTTGGACGATACGTGAACTGCAGTGGGTCTAGTGAGGGGGGCAGCTGGGTCTTAATGTGCCTCATGACGAGCCTCTCGAAGCATTTCTCGATGATGGGTGTGAGTGGAGCGTTTGCAAAGAAGAGTTGGCAAAAGCAGATATAGTATAGAGTAACTTGTGGATCAGTTTTGACTCAAGACGCAAACTCTTTCAAACAATTCAGTCCAATTTGTTAGTTCTCGGGGCAGTTGGTAGTGCGGGTTGGCCACTAATCGCAGGGTTGGTGGTTCGAATCCTGGCCCACACGACTCCACATGCCAAAGTGTCCTTGGAACCCCAAGTTGCTCCCAATGGCAGGCTAGCACCTTGCATGGCAGCTCTGCCGCCATTGGTGTATGAATGTGTTTGTGAATGGGTGAATGAGTCACAGTGTAAAGCGTTTTGAATACCGTTAAGATTAAAAAGACGCTATATAAGTTCAGACCATTTAGTTCAACTCATTCATTAAAAAGTCACTGAACATCACTAGGCGGGAGGTGAACGAATCAATTCTGTTTCCTGAAGAGCCTATGTGGCTCTCACATGAATAATGAACGAAATTACTTGAATAAAGATTTGTTCAATTTGCTGAATGAGTTTCAAAGGTCCAAGTCAGTGAAATGATCTGATCTTCTCATCACAAGTGCAAGCAAGAGATGGAGAATATTTTAAATAAAGTACGTATGTGTATGTGTTGTATCCGCTCTCAGACAGAATAATCACATTAGGACACACAAACACTTAAAACTGATGCAGAGTAACAGATATACTGATTTTTTTGAGTTATAGGGATACAGAGAAGATTGTTCATGCTTAGCAGAACTTTTAAGGCCTTATAAAACAATTCAACCTCTTAGATCTTCTTGTCGTGATCTGTTTACTCTTCCAGGATCCAGATGCAAAACAAATGGTGATGGAGCGTTACTACACCCCTAAATCTATGCCCAATATGTAACTATTTATCAGTAATGTATGGATGTTAGTGGCTCATTTTGCTCAACACAGGGGTAGATGGGCACACAGTCGTCATGAGAGGGCGCCCTTCTGACAAAAAAACAAAACATTTAAAAAACATTATCTTGTGTGGTGTATCCTATCAGCCGCCTATGTCACCTATGCTACAGGCGACCCTGGACCTCCTGTCCCGTTTGTTGGCACATTACAAGAAAATTGTTTTTATAAGTATTAACAAATATTTTTATAACACAACTTTTGACCAGCATGGTCTGAAAATCACTTTAATAATTATATGACTTATTTAAGATCAGCTTAAAAGTACAGCTTTTTAAAAAGTTTCTGCTTATAGTCTCTCAGCCAGATAATGCAACAATTACAACAATAGGGCCTCCTGCACATTACTCAAACATGTTCAATAAGAACAGCAGACAGACTAGATTAATAGAGAAGTTGAGAGTGATCTGAGAGCTCAAGATGGAGAAAGTCTATTTAAAGATACAGCACATACAACACCAACTCACGGAATCAGAAATATGCCTGATTCAACAGACAATCCAAAGATTATTACTATAAAATAAGATACAAGTATATAAAATATGAAGAGATGAAACACATCAAAGTTACAACATGTACACAAGTCCATCATCTTTCACATGAACACAGACAGATGCATTTGATCTGTAACACACAGTAATAACTGCAGTCTTCACTCTCATCATCACTATAACACAAAACATACATATATTCATATATACAGCATAGACCAGGACACCCAGATCACCATCATGTGTTTTATCTTCAGCAGAATGTATTTTCTAACACACACACACACACACACACACAAAGAAATAACAGAAGATAATATAGAATAAAATAAAATACAGAGTATAAGAGGCAGCACACTGGACTCCATACTGTCACATTAATGAACTGTTTGTACTGTGCTTTGTGTCTAAACTAAACACTTCCTGTGTTCAAACGTCATTTCACACTTCAGAGACAGAGATAGGGGGGTGGAGAAAGACAAGGGTCAATGCATGCAAAACACAAAACAAGATATTTAACTTGTCACAATAACAGGATTGCAGTTGAAAATGCTGATAATGATAAATCGGCTGATAGATTTTTACATTTATAGCGTGCATGTTGGATATTTATTGCATTTAGCACAAGTGTACTGTTCAACCAATTTCCCATAATAACCAGGAAGTAAATGAAGATTTACTTAGAAGGACTTTTATTTTGAAATGTTTCTACTTCCAGCTGCTCAAACGGTAAAATATCAGTAAAAATATCAGCAGAACAAATTCAAATCTGAACAACTGCAGAAACAAACAAAACAAATCATTACTGAGTCCTGCAATACAACTGACTGAACTGAGCAATGCTTACTTATGATTCAACTTTTATTTACACACACCTGATCTTACACACATAATGGAAATAGATGAAACCCACAGAGCTGAAACCACAACCACTAGTCCACTGATCTTTTTTAGACTGCGAGATCTGAGTGTATTTGATTACAATGAAAACTCTCTTAAACTCTCTCAGTATCAGGCCGTTAAAGGGAGTTAAAGAAGAAGCTGAAAGTCTGACCCGTCAAGTCAACAGTGTGAAACTGCTGCACCAGATCTGCTAACACAACATGTTCTGAGTTCCTGGAAACAAACACAAACAGAAAACTGTGAAAACAGAGCGAGAATGTTTAAAGACACATATGAAGAGAAGATAGTGATAATGATAAAACAACAACATGGAAAAACAATACATGCAATTACTAGAAATATCCTAGTTCCTGTTTCATGTCATGTGATTTCCTGTTTCCCTACATGTCCATGAGTCTTGCTTGCATTGGTTTATTGTTTCATTATGTTGTTATCAGTTCTAGTTTGTCAATGGTTTTAGTTTATTAGTTTTGTTATCTTGTTTATAGTTCTGTCTGTTCATTCATAACTTATTGTTTTACCCAATGTCTGTGTATTTAAGCCATTGTTTGTATGTGAATGTAACTTTGTTGTATCATTTGAAGTCTAGTCAGGTCAGGTCTAGCCAAGTCATGTCATGTCATATCATTTTTAAGTAAAGCCATGTCATGTCATGTTTAAATCAAGTCTAGTCTTAGTCAAGTCAATTTCATGTTTATGTTTAATTCATGTTTGTAGTCAGGGCTTCTGGATTTCACATTTCTAAAATAAAACTGCACTTGAGTTCTTCACATCCTCATCATCGTCTTCATCATTGCCAGCATCAACTTCGTTACATCAATATTTCAAGCCGCTAGTTCACTGACAATTCAAGTTTTCAGAGCTTTGTATTTTAGACATTTTAATGAACATAGCAACAGATCCAGTGAAAATATATGTAGCAATGAAATGCTCAAACTTTCTAATGTTGAGGGACTGACTTTACTGACTACCCTGCAGAAAGCAGACACCCCCCGCCTCACGGCCTGCCACTAAGAACTTGAGGAAGGCTTCGAAGCACCCCTGAGATGGGTGACCCAGTGATGTGGAGACCCGCTTAGGCCTGGAGCTGGTGAACAGACCACTAAATCCACTGGTGGAGGGCCAGGAGATGAATCCATTGTTGCCTTTTCTTTGATTTCCTCGCATGCCCGACGGGCTGAAAAAGAGCGGTTTCCTCACTCCCAGGGTCACGGCAATCATTATCACGACCGCTGGACACCACTTTGCATTACAGCAGGTATGGCACTACAGAGGCAGGTCCCCCGCCCCACGCGCCCAGCTCTGGCACAAACACACCCACACCAGGGCGGTTGTGACAAATGGCGAGGACGTGTTCCCTCCTCCCCCGTTGCTGACCGATCAATACGGTGGGTCCCCGGAGCCAGGTAAGTGCTTCAATGTCGTAGACACAGCATGGCCATGAATTTGGAGTTTGAGCCCCCTCGACGTGGCGCCTCCAGCTCCGACCCGCCGCGAGACCTCACCCAGCGGTATGTCCGATGTGTTGTTCCCTTGGTCCCCCTCACCCGGAGCTTGGAGGCGTGGCTTGCGCTCCCCAACCCGTCGTGAAGGCTGACGAGGACCGTCCAACTCAGCTATGCAATTCAGTTCTCCAGATGCCCTTCCCGGTTCAGCGGCATCCGGTTTACCTCAGTGAAGGACGAGAATGGTGCTGCCCTATGTGCAGAGATTGCGACCCTTCTACAAAAGGATGAGATAGAGCCTGTCCCTCCAGCTGAGATGAAGAAGGGGTTCTACAGCCCCTACTTCATCGTACCAAAGAATGGTGGTGGGTTGCAGCCAATCTTGGACCTGCGAGTACTGAACCGGACCTTGCACAGACTCCCGTTCAAGATGCTAATGCAGAAACCAATTTTAGCAAGCATTGGTTCACGGTTGTAGACCTGAAGGACTCACACTTCCATGTATCAGATTTATCTCGACATAGGCCCACCAGTACAGGGTCCTCCCCTTCAGCCTGTTCCTATTGCCTCACATCTTCACAAAAGTCATGAGGCAGCCCTTGCCCTGCTAAGGGAAGTGGGCATCCGCATCCTCAACTATCTTGATGAGTAGTTGATTCTAGCTCACTCTCGAGACTTGTTATGTGTGCACAGGGACCTGTTACTCAGGGACCTCAGCTGGCTGTGGCTTTGGGTTAACTGGGAAAATAGCAAGCTCTCCCAGGTTCAGAGCAGCTCTTTTCTCAGTATGGGGTTAGACTCAAGAGCAAGCACAGTCGATGCTATACTGCCTGAAGTCATTCAGGTGGAGAACAGTGGTCCCACTGAAACAATTCAGAGGCTCCTAGGCATATGGCATCCTCGGTGGCAGTCACAATGCTCGGATTGATGCATATGAGACCACTTCAGCACTGGCTTCAGACTCTGGTTCTGAGATGGGCATGGGGCCGTATGGCACATCGCGTGGTCATCATGCCAATCTGTCACTGCCTGTTCAACCCTTGGACAGACCTTTCATTTCTGCGGGCAGGGGTACCCTTAGTGCAGGTGTCCAGGCATGTTGTGGTTATGAAAGATACCTCAAAGTGTGGCTGGGGTGCCGTGTGCAATGTGCGTGCAGTCGCCGGCTCCTGAACAGGGCTATGACTGCATTGGCATATCAACTCCCTCCAGTTGCTGGCAGTATTGCTTGCCCTTCAGAGGCTTCTGCTGTTGATCCAGGACAAGCGCGTGTTGGTCCAGGTGGACAACATGGCGACAGTAGTAATAATCCTTAGAAGAAAAATAGGGCTCCGCACTTTCAGTGCTTGGGCCCTAATAATAAATATAGCTGCAAGCAGCGGTGACGGGCCCAAGCACCTTGGGTCCATTTCCACTCAGTGGCTTTTGGAAAACAAAGCATGATGGACACAACAACAACTAAACATTGATGTAAACTTGGACTCTAAACTTACAAAGTGTAATAGATAAATGCCACCATTCCAGTTTGAATAAAACTTGTAATTTAATCCACTGACATGACAACACTTTTAAAGCTATCAAGCAGCCCTTCAAAATTTTCCATTGGCAGTGTCTAAACAATTTTGAAGAGATTTGGGTAAAAGAGGACTCTTTCAAAGTCTGTTGTAAGTGCCACATTTCCTGCAGCCAGTTGGTGGGACTATGACCATGACCCACAATAGCCACATCCATGTGATTAACCCCCAAGAAAAAAATCATACAATTCTATTTTCACACCATGCATGCAGAAGATACAAGACACTTCCTGTTTTCTTATTTTTACCATTAGTTTATTGAATCGCTATGGCAGCACCATTCAATATTTAAAAATCTGTTTACAATATAGCATCTTTGATGTCCTGACATAATGTTGTCTAAATGTGGTGATAGTCGCATGAATCATCATTTAGAGAATCTATCTATCTACCTATTTATATAAATTTTTATCTGTAATTTTACATTTTAAAATTCTATTTGATAACTGGTTAATTTAACATGGAGAAGTTTTGACATGCCTTGACATTTGTGCTTTTTTTGTTGCTTTAAAAATCCTGTTTCTTAATCCTGACATTATCTACTCATTGGTAATTGCTGCTGCTAAGCCACTCTGAAAAGAGCGAGAACAGTTCTACAAGAGCGCGTTCAGTGTCTGTACATTCATGTGCACATGCAACTGTGCCTCACCGCATCCAGCAAATCATGCACCATGCATATTTGCGAGCTTAATATTGTCTTGCTTGCATGTCTCCAAGAGCTCGATTAGAAGACTTTTTTCATTCCAGGCACTTTTTGTGCTCTCTTGCTTGTTTTCTGCTTGCACTTGTTATAAATGCAGCACTGACCTGATCGGGCAAGTGACAGTTTTAGCAACTGGCCGATATCTCTCTCACAATGGCTCCGGGCAATCAGGCAGTCCATATTGTCGAATATTTTATATTTGGACTCACTGTAATATTTTCTTATATATATGCACATTAGTGATGGTTGAGGGGAGTCCCCTGTTCACTGTGTTAAGCACTTTGAGTGTATTGTCAGAAAAGCGCTATATAAATGTAATTTTCATTCATTCATTCGTACCTCAATACCAAGTATGCTGACTCAGCCACTAGTGATCTATTGGATATGGCCTCACTTGTAGATACATGGTTCACGGCAAAATACATCCCATGTGAAAAGATTGATGCACTGAAACACAAAGCTGTCTTGGAGATAGAGTCTCTACTGGCTGATCAGTACAGCTGTCAGCCTGAACCAGCAGTACCCACTGTGCCTGAGCCTGCAGACCAAGAAGCAGCAGTGCTACCAACAGCTAAGTAGTAGTCATCACTGTCAAGCTTCTTTAAGCAGAACACATCAACCAGCACCACACTGACACAGAGTGAGGCAACTGAAAATAAACTTTCAAGTTACTTGCAGTCAGTTAGTTTAGAGAGTGATACAGATCCTCTCAAATGGTGGAAGGAACATGAAATTGTCTTTCCAGCACTGAGCCACTTGGCAAAGAAGGAACTTTTTGTACCAGTCAACAGTTCCCCTTCCGAAAAGGTTTTCAGTTGCAGTGGTAACATTGTCATCCCTGAAGCCTGAGGCTGTTGTTAGGCTATTTTTCCTTGCACAAAACCTGTAAGAGATGTACAGGACTACATAGGATGAAACAATCTTTGTCTGGTAAAGAACTGTCGACCTCTGTAGAAAACTGAACTACTTTGTCAGAGCAAGAAGGCCCGTTATTATTTTTGTTCTGTTTAAATTTTTATTGTTATTTGCACAGCTGTGTATTTTGTTAAGCAGGAGAGGAAAACCTGTAATTGTATTTTAATCAGTCTGTTATTGTTATTGAAAACAACCAAAGGAGTTTTCTCAGAGATAGGCCTATTTATTTTGAATGTAGGGTAGGCTTACAATAACTGGATTTTTATGTTTTTTAAATTAATTAGCCTGTATGTTCTATTGTGAGGCTATATAAATTCAATTACTCATTATATTCGATGTTAATTTTTTTATAAATATATTTTCTTCATATTTTCATAACGGAGACATGAAATCACGCTGAATTTCTCAAGAGTTGTATTCCTTAATTTTCTCGGATCTCTCCAAGAGTCACCCATTGGCTGTTCATGGCAAACGTCACTCATTCACATGCACAATCTTCAGGGTTAATCATGAACTCAGGATCAGTCTCTTCAGCCACTTCAGCTGTCCCCTCAACTGATCCTTCTACCTACGGGTATGAGGCCACCCCGGTTGGTGCTGAAGGCAATTTGGGGTCTTCTATGAGTTCGGTTCTGCTGGACAAACCCCACAGACTGCCTATTCCCTGTTACACTTGTTTGCTCCCAACCAGTTCTGGGATGAGACAGGCAGCTCGCCTCAGTGCCGGCCTAATGTCTCTTTCGGAGCTAGCGGGTTGGATGAGATGACAATCGCTGCAATGGAGAGCGTCTTGGTGATGTCAGATGCTGAGGACTCGACCAGGCTGGTGTCTTTGAGTGTGCTAACCCAGTCTGAGGCTGATGCGGAGCTGACCGCCATACTTGCCCAGGTTGCCGTGAATGTTGGGCTAGAGTGGAACCCTCCACCCGCCCCGATCCTTCAGCTTGTCCGCTCTCACTTCCCTCGATGCCAGAATGGCCAAGGGCTTTGCCGCGGTACCCCAGGTGGATAAGGCGATCGCGGCACACCTGTGCCTGCTGAGTGCCGCCAAATGGCAGAGTCGCCTGGCAATCCTTTCCCAAGCCTGTAGGACTAAGTCCTCTCTGGCGCCCAAAGCCTACAGCGCTGCCAGTCAGGCCGCCTCAACACTGCATGCCATGATCCTCTTACAGGTCCATCAGGCCAAGGCACTAAAAGAGCTACACAAGGCTAGTTCTGACCCTGACGTGCTACAAGAACTGCACTCGGCGACCGACCTCGCCCTCCGTGCTACCAGGGTCATGGCGCACACACTCAGCCAGACAATGTCCACTCTCGTGGTCCAGGAGAGCCATCTGTGGTTGAACCAGGTTGAGAAGAGTGACGTGGACAAGGCACATTTCCTAAACATGCCCATCTCACAGGTCAGCCTTTCTGGCAACACCACTGAGGACTTTGTCAAGCAGTTCTCGGCGGTAAAGCAACAGACCAAGGCCATCCAGCACATCTTGCACCGGCGTGGTTCATGAGTGCACACCCCGTCTGTTTGCCAAGGGCGTCCCCCTGCGTCAACACATGTCCATGCAGCTCTGTCCCAGCCTGAACCAAGCTAGAGCCCCCTGCATGAGAGCACTCTTGAGAGTTACTCTGTGCACACAGGAAGCTGGTGCTCATGCACCTCAGCCATTTAGGGCTTCGGGTCAACTGGGAAAAGAGCAAGCTGTTCATCTCTTTTCTTGGAATGGAATTAGACTCAGTCTCAATGTTAGTGCACCTCACAAGCGAGCGCGCATAGTCTGTGCTGAACTGCCTGATCTTATCCAGTCGGAGAACGGTTAGTGCACCTCACAAGCGAGCGCGCATAGTCTGTGCTGAACTGCCTGATCTTATCCAGTTGGAGAACGGTGGTCCCACTGAAATACTTTCAGAGGCTCCTGGGGCATATGGCATCCTCATTGGCGGTCACACTGCTTGTGTTGATGCATATGAGACCACTACATCAATGGCTTCAGACTCAAGTCCCAAGGTACACATGGCACCATGGCACACATTGTGTGGCTATTACGCCGGCCTGCCACCACCTCTTGGACAAACATTGTGTTTCTGTGGGCTGGAGTCCCCCAACAGCAAGTGTCCAGGCATGTCGTGGTTACGACAGACATCTCCAAGTCAAGCTGGGGCACGGTGTGCGATGGGCATGCAGCAGCTGGTTCCTGGACAAGACCACGCCTGTGTTGGCACATCAACTGCCTCGAGTTGCTGGCAGTACAGCTTGCCCTGCGAAGGCTATTGCCACTGATCCAGGGCAAGCACGTTTTGGTCCGGACAGACAACATGGTGACAGTGGATTATATAATCCGCTAAGGCGGTTTACGCTCTTGTCGCAACTCGCCCGTCACCTCGTCCTCTGGAGTTAGCGGCGACTCAGGTTTCTGCGGGCCACTCACATCCCTGGCAACCTCAACACCACAGCAGACACACTGTCACGACAGGTGACGCTCGCTCAGGGGAGAGTTGAGACTCCACCCTCAGGTGGCCCAGCTTATTTAGAGTCGATTCAGCATGGCAGAGGTAGACCTGTTCGCCTCCCAGGAATCCTCCCACTGCCCGCTTTGGTATTCCCTGACGGGAGCCCCCCTCATCACAGATGCTCTGGCACACAGCTGTGCAAATATGCGTTATTCCCAGTGAGCCTACTTGCACAGACCCTGTGCATGGTCAGGGAGGACGAGGAACAAGTCACCCTTGTGGCACCGTATTGGCCCTCCCAGACTTGGTTCTCGAACCTCACACACCTCACGACAGCACCTCTCTGGCAAATTCCCTTGAGGAGGGACCTTCTTTCTCAGGGACGGGGTACCATCTGGCACCCACGCCCAGACATCTGGAACCTCCACTCCACCCTGGAAGGGACGCGGAAGACCTAAACAATCTACCGCCTGCAGTGGTTAACATGATCACTCAGGCCAGGGCTCCTTCTACAAGGCAGCTGTATTCCCTGAAGTGGCGTGTATTCGCCATAGCGAAGACCACTAGAGGTGTGCAGTCAGGTCAGTGCTTATCTTCCTGCAAGAGAAGCTGGAGGGGCGGCTGTCCGCCTCCACCCTGAAGGTGTATGTAGCTTCTATAGTAGCACACCACAATGCAGTTGAAGGTAAGTCCCTTGGTAAGCATGACATGATCATTAGGTTCCTGAGAGGCAGCAGGAGGTTAAACCCTCCTATTTGATTTTTAAGAAACCTTTTTTAATTCTTCAAAAAACAGCTGTTCAACAACAATGTGAGTGCAGCGTAGTTCTAGCGGGAAGACTAGCAGCTGTACATCATCGCACCATTAGCTGGGTAATTCCTAGCCAATCGCAGGTAAGCCATTGCTTTATAAGTCTGCTCACAATCTATCACATTGCTGTTTCAGTGTGCTAACACGGCAATAGACACGTTTCAACCTCTCCAGGCCACAGGGGAACCAGTGCACAGAACATCTCTGGAAGCCCACCTTCCCTTTCCAACGACCTCATCACTTCATCTCAACTTCTGCCAACATCAAACCCATGGGGAGTAAACAACCAGCAAACACAGATTTTCACCCATATCTCATTCATTTAGGAGATATCTCTCAATTGTATTTCACAACCCGGGAGGAGCGCGCTCCACGCCAAGTCCTTCAAAATCATCGGTTCAGGCAGCAGCTGGCTTCCATCAGAAATAAGCTAAGTCATTATCATATCCATCAAATGCATTCAGATTTAGTCATGGGTCTAGGCCTTCCGTTGCCATGTTTCCCATTCATTATAAAGTTGCAACACTGTCTGTTCATCACAATGCATCCGCATCAATATCAAATGCCAGTATTCATTTTCAACAGTGCATTCACTCTCATAGTAATGACAGGCAATTGCGCGATCTCATGAGGGCAACTCGGTCAAGGTTCATTCACATGTCATTCACCATGTTGCATACCCGAGCGATCCCCATCGGCAAATTAAGATAATTATTCAGGCACATCATTCATGTACAGTCAGTGCTTATTGTACGGGCTCCCATTACTCCATTCAGTAAGATATCTCCGTTTTGCTGGTCGCCTTCGCTCAAATCACGTAATGGGTGCTTTCTAATACAATTTATCATCCCTATGCCCTACCACTAGGAAAGACCGAGCCCATGATGCGCGCATTCCGAGGGAGCATGGCATCACAGTTTAACCCGTTGATGTGCGCCCCCTTTTTTGAGCACAAACCATGAAAATAACATCCTGAACTTAATTGGTTGTATTTACGAGATCCATTGGAGTATGGACACAGTTGTAGTACCTTTTGAAAGAAGACACTTTGGGCTTTACTTCCCATTTTCAGAATTAATACATGTTGTTAAAAAAAAGACTTTGGTAATGGACTTGTTTTGTTTATAAGAATCTAATATATAACATAATATAGAGATTTATAACATGAATGCTCCTCAGATTGCATAGCTTGTTGAAGAATGATGACGGAGGGCAATTCTTCCAGGTGAGATCTCATGTAACATATCAAGATTTATCTTTTTTTTTTTCATCATTGTGCTATTGGAGTTATAGAATGAACGCTTGTCATGGACAATTGACCCAAGTGGGTTGAACTGGATTCATCTGGCGATCCCGATTTCATAATAAGTGAATAAGTAATAATATGAGCCATTCTCTTTTAATGTGCATGGTCAGGGACGTTACATTTTAGCAGCAGGTAAGTAGGTCTGTCAAGCACTGGATAAAACCTGTGCGCCAAGTCTAGCTCATTAATATAATCTTGTTACTGTTAAAGGAAACCGTTATGCCGATTTTTACAAGATGTAGTAAGTCCCAGGTGTCTCCAGAATGCATCTATTAAGTTTCAGCTCAAAATACCCCACGGATCATTTACTATACCATGTTATTAACGTCTCTTTAGGGTGGAATCAGAAACACAGTGATTTTGTGCATGCCTCTTTAAATGCAAATAAGCTGCTGCTCCCCGCCTCCTTTCCGGAAGAGGGCTGTGCCTTTTCAGCTCCCGCTTCAGACACTTCAGCAACAACAAATCAGAACCTATATGATTGACAGCGTAAATACTGGAATTCAGCCATATATGTATGAATATATATATGTATATCCGGTCTCTGTGAATGCAGTCAAAGACAAAGGTAACTTTAGCGCATCAGCCATCATATCAGCTATCAAGCACATTCGGAAAGGAAATTTGCAAATTTTCACAAATATAAAGTGCTATACTTTCATCTTCAGGACGTAAAGCTGGGACACGAACAGATGGTACTTATCCATGCTCGAGAATCACATTTTTGAAGTTCCCCATTTATATGACACGCATTCACAAAGCAGTCCAGTGTAAAATGATTTGCACAAGCATACACACATTATTGTATGTTTTGGGGCACATTCCCTTCTAAAACGAAACTGTCCACCGCATCTTCAGCGGCGCTATGCCGGGAGAACATGAAGATTCTCATGTTCACTTTTACAGCCAACAACAAAACCTGTATGAAGCGGAGACCTTATTCTTTTCACTGTATTTGCTTCATCTCGAGGAAGGAGAGAGAGGAGGAAAGAAAGAAAGAGAGCGAAAAAAAAAAAAAAACCTGCAACATCTCTCGAATTTCTAGCCATCATGCTCTATTCTCTAAACACGTAAGCTTCCCCCCCTAAAAAGAAACACGTCAGGATCAGGTCTATTTGTGCATCGTTCTTTGGTCAGTTTGGGTCTCATAACGCAATCTCCAGTCCCTATCAGGCCACCTCAATTTTGCCATGCTTATCATTCCTCAAGGCCACTCCTTCGTTTCCTGCCTCCTCACACTAGCTCATTCCATAGACAACCTCTCCTACCTATCAATCGACGATGGCTGCCGCGAATCTCCGGACGACAGGTCCCCATTCTCAGATGCGGCTCCCTCCATAGGATTCAGGGGTTACTGTCTAGAATCATGGTCCACAGGGAAATGGCCAGAATTATATACATATTTTCTTTCCAATATAGCTTCCTATGCTCCATCCGCTCTCTTAGAAATTTATCTCATTGTTAGATATTTTGTCATCTAATATATTTAATAATTGTTTCTTGATCTACAATCCCCGTCTCGATGCGGCCCAGTGAGGGAAGAAGGAAATGACACCGAGACCCAAGCCATCAAATCCTTCCACGCTTAGTCGTGCAGCAGTTCATTATATTGTCCAGCAAAACCGAATTCCCCTATACCCTCCATGAAATAGCTCCTTACCCTATATGGGGTAAAATATACGCTTGAGTACAGAAATAAGGAAATATATTCTCAGAACCACCGCAGCTGCGTTGTGTGATTACACCGCAAGCTACATCAACAAGAAAAGTTTAAAAGAGGTTCATTCATTCCACACCCATCATCACGGCCAGCGTCATATGAGTTCCTTCAGACACGCAAACGCATCGTAGCTATGCGACAATTCCGCAGTCGTCACTATAATCATAAAGACTGGTCCTCCTCGAGCCATCATGTCCCTTACGAGATGTCTGACATAGCAGAGCATTTTCTCTAACTTCATTATCCCAGCCAGACACATTCCTGGGTCTTTCCATGTAATATCTGACTCCCTCCTTCGTTTCACAGGAGTTCCACAGACCAGCTTCTAATGGCAACCTTCGAGGTATAATGGAATCCATAATGAAGATGCTCGGCTGGCCGATGGTCTCCCCAGTCGTACCTAAAATAGTTAACCTAACCCAAATCATCAACAAGCTCAACTCTCCATCAGCCATTAGTTCTCATGCATATCTGGTGCTGGTTGGTGGCTCTCTCCCAGCACATCCTTCCCTACACAACGATTCAATTCAAGCACACCCACTGTTCACTAGGATAGTGCATAACTAGGTCTACCCCCCCCTTGCCAGGGCTTCCATAAACTTGAACGTTCCATAAACTCATGCATGGTTTCTTTGCACGGGCATTGCACAAGCCAGCTGCCCTTGCTGGAAAGCTGGTACCATATTGGGATATCCTTCAACAGGATATTGCACGACAACATTGCCATTATCGTACGGCTCTGTGCATGATGTAACCCATAATTTTTTTTTTTAATAAATAAAAACTTTCACTCCCTCGTCTGAGGGTTTTCATAGTCAAATGTTGTCTTTCAGCAAAGGGATTGCACGCAATGTTGCCATTATCGTATGGCTTTACGCACGTCGCACATCTTTCAGCAAAGATACCCAAACATCTCTTCCCTCGTCGGAAGGTTTTTTTATATCAAATGTTGTCTTTCAATGAAGGGACTGCACGCAATGTCACCATTATGTTGTTCACCTTCGGCAAAGATACCTCAAACAACTCTTCCCTCGTCGGAGGGTTTTCATAATCAAATGGTCTCTATCTTTCAACAAAGATACTGCACAGTAACGCCGGCCTAATGTAGGGTGCATATCACACCGCTCGCCTTAAAAAGATTATGCATAACCAGGGCCGTCGACAGAGGCCCAAAATCACACTCAAAAAGGCTTTCCTATTGCAAAGGCTTCACACAACCATGCCAGAGATGCCGCAAATTTCATGTCAAATTCAGATGCTCACATCTTTTATTCTCTCCTTCTCCAGAATGAACGCCTAACACAAGATCTGGTTCGTACCATACTGGATCATCTCTTTTGGGGGTAGTATTCTACTCTCTCTCTCTCTCTCTCTCTCTCTCTCTCTCTCTCTCTCTCTCTTTTTGGGGGTAGGCTCCTCGCCCCTGCCTCCTATCTCCGGCAGGATATGATGGTTCCGTGTACAACTCCCTCGGACCGCCAGACCAAAGAGAGACATTACTTTTCTGTTTTACATTCATCAGAATAAATGGCATCTTAAACCTCACTCAAGCCTCCACGTCTTCCCGATAGAACTGTCTTTGTTGTGTTCAGTTTTTCATAAAAACTGACTGCTCTATCTCATATTTCTTTAGGGTCTGATAAAAAAAATAAAATAAAAAAAAAAACAGTTTCAAAAAGCAGTAAATGTATAAAACATTTCTGGCCATTCTCTTTTTTTTAAACTGAAGAAAAACTATGTTTTTAAAGCGTGACCTGACCAGTGCACCCTGTGCCTTCATTTCTTGTAGGTCAGACAAAGCAGATTGTTTAACAAAATGTCCACTTGATTGTGCAATTTCCTGAAGTCTCAGAATTTCAGTTTCTAAAGCATTTATAGACATTTATAGAATTGTCTCTTTTGTGACATTTTGAGTGTACTGTTGACAAAACTGTTTGATTTGAATTGTACCATAATCCTACCACTTCTGCAGATTAGGAAAGTGAGTTTTTTCTTCCTAAAATGTTTAAAAAAAATAAAAGAATCCTTAAACTGTGTATCACTTAATAAAACTGTGTTAAAATACTTAAAAAAACCAGACCGCTCCATTCTTTTGCCCAATCTGCAGCATTTGTATCATCACTATGTGTTTCTAGTAAAAATATAACATCAAGTTGTTTCTGAATCACTACTTCATATATTTCTGCCCTCTTTACACAATCTCTGGATCTGTTTATATTTAAAGATGCAATACTGATATCTCTCATGTGTGAAGAAGAAAATACAAATAAATTTAGAATTTAGGCCAATTTCCTGACATTATTATTTAGTTGATTTGAGAATTGTAACACTTTTTTTCATCCGATATACTTTTTCGGTAAAACATCCCACGCTTATTAAACTCTTAGTATTTTCCAGAAAGAGTTTCAGATCTGGAAGAAATCAGCAATCTGCATCACCTTCTGATTTTTTGTCAGTTTTAAGAACTTCTTAATTTCATCAGCATCATAATCATGACATTTCCATTCACTCTGGGAACAATCAGAAACACTAGAGTCAGAAAAATCACTTTCTGTTCTCTGTTTATTCTCTGTTTTGACCCTGCCTGTCCTTCTTTCTACTCTTTAGGGGGCTTTGAAAACATCCTGATCCACATCCATCATTGAGTTCTCACCCAGATTAACACTTTCTGAGAGGGAATCTGTATCAGACAAACAGTTAATTGAACTAGATTGGGTATCATTTATAATTTCATCTGTGACAGTAGATTCTTTATACAAGTTTTCAGCATTTCCAAAGAATTTCATTATATCAGTAAAGACATTGTAGTCGAAATCATCAAAATTATGTAGGTAAATCTCCTTGAGTAAGTCAGATTTGCTCCTGATTGTGATCTTTTCCAAATTTACAGAATAGTGACAATTATTTGGCTAATGTCTTTAATAAAAGGCTGAAAATTAGAGAAAATAATTTTCTTCACAAGGGTGAAGATATGAAGCACAGGAATAAACCATGAATCACTGCTGCATTATTCATTTTTAAAGCTGCTAAACACACTTAATGTCCAAAAACTTCTCCGATGACCAAAACAAACTCTTCACGCTCACCGAGGACACAACTTTAACTTTGTTTTCACTACTCGGCATAAACCTGAAATAAAGCTCAAACACAAAAGAGAAAGTCAGAAAAAGAAAAGTCAATATTTCTTGCCACAGCGGGCACAACTCACTCGTACTCACCACACACTCCTCACACTCGCTCTGCAGACGCGCATGCATGCGCAGAGAGAGAGAAATAGACAGAGAGAGAGAGAGAGAGAGAGAGAGAGGGAGGGAGAGGGAGCGGGAGCGAGAGAGAGAGAGCAGTAATTGTTTGCATTTGACATTAATTTGGGGAAGAATTTCTGTTGTATTTCAGTCAGATTGGATTCCTACCAAACCACCATATCACCGACCACATTCACACACAATAAAAAAAATAAAAAAAAATAAAATAAAAAAAAAAGATCTTCCAGAAAATAAAAACAGATACACATTCACTCCGGGAAACACTAATAGATCACGTCATACAATACGACTACCTCGGTCTAAACATCAGTGCTTCAGGGGGTTTTGGTCTGGAAGTGAATGCACAAAAAGAGAAAGCTAGAAGAGCATTCTATGATTTTAAGGGCAAATGTACCCAAATAGACAATCCTGTAACAATTTGGTGTAAAATATTTGATAGTATTATTATGCCTATTGCTCTGTATGGATGTGAGGTTTGGGGTCCACACTGTCTGGCAGATTACTCGAGATGGGACAAACACCCCATAGAATCCCTGCATGCAGAATTCTGTAGAAACATTCAAAGAGTTCAGAGAAGAACACCTACTAATGCATGCCGGGCCGAAATAGGCAGATACCCCCTAATTATACATATCGAAAAAACGATCCCTCAAATGTATTTATTTTGAAAGAGAAAGAGATACATTTTAAAACATTTAACTACTCTTTTAGTGCATTCATGCTGTTGAAGGTTCTTGAACATGAACATCTAAACACACACATGTAAATCAGGTCGACTGAATCAGACACACAAGTGACTCTGCAGTGCAAATTCAGACTGTCAGTGATTCACAATAAGATTTCAAATGTGTTCATTTCTCATCTAAAGGAGGTCTGAAGCATAACAGTGAGAAGTGGAGCAACATTCAGGTCTTTCTGAACACAGAATGATTCATATGTTGGTAAATGAACTGAATCTGCTGCTGTGAATCTTTTGATCATCTACTGGAATTTGGAGCTTCATGAAACCAAAGATGCATAAATCAATAAATATTAATAAATATCGTGTGTTGTTCCTCACACTGGTTGAAACCACATATTTCTAAGAATAGGGAAGTAAATATAAATTGGTGTGAATTTGCTTGAGGTAGCATTTAGAACTTAATAATCAACCAAAGATGCAGAAATCTATTAATATATTGTGTTCCTCCCACACTGAAGCTACAGATGAGAACAGCAGAAGTCAAACCACAACTATCAGCTCAACTCTTTTATTAGATCACTATATTAAAGTATTATGAAATAAATGTATTAACTAAATGACAAAGTTATTTAAACACAATCAGAGTAAGTTCCATAGGACCTCCTCCTCAGTCACTTTCCCGCCCCCAGCCGGGTATGCGGAGCAAGGAAAGTGCTTTGAGTTTTTTTCTCAGAACAATTGTTTCGTGACGCAACTTTGCTCCCCGACATATTACCTGCTACCCCTGCTGCGAAGCCCCACCGGGTACATCATATGTGATCGTCCTCTTAGTGCCCCCCGCTCGAAGCTTGGGGGCGTCACTTTCACTTCCAACCCATTGCACTGGCTGGTGTATGGTTTGGAACCACCCAACTCGGTGACACGATTTAGTTCGCCAGGCACTCGCCCCACAGGCATGCAATAGAGCCATCTTTCCAGCCTAGATGAAGCAAGGGTTCTATGGCCCTCACTTCATCGTACCCAAGACAGGCGATGCGTGGTGGCCAATCTTGGACCTGCAAGTTCTGAACCGGGCCTCACACAGACACCCGTTCAAAGATGCTCAGGCGGAAACTTATTCTAACGTGTGTCCAGCATCGAGATTTGTTTGCAGCGGCAGACCTGAAGGATACAAACTTTTACGTCTCACTTTACCTTGGCAAAGACCCTTCTTATGGCTCATGTCCGACGGCCCAACATACTAGTACCAGGTCCTCCCCTTCGGCTCATCCCTGTCCCCTCGTGTCTTCATGGAGGTCACAGAGGCCAACCTTGCCCCGCTAAGTGAAGTGGGAATCCGCGTACTCGACTTCCTCGATGATTGGCTGATTCTAGCTCACTCTCAAGGGTTTCTGTGCAACCACAGGGACCAGGTGCTCAGGCACCTCAGCCGTCTAGGGCTTCAAGACTGGGAAAAGAGCAAGTTCTCCCAGATTCAGAGCATCTCTTGCATCTCTCAGAGCTTTGCGGTGGTTCTGGATACTCCTGGGGCATATGACATCCTCAACGGTGGCCGTGCCGCTCAGATTGATGCATATGAGACCGCTTCAGTACTGGCTTCAGACTTGAGTCCCGAGATGGCATGGCACCGTGGCACATACCGTGTGTTCATCACCTTTCTGCCGCCAGACATCCAACCCTTAGACAGACCTCTGTTTTCTGTGGACAGGAGTCCCCCTACAGTAGGTGTCCTGATGCGCTCTGGTCACCACAGCTGCCTCCAAACAGGGTTGGGGCGCCGTGTGCAATGGGCATGCAGCCGCAGGCTCCTGGACGGGGCCTCGGCTGGGTTGGCACATCAACTGCCAAGACTTGCTGTAAATTCTTGCCCTCGGAAGGTTTCTTCCACTACTTCTGTGTAAGCACATCTTGATTCGCTCAGACAGCACCACCAAGATAGGGTATATAAATTGCCAAGGTGCCATGCCCCTCGTCACATGTTGCAACTCGACTGCGATATCTTTCTTTTGGAGCTGTCCCCCTCCACCTTGAACGTTTATGTAGCCACCATATCGGCTCACCACAACGCAAGTTCAAGTTTCAAGTTTGTATTTATTTATATAGCACATTTAAAAACAGCAAGCAGGGCTGACCAAAGTGCTGAACAATACACAAGATAAAGAACAAGGACAAACCACATATTCAAGACAGAAGATCACAATGAATTAAAAGCTAAAGAAAAAAAATAGGTTTTAAGAGAGGATTTAAAAACAGTTACAGATTGAGCAGCTCTGATGTAAACCGGAAGGCTGTTCCACAGCCTAGGGCCAGCAACAGCAAAGGCTCTGTCCCCTCTATTCTTTAACCGAGATCTGGGGACAGACAGAAGTCTCTGATCACCAGACCTCAGGTTTGGTTTGGGGTTGTGTGGACAGAGTAGCTCAGACAAATAGCCAGGTTATTTACGGATTTAAAAACAAATAAAAGAATTTTAAACTCAATTCTAAAATGCACAGGTAGCCAATGCAGAGATTTTAAGATAGGTGAAACATGATCAAATTTGCGTTTTCTTTTGAGGAACTTTGCAGCAGCGTTTTGTACTAATTGGAGACGCGCAATAGACTGTTTGGGTATGCCAAAGTAGAGAGAGTTGCAATAGTCCAACCGCGATGTAATGAGCGCATGGATTGCAATCTCTAGTGTTTTCTCAGAAAGGGAGGATTTAATTTTTGAGAGAAGACGTAACTGAAAAAAACAAGAGCTAATCACCGCATTGATTTGTTTTTCAAATTTCAGGTAAGTAACTGGTAAGTCCCTAGGGAAGAATGGGATCTCTCCATGGTCCTTTCTGGCCTTCATAGACCCCCCCTTCGAACTGCTAGAATCAGTCAAGCTCAGAACCCTCTCCTTCGGCCCTCCTGATCACGCTCACTTCCATCAAGAGGGTTGGGGACCTGCACGTGTTCTCTGTCAGTGACACTTGCCTGGATTACAGTCTGGCAGACACCATGTTGTCCAAAGGCTGTGACCAGGCTACGTGCCCAAGGTTCCTACGACCCCCTTCAGGGACCAGGTAGTGAACCTGCAAGCGAAGCTGCCCCAGGAGGAGGCGGACCCAGCCTTTTCGTTGCTGTGTCCGGTGTGTGCTTTGCATACCTATGTGGACCACATGCAGAGCTTTAGATTTTCTGAGCAGCTCTGTGTCTGCTTTGGTGGACAGCAGAAATGGAACACTGTCTCTAAACAGAGGCTTTCCCACTGGCGTTGACGCCATCGCTTTGGCCTATCACACCCAGGCCGTGCCCACCCCCTTGCGGTTTCAAGCACACTCGATAAGAAGTGTGGCATCCTTGTGGGCACTGGCCAACGGCACCTCCCTAGCAGACATTTGCAGAGCAGCGGGCTGGGCAACACCCAATACCTTTACAAGATTCTACAATCTCAGGGTTGAGTCGGTCTCATCACCTGTTTTCTCAGGTCACTGGGTGTTCCACTTGCACCTAGTGCCCTTTACCAAAGTGATCCAGTGTGCTCTTTCTCCCAGGTAAGCCAATAAGCTCACCCTCCCTGGATGTTCATCCCCTCTAGCCCATTGGTTCAAGAATTCAGCAGATGAATTCCCTATCAGACCCACTACAATTACTAATGACTCTGTACTGGGAGAGGTGCTACACAGGGGTCAGTTTTTCATGGTAATCCCCTGGGATGTATTTTCCACTGTACGGTCCCCCCTCCATTGGTGGGCCCGTGTCTCCCTTTGGCAGTTCCCGCTGCCCCACAGTCACTGTGTTTGTAGTAACTCCTCCCTTGCTAGGTAGAATCTACCACCTTGCCACTTCCACATGTGACTGGCAAACCCATGAGACGTATGTGCCACATTTACCTCCCACCAGCCTGGGCAGGATGTGGTCTCTGCAGGGTTTCCCCCCCTGAAAGAATAGGAGCTGGAAAAGAACACCCTCCCCTATTGCATATTATAGTGTTAAGATGACTCCAGCTGCTTTTACACTATGCGAGAAACATAGAGAAAGAGAAAAGGCTGGTGCGGCCTGCTCCCATGCTTGGTACGTTGCTTGTTCCCCCCTCAAATGGTGCCAGGAACCTAAAAAGTTTTATGACAAAATTTATTTGGGGCATTGGGGAAGGGAACATGCAGTCTGATGCAGCCTGCTTCTCAAGTACGCAACTGCCTGCTCGCACCTGCATCAGCATCTCACGTAACATGGTTCAGCGTCATGGCGTTATTGGATAAGGACCCCTAGTATCACTCACTCGACACAGCGTTGAAGTGAGTGACAGATGGGGAACATCTAGGTTACTCTTGTAAAATCCATTCCCTGATGGAAGGAACGAGATGTTGTGTCCCCCTGGCCACGACGCTGAACCGAGCCACTGCTATGGCTGAACACTATTCACGGCTCCTCAGTGTAAAACCTGAATGGACAGGTTTGCAAATTCTCATTGGCCTTTGCTCAAGTTTAGAGGTAACCGATGCCTTCAAGAAAGTCCCCTAGTGTCGCTTCACTCGACACAAAGTCTCGTTCCCTCCATCAGGGAATGGAGGTTACACCAGTAACCTAGACGTTTTCATTTACTCTGCAATAATTATTTGAGATAGTTCACAAAAATTACCCTGTGCAGCTGTACGTCAGTAGGATGTCAAAAGTATTGACACTTCGGTACCACATTGATCATTCTTTCAGGATGCTGCTATCATTAATACACTGACACTTGAGTCATTATTAAGCACACTTCATCTGTTCTTCTGTGAGTCTGTAACATTGTGAAGACTTTAAAATGATCTATGTCTTTTTCCCTGTTGTGAAGTAACAGAGCCAAACAACAGTTACTTGACAAGAAAAAACACATTCATTCATTCAATTAGTTATACGTCATAGGAGAGAAAACTAAATTTGAATTTAAAGACATTATACAAATGCTTTGTTAATCTTCTCAGAAGTTTTGCTGGGGCCTTGTCTTAAGATTTTCTTTCTGTACAGGGTGTATTAAATTGCATTCATAGAAGAAAAAAAAACTCCCTCTCCATTGTTTAAACATGAATTACATGCTCCATCTGGAATGTGCTTCTTGGCAAGTTGGAGGTCCAGATACAATGAAACAGATGTGTAAAATATATAAGCTGTTGTGCAAGTCTTGGAGAATTAAATATGATCATATAAGCACAACATAATATAATGCTACAAAGTGATAAAAAATATTAACAAACATGAAAATGTATATCCACTCATATCTCCAGTTACTGTAATCAAACTCAATGTCACACTTTATGATCACTGCCTCTCCAGTGAAACCAAATGTTTCTGGATGTACAGAGAGTTTAGCTGTGGGGAAATCTGTACAGAGAAGGAAATATTTACTCAAAGCTCCTGATAAACACTCAGTACAAACTGAATAAACTTTGTAAAAGTCTACAGAGATGCGCACACACCCGATACTGTGAGTGTAAGTTCATCACTGATGTGTGTAGTGTGTTCCACATCTCTATCTTCCAGTGCAGCTGTATTTACAAAGTAATCTCATGAGACCTTGTACGTATTCTTACGTAAAGTTTGGTTGTAGCAAACGTACATTCTCTTACATTTGCATAGACACCGAAATGTACAATATTGACAGTATGTAAAGGTCATAATTTTACATATTAACACCTATAGAAACAGGAGATTTTTGTTTTTAAATTTATTAATATTGAATAATTTATAAAATTAATCACTTAAATTCATTTAATTTATAATCAATGAGATTAGTTAAAGGCCATCACATTTGTTTAATGCAGTTGACATTATAATTTTATTTTTGTTTGCCATGGGACACAAATGGAATTTTCAGAAAAATGACAAAAAACTATCAAACACAAAAAGCACCATAAAACAACAATAAAATGAATCCATACATTTGTTAACTATAATCCAAATCTTCAGACTGCTTTCTGTGAAGAAGAGACCCAAATTCAATCCTTTTATTCAACAATCTCCATCTCCATCAGCCGTCACGCCTGCTGTAACCGACAACCCACCATAACCGTCAACCTGCTTGTGGAGTGGAGGAGGGCAGGGCCGGGCTGGAATGTCGTATGCCTGGTCCCCAATCAGCCTGATGGGGCACGCGAGGGATAAAGGCAGCCAGTGACAATGGTTTGGGAGAGAGAGAGAAAATTACAAATGGCTACCCTGTATGTGTTTATGTTTGTGTTTTGGTTTAAGTTCTTATTAAATTATTATTTATATTGACAAGCCGGTTCTTGCCTCCTCCTTGCCCATCATAACCCGTTTTACATTGGTGCCGAAACCCGGGAAGGAGGAGTGATGCCCGTAGCAGAGTCCTCGACACTGCCGTCCACCCAGGGGAGCGCCGCTGCCATCTGCCGGGTGACGGAGTAGCCCGACCGCCCGGATGCAGGGAACGGCCGCCGTCCGCGGGGCGAGTGGGGACTGGATTCCCTGACCGCCTGGAGCGAGGGAGCCGCTGCCGGGGGCGGAGGAGTGCCCTGCCGTCCCCAGAGACGTGGAGGGGTCGAGGGAAGACCGCCGTCCTCGAGGGGAGGACTGAAGTAACTCCCCGACAGCCCGGAGTGCTAGGGCCGCTGCCAGGGGCGGAGGAATGTTCCCACGCATCGCCAGGAAAGCGGAGGGGCGTTCTGTCCACTGGGGGGTCGGAGGTTGACTCCGGTTCACCCGGAGAGGAGCGGCTGTCGTCCGCAGGAGAGTGTGGAGGAGTGTGCGAGGACCCTTAACACTTAATAAGTTTAATAATTTTAAACCATGATTTTAACTATACATAAGTAGTATGTCATTCCAGTGGAGGGGGGCGGGGCCGGGCTGGATTGTCGCACGCCCGGTCCCCAATCAGCCTGATGGGGCACACAAGGGATAAAGGCAGCTGGTGACGACGGTTTGGGAGAGAGAGGAATTTACAAATGGCTCCCCTGTATGTGTTTATGTTTGTGTTTTGGTTTAAGTTCTTATTAAATTATTATTTATATTGACAAGCTGGTTCTCGCCTCCTCCTTGCCCATCATAACTCGCTTTACACTGCTGTAATCATCAACCCACCGTAACCGTCAACCTGCTGTAACCATCAACCCGCTGTAACCATCAACCCACCTGTGAGAAGGTTTGGCTACTCCGAAGAGGAAGGAGGACACGGAAACGGGGATGAATGCAAAGGTAAGGCTTTTTAATTCCGAATAACAATGTGGGAAGAACATAAACTTTTGACATTAATTTCTCTCTCTGAGGCCAACACTGGACTGGCATGATTCTCTCTCGACTGGCAGGGCTGTGGCTCTTTTATCCGCTCTCCCCGTGGTCACTAAAATTAGAGACAGGTGTTAGACATGATTTAGCTCAGGTGCAAGCGCCCTTACCGTTTTCTCCCTTCGGACGGGCAATTGACCACACCCCCGCTGCCACACCACCATAACATCAACCTGCTGTAACCATCAACCTGCTGTAACTGTCAACCCACCTTAACCATAAACCTGCTGTACTCGTCAACCCACCGTAACCATCAACTTGCTTTAACCATCAACCCACTGTAACACCAACCCGCTGTAACCATCAATCCACTGTAACCGTCAACCCACCGTAAACATCAACCCACCGTAACATCAACCTGCTGTATCCGTCAACCCGCTGTAACCGTCAACCCACCGTAACAATCAACTTGCTGTAACAATCAACCCACCGTAACCATCAACCTGCTGTAATCGTCAACCCACCGTAACCATCAACCTGCTTTAACCATCAACCCGCTATAACCGTCAACCCACCGTAACATCAACCTGCTGTAAACTTCAACCCACTGTAACCGTCAACCCACCTTAACATCAACCTGCTGTAACCATCTACCCATGTTGGTATCGATTTCAAAATTAAAAAATGTACCGCCTCAAGAATTAGGACCATTTTTTAGGGTAGTGATGTTGAATTCTCATTGGCTCTCAAGTATCTCACGACCGTTTGCGACTGTGTATTCTGCGATGTATATGTTTGAATGAGAAATAAGAATGGGCGATACCACTTATTTTCATTTCGATCCAATACCAATAATTTAAAGTCCAATATTGTCAATACCGATACCACTACTGATAATTAAATAGATTTTTTTGCAATTACTTGGGATTAAATGGGTAATTTAAAATAACATTTTTAGTCATAATCATTATTTATTTATTTTATTTTATTTATTTATTTTTTATTTTTTTGCCTAAACAGAAAATAATTAGACTTCTGTTTTGTTTACCCTTATAAAAATTTACAATTTCACTACAGTAACTATAGTTTAACCATGATATTTAGTTAAAACATAGTTACCACACTATTAACCTAAAACTATATACTAATACAATATTACTGTAGTAAAACAATGGGTTAAACACACACACACACACACAATAATAAAAAAAAAACATGGTTACTACAATATTACTTAGGTAAAACCTTGGTTAACTATTGTTTAATTACTTATTAACAACAATTGCACACAATTATAAGAAATAAGAAATGTCACCTTTAGATATGTTATTTTAGCATGAATTTACAACTACTGGTGTTGTAGTGTCTGAAGAGGTGGGCATACTGTGAATTTATGAAAAACGCATGCACCCGATCTCTAAAATTAATTTACATGTATATACAGTTCATGTAAAATGTGTGTGAGGGACATGAAATATACATGATGTTCTGCTCTATATGTGTGTGTATGTTTCTCGCCTTTTCTGTATGTGTGCTTATTTCACCCCAAATGTCAGTTGCACGCCTTAAATGTGTGAGTACGGTACTGAGTCAAATTCTCTCTTCCTCTTTATAACGTTCCACACTTCACGAAGCATGCTTATTTCTGTAAGTTGAATAGATCACACTTGTCCTCGTGGGGTGAACACGTGGACAAGTGGCAGAACATCCAGGGCATCGGTGTATGGCCTTGTTCCTGTATTACTCCTGGATACCCAATTTCTCCCCCTTGATCATAAGACATGTTGTCGCTTTATTATTGGCTGTTCATTGTTCTCATGAAGAATATAAATAACATGCTTGCTATAATAAACACTGAGTAGATTGGATACAGACCAACTGTGTGTTGTTGTTCTTTCTACTTCTTTCGCGTCTACAGTCTACAGAGACTCAGACTCACGACTGCATCTCACTGGGCAGACATAGAAAAACGGGACCGGGGAATTGGGGATCGTGACTAGATCCAAAATATTCATAACAATGTGTAAGAATTTTTTTTTCCCAATAAAATTGATACTGTTGTAATTATAATCCCACACAAACATACAATATGTTTATCAGGGTAAGTTTCTTGCTGGCATGATGTAGAGTACACTGGTAAGAACAATGATATGGTAACTTCATGTTAAATATGTATTTAAATGAATATGTGTCAATATGTCGTTCCTTTCATTAGGCTACTATGAAAATTGTTAATACTTTATTATTATTATTACTAATAAACTAATTCATACTATGCAATAAACAGTTAAGCACTGTAGCTAATATGAGTAGTAATGTTCACGTTAACACATTATCTTATATTGCCATATATAGCCTACATAAAAATTAATGGTTATTTTGTATTATTTGTGTACTATTATGTGCTTTTCTGTGTAGTGAAATTGTTTTCCTACTTAGAAATATAAATGTCACTTATTAGTGACACCTGTGGCCATTAAGTGAACTGCAGCAGCTCCTGTAGCTCGTGATCACGCACACACTCAATAGAGACACGAGCATTGACCAAAACAATGACGTAACCTACAAAGAGACTGAACGTGATTCACCGACATCATGCTGACAGATGAGTTAACATAATTAAAATTACATAGTTATGATTGTTTTACTACAAACTTTGAGACTGTATATTATATTTGACTCTCCAGTGCTGGAACAGGGCTAAAACAAATTGTGGATATCAGTCTATGCAAGACTGTAGTTTGAAGTAATAACTTTTCTTTGTATGATACACTGACTGCATTTATACGATAGCCTATGTCGGCATTAGCTAGCTGGCCAGCTTCATCAATAGCTGATAGATAAATTTGATGGATGATGAAAATAGACTGTACATTATAAATATGTTGACACAATTCAGTGTATAGCTTGAAGACTCTGTGTTCTGTACTGATAGCCTCTTACAGTACTGCAATGCACTGAGAATGAAGCATCATGGTTTAAAATATTGTTTACATGTAGGGTTTCCTTCATCAGAGAAGCTTCCGAGCCCTCACAGTGGAGATATGTCGGCACCTCACTAAACCCAGCAGAACTGACACCCAGAGGCATCAAAGTGGAAAAATTAACGAAAGAGGAAAATTGGATCAAAGGACCAGAATTCCTTTGCAAACATGAGAGTAAATGGCTTTTGTGACCAGATCAGACAAGTGAAGTGGAGGTTACACAGGCCATAGTATCAGAAATCAAATCCTTGCAGAACTACTAAATGATTTTGGGTTGCAGCTGCCAGTACAGCCATACAGAAGCTGATTTCTAAATGTACAGTGTGTAGAAGATTAAATGCCATAGTCAACGAACAGAAAATGGCAGATCTACCAAGAAATCATCTGTTGACAGTTAATCCTCCATTTACACATACAGCTGTGGATTATTTTTGTCCCTTCTTAATAAAACGAGGATGCAACATTGTGAAGAGGTGAGATGTTTACATGTCTGACTAAAAGAGCAGTTCATATTGAGGTGACCAACAGTCTCAATACCTCATCATGCATAAATGCTATATGACTTTCATCTGCAGAAGAGGGCAGGTGTCTAAAATTAGATCGGACAATGGTATGAACTTCATTGGTGCTGAAAGACAGCTTAAAGAAGCTATTCACAAAATTAAATTAGTCCAAAATAGCTGAAGTTCTTGTCCAAAAAGGAATCAAATGGAGCTTCAATACTCCAGCAGCACCACATCAAGGAGGAGTGTGGGAAAGACAAATCCACACAGTTAGAAAGATTTTGATTTCTGTATTGAATCAACAGATATTAGATGATGAGGGGCTTCACACAGTTTTGCTGAAGCCATTATAAATGACCAACCGATTACTAAAGCATCAGATGACCCAAATGACTTGGAGCCTCTGACTCTAAATCATCTTCTGCTGATGAAAAAAACAGCCAGTCATGACACTAGGTGTTATTGTGAAGGAGGACTGTTATGCACGTAGACGATGGAGGCAAATTCAACACATAACAGATCTCTTTTGGTTAAGATCGACTAAGGAATATCTGCCGCTACTGCTGGAATGACAGAAGTGGCAAAAATTGAAAAGAAACATGGTACAGGGAGACACGGTTCTCATTGTGGACAATTCTGCACCAAGAAATTCTTGGATTATGGGAAGAATCCTCAAGACCAGACCAGATGCTTCTGGATTGTTCGACGTGCTTGTGCTCAGACAAAAACTGATAACACAACTCTGCTTACTGCAAGAAGCAGAAGAAGGAAAATAACTTTATATAAAGACTGTGAATAGAAACTTCACAGAAAATTTTAATTCCCTAAAAGTACTGTTTAAAAGAAAAGGCAGAGACAATTAGGGGCCGGAGTGTTAGAGCCATAAACAACATTAAGAAATTGATAATATTTTTTCCTTATTTTAAGAGTGATTATGTTTTTTGATACTGCTATGTGTTTTTGAAAAACATTTGAACACCAGCACGACTGTCACGATCAGATATGGACAAACTGCCAGAAGAGAACGTCTCGGTTACTGATGTAACCTCCGTTCCCTGATGGAGGGAACGAGACGTTGTGTCGATGAGTTGACACTAGGGGTTGCTCCTGCAAAGCCAAGACATCTCTGATCCTGAGAAAAGGCCAATGAAAATTGGCGTGTGGAATTTGCATGCCACTCCCCCGGACATACGGGTATAAAACGAGTGACGCTGCAAACACACATCAGGTATCGCACTGAGGAGCCGAGCCAAAGACCCGGCCATTTCAGCGGTCGGTTCAGTGTTGTGGCAGGAGGGACACAACGTCTTGTTCCCTCCATCAGGGAATGGAGGTTACATCAGTAACCGAGACGTTCCCTATCTGTCACTCACTCGATGTTGTGTCAATGAGTTGACAGTAGGGGTCCCACTGTAAAACACCACAAGAGCTGAACCAAGTTACGCAGACTGGCGTTGCGAGACGGGCAGACCTCTGTGTGCCTCGTAGCCAGTGCAGCAAGCCGTCGCATAACTACCCCCAACACACTGGCAGGCATGAAGCAGTCCCCCACACCTAGGGGAACGGCTAACTGCTCGGAAGTATAAGGACTGGCTGGCCTAGCCATGAGAAAAAGTGCAGAACATTCTGAGATTGTCATTCAGACTACTTTATTCATCTACAGAGCAGGGTACGGCTAATTTAAGGTTGTGTAAAGAAAAGGCATATATAGGTCTAAAAATATAGATATATTTCATTTGGTCATTTATTTTATTTAATACAGAGAATTTTGCCGGCATTTTTTCAAAAGTAAAACTAAACAATAATTTAATAGTATTGGGCTGTAAGTGTTCCAAAATAAAAAAGTACTGATGCTTTTCTCCTAGTATTGTGTATATATTTTTAATTTAAAACATCTTTGAGCACAGAAATTATATGTTTTATGTTTTGTTGGGTAATTCCGTGACTGCCGTATATTATTTTGAATGGTCTGGATAAGAAACTTTAATAAATAAATGGATGGATACTGCTATTAAATTAATCAAACAATGGCCATTCATTTGTTCAATGTGCACGAGATATTTGTGTTGCACTCCTGGAAGTGTCACATTTGCAGAAATTGGCTTTCAATACGTCGTCATGATTAACACAGGCTAACGATTGGGGCAAACTCTTGTCACGTGACACTACATTTTTGCATTAATGCCAATTTTATCATCAAAAGTGTTTCCAAACTAGCTTTTCACGACATTTGATGTATAGACATAGAGCTTATGTGCTTGAGTTAAACGGAAAAATATTATGTCGACATTTGTGACATTTTTGCGATAATGTGCGTTTCCATCATCTTTATTTTGATGCGTAAAAATTTTTTTGCAAAAAATCCTTGGATGGAAACCTAGTTGATGACAGGGCCGGCCCAGACTCTGTTGGCACCCTAGGCCAGATTTTAGATTGTCGCCCCTGCACATTACATACATTTATGGAATAGTAACATTAATACGTTTAATAATGACCAAAAAATTAAAACAGAAAAAATCAGATGCCAAAACATTTTTCATTTTTATACTACATCTCCATCTTTTCAGTCTTCCTGCGGTGCCCAGGTACTTCCCTGAAGACCAAATTTTAAAGGGATACTTCACCTCTGGGAAGATGAATGTGTATTTAAAATTGGTCATTTATATAGTATAAATGTGAAATTATTTTTGAATTTGAAGCATTCTAGACTGAGAAAAGGCAGAAAATGTATTTTTTACACATGTGGCTGAAAGACAACAACTCCCAGAATGCACTTGCTTTGCTGCCCTTACGAGGCCACTCCCAAACCACGCCTACCGGTTACAGGCGGCAGTATCTGAAAATATGATACAACTAGGCTTGCTTTGATACATCGTGACTCTATAAATCGTGAGTTAGTTGATAAATTGACTGACTAAGTGGGAAGAACATTATAATTCCGTGTGTCCAAACTCTGTACATGACGTCTTAGTAACAAAAAAGAAAAACAAACAAAATACTCACTTTACACTAAGCCGTCCGTTTGTCCCTGTGGGCTTTGCCTGGATCGCAACCGCTCTGTCCACATGGGGGACTGCCGTGTACCCGTGGGCCTCTCCGCCATTGAGGGTAGTGAGAGCGGATGAGCGAGAGGCTTTGTGACGGGTGGAGAGAGGTGCATTCCACGAACTCGTCAGCTCATCATACACTTCAGAAAAGAAAGGAACCGTGTCAGGCGCCGTACCGTGCTTCGATGCAGCGGCGAGCTCATCCAGCTCGGGGGGCTCAAGAGGATAGGCTGGCTGGCTGTGAGGCCAGCCGCTGTTGCCTCGAGCCCGGACAGAAGTGAATGAGCGTTCCGGGGGGGCGGGTGGTCGCGGGGGTGTACCCAGTGGAACCGAGCACGCTGCCATCCCCAGATCGCCTCCATCACCATCCGCATCGTTCTCAATCTCGTGGGAAGAAGGAGCGATGTGTCTCGGTGTGATCTCAGCCCAGACACACGAGACAGCGCCTGTGGCCATCAGAAGCGGAACTACATCCAGGAACTACACAGGGGCAGAAGGGCATCTTTATAAAAACGCATCCTGAAAAGGACGTTCAACGCCAGCTGTGTATTGCTCTTTTAGAGAAAATAAACTCTTTTAATCGCGCTGTCGAAGCGCCCAGGGGCAAGATGCACTGCCGTGCAGAGAAGGGAGAAAGCCGCTGATATGCGCCATAGATCCAACAGCAATTGCTCAGAGATGGGAGGAATAGACTGTGACTCGCAGCTCGCTGCATACACAACCATCAGCTCCGAAGAAAATTTCTGAATGTAACAGATGCATTTCCCCTCCTTTATACCCGTATGTCGGGGGGCGGGACATGCAAATTCAGGCTGTCAATTTCTCATTGGCCTTTTCTCATAGATCAGAGATGCAAAAAGAGCTCAAGAGATACCTCTAATGTTGCTTCTTCGACACAACGTCGAATTGAGCGACAGACGGGGAACAAAACTTTTATTTGACTCAAAAGAACAATAGTCTCAGAGAGTGATTTGTTCAATTTGGAGTGCGCAACATCCATACTTGTGTTTCGCTCATTTGATGCAGGACAGAAGCATATCTGTACAGGAAACAGAAATTATTAGTTCATGTCCCGAGTCTGTCTTCCATGGAGCCCCTAAAGGGTCAAGATACTGGGCAAAAAAATAAATAAATGCTTTTGTGTTTTCTTGAGAATTTGTGCGTTCTCTCACAAAACTCTTTGTTCTTTCACATATTATTTTGCGTTCTCTACAATATGTGCTTCATAATGAACATCTTGTGCTAGATCTTGAAACTGTAAAAAAATATTGAGCTGGTTTTACTCAAAAAAATTTAGGCAACTTTTTGTAATAGCTTTTTTTTGTATTTAACAAACATTTGTTTGACATATTAGATTTCACATGTAATGCCAACTCAAATAAATCAATTTACAGGCCTTTTTTAAGGTAGAAAGGCAATATTTATCTTGTTAGGAACCACCATTAACAAGTAATATTTACAATTTTTTCAGACAGGTTACACATTTTATTAAGTTAGTTACATTTGATTTTCAAATGCATTAACACAGGGACAGTCATCACAAGAGGGCGCACTTCTATCAAAAAATAAATAAATAAAAGTCCTCTCGTGTGGCCCCGCCTGTTAAACGGCTATATCACCAATGCTACAGGCCGCCCCTGGTCTTCCTGTCCCCTTTGTTGGCACACAGGAAAATAGTTTGAAGTAGTCTAAATAATACCTTAATAATTATATGACTTATTTAAGTCAAATTTCACAACATAGTTTCTGCTTAAAGACTCTCAGCCAGATAATGAAGACAATATTACAACAATAGGGCCTCCTGCACATTACTCAAACATGTTCAATAAGAACAGCAGACAGACCGTAGATTAATAGAGAAGTTGAGAGTGATCTGAGAGCTCAAGATGGAGAGAGTCTATTTAAAGATACAGCACATACAACACCAACTCACGGAAACAGAAATATGTCTGATTCAACAGACAATCCAAAGATTATTACTATAAAATAAGATACAAGTATATAAAATATGAAGAGATGAAACACATCAAAGTTACAACATGTACACAAGTCCATCATCTTTCACATGAACACAGACAGATGCATTTGATCTGTAACACACAGTAATAACTGCAGTCTTCACTCTCATCATCACTATAACACAAAACATTATTTATATATGAACAGAATAAAGATGAACACTGAGACAGTAAATCTACAGTATAGACCTGTGCACCCACATCACCATCATGTGTTTCACACACACAGAAATAACAGAAGATAATATAGAATATAATAAAATACTCACAGAGTATAAGAGGCAGCACACTGGACTCCATACTGTCACATTAATGAACTGTTTCAACTGCGCTGTCTGTCTAAACCAAACACTTCCTGTGTTCAAACGTCATTTCACACTTCAGAGACAGAAATAAAAAGGGTGATAGATAAGAGTCTACAGACCAATGCAAGCACAACACACAATAAGATATTTCACTTCTCTTTTAGTGCATTCAAGCTGCTGATAAGAAACAGAGCAGAAGTCAAACCACAACTATGAGCTCATCTCTTTTATTATTTGGTGAATAATAACAGGGACTTTAAACTGTATAAATGCAAAATAAACAATTAACTTTTATTTTGTTGGATACATTTAATTGTCACCAATTCTTCTGCTCTGCTGAACATTTCACACATTTTGAACAATTGAGCTTTAAATATTTTCTCACTAGAAAATAAAAAAAAGTTTCATTTGAGTGAAATAAAGAAGATTTTAAACTGTGAGCAATAAATAAACACGTGACCTCCTTCATTAGTGTGTTTCTACTAGGTCCTGTAGGTGAATTTAAATATCTTCTCCGGCTATTGGATGCGTTTCATTCAAGTTAATATCAAACCCTCATCATAAAGTCTGGAAGAGGAAAAGGAGATGTTAAACGCCATAGTAACGTTTTGCTCGATAATACTCAGGAGAATCACCAAACCCGCTATTATTCGCCGTGTCGGTGTCAAGCGGATCTCCGGTCTGATCTACGAGGAGACTCGCGGTGTGTTGAAGGTGTTTCTGGAGAACTTTATGCGTGATGACGTCACCCACACTGACACGTCAAGAGAAAGACGTCACTGTCATGGACGTTGTGTACGCGCTGAAACGACAGAGACGAACTCTGTACGGATTCAGAGGATAAACGACTTTATTCTGGAGAAATTAAACGCTCTTTTAAGAGTCACACGTCTTCTCACCCTAAAGAGTTGATGTTTATACGGTAGTTTTGCGAGAGAACAAAGGAAAGTGAATCTGATCGTCAGTTTGAAACATTAGGCGATGGGCGGGACTTTCATTTCAAAGCTTTTGATTGGCTCTCTATCCGCCCGTCAATCTAAGAGCTGACCAATGAAATCATTTAGTGGGTTTGATCCATGAAGACACGCAATCAGAGGACGCGTCGACTCCTTTATAAATTAACATAGAGGGAATAAAAACTGCAGCGCGTCAGATGAATCTCATTGTGCAAGAGAAACTTTGTGCAAGTGTATTTAGTAGAATTCGTGTAGTTTTAAAGGCAAAGGATGCTCACACCAAATATTGATTTAGCATGTTTTATGTTTTACTTGACATAAAAGGAGGAAGTCAATTGTTAAATAAAAGCTATTTATTACATTATTTTTGAATAAGCCACAATTTACAGCATTTTCCAGAAATGTATAAAACTTTTACACAGTTCTGTATATTAAACTTTTCACAAACAGTTTAAAGCAGTTCAGAAACTTTTCAGGATTAATATCAAAGCTGATACATTGACACCATCTTCTGGACAATAAAGGCTCTACATGATACAATTGTACAATAACGTCATTCTTAACTAGTATATCAAACTTATAAGGTAAAATGGTAATATCACTGCAAACACAATGTACCAGATATATAATTTATTAGTTATATTTGGTAATTTCGTAACATAACTGCAACATCTCAGGCTCGTAATATCATTACCATTATTTAACCAATTCACAAATCATCTTCATGCTTCCTAATCTCCCAAGATTACTCAGAATGGCCCATTTACATGATGTATTTGTAATATTTTGGCAACTCCATGATTTACTGACAAATTAACTGCAACTTCATGGGCCCATAATTTCATTACCATTAAATTACTGTTGGGAATTTTCAGGATTGGCCCCAAAGTATCAAGTCAGGTCTGCGGTCGCTGTCTCAATCTGGATCCACGAGGGGAGAAATGATTGACACAGACACTTCAGTATGCAAAAGTGATTTCTCATACTTTATTGTTCAGCACAGCATTATATACCTTTGTAGGAACAGGAAAAGCAATAAATTATCTGCATTGTCCAATGAGATTAGTCATTACCTTATTTGGAAAAGACTTTCAGATTCTGAATTAATTACATAATTATTGAAAATATTCTAGAATAGACAAATTCAACTAGACTGTTCAACTTTAGACCTCAGACACTCGGAAGAGTAAAACAGGGAACACTTTCCACATGATTTCTGTTAATGACACACACACACACACACACACACACACACACAGAAACTAGAAACTGAGTACTAGCTGTGAAATGTCAGCTTGCTTAAATATATTTACTTTTCTCACAATTACCAAATCACAAATCATCCTCACGTCCTCCTAATGTCCCAAGATTACCCAGAATGGTCCAGTTAATGTATTCATAATATTTGGGTAATTCTGTGACTTATTGGCAACGTAACTGCAACGTCACAGGTCTGTAATATAATTACCACTTCACCTACCAATTCCACTTTTTTACATTCTCCAATGTGATAAAAGTAAATAAAATCAGTCGTCGCAACACAGGAAAACTGCATTTCTGTGACAGATTTGTGTTGTTGCAGTTTAATAATTGCTACAGTATCACTCAAAGTTCAACAAACACTTCAGATTGGTTAAAATAATGATCTTCTAACTGAAGTTCTGTTAATATTTTTGCATCTATGATTATTTGGCAGCTTTAATCCCCTGAAATGTCTGTTAACATGATGCCAAAAGTTTATAATGGGAGTGCCCAGAATCATGCTATTTTAAAAAAAATTAAATAATCCCCTTTTCTCCCCAATTTGGATTGTCCAGTTCCCACTACTTAGTAGGTTATTGTGGTGGTGCGGTTACTCGCCTCAATCCGGGTGGCGGAGGACAAATCTCAGTCGCCTCCGCTTCTGAGACCGTCAATCTGCACATCTTATCACGTGACTCGTTGTGCGTGACACCGTGGAGACTCACAGTATGTGGAGGTTACCCCATGTGACTCTACCCTCCCTAGCAGCCGCCAATTTAGTTGCTTAGGAGACCTGACTGGAGTCACTCAGGACGCCCTGGATTCAAACTCGCGACTCCAGGTGTGATAGTCAGCGTCAACGCTAACATAGCTACTCTCCGATAAAGCTATTTGTTTAAATAAATGTATACATACTATAATATATATGAATATATATATTTCTGAATATGTGTGTGTGTGTGTGTTTCTGATTTCCTTGGGACAGTCAATATATTTATAATAATAAATCAAATATATGTCTGTGTTGTTTTTGTTATAAATCTGCAGTTTATTTGGTGTGGTACTGAAATAAATGCTTTTGTGTCTTTACAGTGCTGGGTATAAACCATACAGACGATTCACAAACTTTCTTGTGTGTGTCTGTGTTGAGAAATATTTATTAAGTCATTTTCATTTATTTAGCGCATTGTCTCAAAGCAGCTTAATGGAAAATTATGATGTAACAATTGCAGCTTTAATTTCAGAAAGACATCTTTCAACAAATCAGCAAGTCAACAAATATTTTTTTTAAATGCCTATGGAGAAAATTAATGGGGAATATCTCGTGCTTTTCCGTGGATGCTTGGTCCTTCCTGTGTGTGTTTGAGCCGGGATGTCCGGAGCACTCGTTGCCATGGTTCACTCATTCAGACCTCTTGAGCTTAGATGATAAAAATGTCCCGTCAGGACAAAATTTGTGAGCAAATTAGCTGTCAAAACAGTCCCATGGTTTGTTAATAAAGATACTGAATATATAAAGAATGATGGATTTATAAAGTGAAATATAGAGTGAAATGTAGTAAGAGAGAAAGTTCAGGACAAATACAGATAGTATATATGATGATGAATGTGATGAACAGAATGAAATAAACATTATTAACTGTAAAGCTGCTTTGAAACACATATAAAATATACTGCAGATAATTAACAGTAGATTATTGGATTATACTGGATACAGGTGAAACATAAACATGAGTTTTAAACAGAAAGCAAGTTTATAAAACAATTAAATGCACAATTAATACAGAATGTGTTTTTATCACTTATGTATCAAACACATTAATAGACACTGATTAAAGATCTATAAGAACGACTGACTACACTAATATACTAAGTACACTTTTATCTTGAACTCTTTTTAACGTGACGTGAGTTTGGCTCCTCCTTCAGTGGTGTGTTTCTACTAGGTCCTGTAGGTGAATATTATTGGTCGCGTCTCATCATCATGTCTGGAAGAGGAAAAGGAGATTTTAAGCGTCATCGTAAAGTTTTGCGTGATAATAGTAGAAGAATCACCAAACCCGCTATTTGTCGTCTCGGTGTCAAGCGGATCTCCGGTCTGATCTACGAGGAGACTCGCGGTGTGTTGAAGGTGTTTCTGGAGAACGTTATGCGTGATGACGTCACCTACACTGACACGTCAAGAGAAAGACGTCACTGTCATGGACGTTGTGTACGCGCTGAAACGACAGACACGAACTATGTACGGATTCAGAGGATAAACGACTTTATTCTGGAGAAATTAAACGCTCTTTTAAGAGTCACACATCTTCTCACACTAAAGAGTCGATGTTTAAACGGTAGTTTTGCGAGAGAACAAAGGAAAGTCAATCTGATGGTCAGTTTCAAACACGAGTCGATGGGCGGGACTTTCATTTCAAAGCTTTTGATTGGCTCTTTCCACCCGTCAATCTAAGAGCTGACCAATGAAATCATTTAGTGGGTTTGATCCATGAAGACACGCAATCAGAGGACGCGTCGACTCCTTTATAAATTAGCATTAGAGGGAATAAAAACTAATAATAAATAAACAATTAACAATAAATGAATGAGTATAATCACTTTTCGTCTGATCTTATTATGTGAGAGTCAAATGAATCATTGGATTCAGCTATTATTCAATTATAATCACATGATCTGACTGCCATTAAACAACATTCATAGATGAATTTGCACCTGAATACTTTCAGATATATTGTCTATAAAATATGCATAGTTCTTCTACATCTGAATAATTTAATAATACTATTCCGTCTGCTCAAAGTGACCCAAACATCAGTGATCAAGTGCTTTATAATGGAGTCAAATTAAAGTCAATGAAAATATAAAGAAATTAATAGATGAACTTTAAATAACACACTAACAAAACATTCATCTGAATGCAAATGTAACAATCTGGCTGAATTAAACATTGCTTTGCAAGTCTATCAACAGCTGCTCTTGTCCGTGCCAATGTGATGAGATGCACCTGTTAAATTGTGGCAGTGCAGAAAATCTGTGCTACAATCAGTTTCAGTTTTACTTTCACTTTCCCTTTGCGAGAATGTGTGGAGTGATTCAATTAACGGTGGAAGATCTAGGGAAGTGTGTCATCGCCAAATGTGAGTGTTGGATTATCGTGGAAAAACAGCCGCTTGTCAATCTGATGCTTCCCGTGTGTGTGTGTGATGTCTGGTGCATTGCGGTGTTCGACTTACACTTCCAAATCGACAGTTTTTGTTGGTGAGCTGTTCTGAAGACAAGTCAAGGCTGCTTATCCGCCTATCTTGGTGTCTGACTATGAGGGTCATCTACACCCTCTAGCTGCCTTCATGTCAGAACCTCTACGCCGCCATTACACACGTGACTACACTCGCACACACTCGCTTAACTTCCGCTTTCGCACATTCCGTGTGTTTAGTGTGTTTGCGCGGTCGGCTGCTCTGTAAGATTGTTGTTGTTTGATGTTGTTTTTTATTATTTACAACGAAATGAACGAAATGTTTATCCCATGTTTCTTTTCTCTTGTTCTTTCTTATGAGCAATTTATGAATGAATGTGGACACGAATCTGCCAACTTGGATTAGCGTGACATGTTTTCTGCACGGATTTCAAACAAGATATTTTATTATTATTATGGACATTATAGAATAAATCTCCCATGTGAACTTAATTTTTCTGGGACTATTACTGTGATTTTTGTGTAACAGGTGTCTTAATTTTCTTGAGATTCTGGGTTACTTTAATTTTGACAGGAATAATCCTTTAAAGTAATGTATTTATGTTCGGGCGACCACCACCGCTACAAAGTTTTAGGGTGAAAAATGAAACATGGCAAATATGATTTTATGATGATTTCTCTGAAGTAAATACAACTGGTCATACTATAATGTTTAAAAAAAATCACCTTAAATATTAAAATGCAAAACAACTGGAATATTGCACAATTTCTTTTTACAGACAGTTAACAACCTCTACTCTAAAGATGCTTTATTTTCTTTTCTTTTTTTGTCAAGCTTTTGCCTAGAAAATCTAATAAGTATTTTATTAGTTATGAAGGATTCGTCAATCACTCAATGAATGAGATGTTGGAAGTCCAGAATTTAGATGAAACATTAATTTGATTTTAAATTGTTTTATTAACTAACTTTTAGAGATTGCAGTTATACATGACATGGTAAAAAATGACTTGAAATAATCCTGAAAGTAGGTTAAAATAAATGTTAAAAGTGTGCCCCCTAAAAGCACAAGTGGCTCCTGACTAAATACTTTAATTTGCCAGACATGTCCGGTGTGCAAACACCTTTATGTTAGCGAGCCGCTTGTGTTGAGAAATACGTTTAAAAACACAAATACTGTTGTGTAATGAGCAGCCCAATTCATATCTGAAAAAATGCTGAAATAATTTGATAATCATTCTGGAAATCTTCTGATTATCGATGCATGAAAACGGTGTGTATATATATATATATATATATATATATATTTTTTAAAAAAAAAGGCGTTGATCCCAAGCTCATTAAAAATGTTTTGTTCATTTTATTATTATTATTTATTAAATTAAATGAATACATCAATATGTATAAAATAATAACTTACTAATAATATTAATTTACTTTATGACATTAATAATCAAGAGTTTAAGATCGTATTTAAATCTGTAAGAAAGCATAAAGTCCAGAATATTTCAAACACAAAGACACACTTATTTAAAGTAGGAAACATCAGATCATACACAAATCCACACAATAAAACTAGATCAGAATAAAACTAAAGTGTTTCTGCTCTTATTCATTATTTGAACATGAAACAGGCGACTTTAATCCAGAACAGGAAATATTCAAGTAAAAGATTCAAATAGAAATCATATAAAAGCAGAAACACAAAATACAATGTTTTAAAATCATATGAATGATAAATCAATTCTGCAACAAATGAAACATGGTGAAATAATGAACAGGAATGTAAGAAAAGTCTTCTGAACGTTTTTAAAGAGATTCAGATTGAAGTTTCTTCCTCTGTTACTGCAAACTGACTTTGATCTTCAACAGATGAAACTATCAAATACAAAAACAATATTATAAACATGTCATTGAACTAGACTTTCATATTGTTTCCTCTGCTGTTATTGTCTTTGTGAACAAACATTTCATCTGTTGATTATATTGATCTCTTTTACCTCTCGCTCTGTAGCATTTGAACACCAGCACGACTGTCACGATCAGATATGGACAAACTGCCAGAAGAGAACTGAGAGTGTGGAAGTCAGAAATCTGATCTGCTGACACTGAAAAACAGACACACAAGCACATGATGATTGAGTATATCTGAACAAGTGCACATGAATGAATAGAAAAGAGAGAATAAACTCTCACCTGTGACTGAGATCCAGCTCTCGGGTGACTGTCCTCTCTCTCCGTGTTTACAGGAGTAGAAACCCTCATGTGACTTTGAGACAGTAGGGATGCTCATCTCTCCTGGCGTCTGATTCTGGAGGAGTGATCCATCTTTATAGAAATCAGCTGTGAGGATTGAGGAGTTTGTAGATCGATGTAAACAGTGTAGAGTCAGAGTATCTCCCTCAATCACAGGATGAACAGAACTCTCCAGAATCACATCACCATCTACACAACAGAGGAAATGGAGAAACAGCAGGAAGAAGTTTAAGCACATATTTAAAGTAACATATTCAGCTCTGTTTTAAGTATAAGTATCATGACACTATATCTGCTGTTATATAGACTCACCATGTACTGTGATGTTAATATGAGGACTGTGTTCTCCAGATTGAGACTGACACCAGTACACTCGTGTCAGATGTTTTAAGGGAGCTGATTTCACATGTAGATCCTGTAGATGAACAATCTTTCATTCTCTCACTGTCTGTGTTTCTTCTCACTGTCCATCCAGTGGAGTTATTGTGATCCTCACAGTTCAGAGAGAGAGCGTGAGATGAGAAGTGTTGACTTCTGCTGGGACTGATGATCAGAGACACTGAGGGACGTTGAGCTGAAATTAAGTTCAAACAAATACTGCAAGATAAATCCCTGTAGAAACTTATAGGTGAAAAATCGACATGAAAACTGACAAGGAGCCAGTGCAAAGACTCCTGGATAGGAGCGATCACCTGTGGCTTTGACCCACAATGCATCACTGTAGTTTGTGTAGTAAACTGGTTCTCCTCTTCCAGCTCTACACCAGTACTGACCTCCATCAGACACTGAATCAATATGGACTCTGTAGGAGTTTGTTTCTGTCTTGTTTTTCTCCGAGTTCTGTGTGTGTTTGTACCAGTAAAAGTCCCATCCAGCGGTCTGAGTCATGTGACAGATCAGAGTCACCGTGTTTCCTGTCAGTGCAGCTCCTGCAGTATCTGATATGAGTTCAGGATTGAGCTTTGAGTCTGTGGTGAAGAACATGTGGGTGATTAATAAACAGAGTTCATCTTCTGCTCGTCTTTACTACAGTAATTACTCACCTTTAACAGAAAGAATAACACTTGTGTTCTGTGATGTTGCTGGTCTTCCATCTCTCTTTCCTCGACAGCAGAACTGATGTTGATCAGACTCAGTAGCTCCTCTGATCGTGAGAGTGTTTGTGTTTACAGTGTAACGCTCAGACTCAGACACGACAGTTCTGTCTTTATACCACTCATATCTCCAGTTACTGTAATCAGGCTCAATGTCACACTTCATGATCACTGTCTCTCCAGTGAAAACAGATGTTTCTGGATGTACGGTGAGTTTAGCTGTAGGCAAATCTGTACAGAGAAGGATATTTTTACTCAGAGCTCCTGATAAACACTCAGTACAAACTGAATAAACTGTGCATACATTGATAAACTCCTTCTGCTTCTTCACCACCGAGAACTGCTGGGAAAAGTTCTCGACGGTGTCGCCGAATAGGCTGCTCTGGGAGATGGACATATTGAGAAAGCGAACCTTGTCGCCATCCCTCATCTCAACCAGATTCAGCCACAGTTGGCACTCCTGGACCACCAAGGTGGACATTGGGAGCTCAGGGGAGGGTTCCATTCCAACCCTACACTCGCGGTGGCCCGGGCAGCTCTGCGTCGGCCTCAGACTGGGCAGCTGATCCGATAGTGGCAGCCCAGTCTAATCCTCGGTGTCCAAGATCGCCAGTACACTCTCCGATGCAGTGATCGAGGACTCATGGTAAATAGTCTGCACTTATGTAGCACCTTTTTAACCTTAACGGTATTCAAAGCACTTTACACTGTGACTCATTCACCCATTCACACACACATTCATGCACCAATGGTGGTATGATGAGCCTGCCATTGGGACCAACTTGGGGTTCAGTGTCTTGCCCAAGGACACTTCGGCATGTGGAGTCGTGTGGGCCGGGATTTAAACCACCAACCCTGCGATTAGTGGCTGACCTGCTCTACCAGCTGAACCACAGCCGCCCAAAATTCATCCTGCTCGTAAGCCCCGAAAGAGACATAAAGTTGTCCAGGAGGTGAGCTGGCCTCATCTCGGAACTCGATGGGGGCAAACAAGTTTTCTGGGGAATGGGAGGTCTGCTGGGATTTACATGGGCAAAACCATGCCTATTGGAATCCATGAGAAACAATGAGAACATGAACAGGCCATGAATGCTGCCTCAGTGTGATTGTGACCCAGACACGTGAGGCAGCGCCCATGAACGTCGGAGGCGGAGAGATAACAACCTCATCCAGGAATCACACAAAGACAGAAAGGCATCTTTAAAAAGACATGTCTTTAAAAAGACGTTCACCTCAATGTGTTACTCTAACAGGGGAAATATACTCATTGCAGAAATATATACTCTTTTTAGTGCTTTAGAAGTGCCCAGGGGCGTAGTCTGCACTTATCATGCAGAAAGAGAGAAAGCCACTGGAATACGCCGTATATCCAACAGCATACGCTTCTTCAAGGTGAATGGACTGACAGTGGAATTCAGCTCGCCGACACACAACGGTTTAGCTCTGAAGAAAAAATCTGAATGAGTGGTTGCATGCCAGCTCCTTTTATACCCGTATGTCCAGGGGAGTGGCGTGCATATTCCACTAACCAATTCTCATTGGCCTTTTATCAAAGATAAGAGGTGCTCCCAAGAGCGACCCCTAGTTTCACAACATCGACACAACGTAATAGTGGAGTTAAAATGTATGTGTAACTACACATCAAATTGCAATTTTTGGTTGAATGATGCATAGACCCACAACCACCAAAATCACCAGATGAGTAGATGAACCGTCTGAGACTGGAGAACACGACAGACACATTTATTCATATTTTATTATTGCAAAGATCTCAGAATAATTCACTGTAATAAATGTCACCTGTGACTGAGATCCAGCTCTTGGGTGACTGTTCTCTCGCTCCGTGTTTACAGGAGTAGAAACCCTCATGTGACTTTGAGACAGTAGGGAAGCTCATCTCTCCTGTCGTCTGATTCTGGAGGAGTGATCCATCTTTATAGAAATCAGCTGTGAGGATTGAGGAGTTTGTAGATCGATGTAAACAGTGTAGAGTCAGAGTATCTCCCTCAATCACAGGATGAACAGAACTCTCCAGAATCACATCACCATCTACACAACAGAGGAAATGGAGAAACAGCAGGAAGAAGTTTAAGCACATATTTAAAGTAACATATTCAGCTCTGTTTTAAGTATAAGTATCATGACACTATATCTGCTGTTATATAGACTCACCATGTACTGTGATGTTAATATGAGGACTGTGTTCTCCAGATTGAGACTGACACCAGTACACTCCAGTGTCAGATGTTTTAAGGGAGCTGATTTCACATGTAGATCCTGTAGATGAACAATCTTTCATTCTCTCACTGTCTGTGTTTCTTCTTACTGTCCATCCAGTGGAGTTATTGTGATCCTCACAGTCCAGAGAGAGAGAGTGAGATGAGAAGTGTTGACTTCTGCTGGGACTGATGATCAGAGACACTGAGGGAGAAACAACTGAGAGAGAGAGAGAGAGAGAGAGAGAGAGAGAGAAGATCAGTTATTCACTGGGACAATTCTGAGGGACGTTGTTCCCCGTCTATCTTGCTCCCAAATGTTTGCTCCCTGGACAATAAACTGGACTATATCCGACTCCAGCAGGCTACGCAGCGTGAGTTTAGAGACTGCTGTGTCTTTGTTTTCACGGAGACGTGGCTCAGCAACAGGGTTCCGGACGCCGCCATTCAGCTAGACGTGCTCGCCTCTTTTCGTGCCGACAGAAATACAGCTCTCTGCGGTAAGACTCACGGTGGTGGCTTGTGTTTACATCAACACGGAATGGTGCAAGAACTCTGGCCTAGTCTCTAGCTACTGTTCATCGCTGTTGGAGCTTGTGACTGTTAGATGCAGACCTTTTTATTTACCACGGGAATTCACCACTGTTTGCATAACCAGAGTTAAGAACCTAAGAACAGCTAGGGCCAAACTGTCCGGGGCAATCAGAGAGGCAAAGCGTGCGCACACCCAGAGAATCCACAGTCACTTCCAGGACAGCGGTGACACGTGGCGCATGTGGCAGGTCATCCAGGCCATCATCAACAACAGGACAACATCCGTTGCCTGTGACAAAGATGCCTCCCTTCCAGATGCGCTGAACGACTTCTATGCTCGGTTTGAAGTGCATAACGACGTGGTGGCATGGAAGACCACCCCTCCTCCAAATGACCAGGTGCTCTGTCTCACCACGGCGGATGTGAGGAAAACTCTACGTAGAGTCAACCCACGGAAGGCCGCTGGACCAGACAACATTCCTGGCAGAGTGCTCAGAGGATGTGCAGACCAGCTGGCAGATGTTCTTACTGACATCTTCAACATCTCTCTGAGCAGCGCCATCGTTCCAACGTGCCAAAGAAGTCCTCAGTATCCTGCCTCAATGACTACCATCCCGTTGCACTCACACCAATCATCATGAAGTGCTTTGAGAGGCTCGTCATGAGGCACATTAAGACCCAGCTGCCCCCTCACTAGACCCACTGCAGTTTGCATATCATCCAAACCGTTCAACAGATGACGCCATCGCCACAACCCTCCATCTGGCCCTCACCCACCTAGACAAAAAGGACTCATACGTTCGAATGCTATTCATAGACTTCAGCTCAGCATTCAACACAATAATTCCTCAGCACCTGATTAGAAAGCTGAACCTGCTGGGCCTGGACACCTCCCTCTGCAACTGGATCCTGGACTGCCTGACTGGGAGACCACAGTCATTCCGGATCGGGAACAGCATCTCCACCACCACCACACTGAGCTCTGGGGCCCCCCCAGGGCTGTGTGCTCAGTCCACTGCTGTTCACTCTGCTGACTCACGACTGTGCAGCAATGCGAGTCAGCATACAGAGAGGAGGTGCAGCGGCTAACGGACTGGTGTAGAGCCAACAACCTGTCCCTGAATGTGGACAAAACAAAAGAGATGGTTGTTGACTTTAGGAGAGCACAAGGTGAACACTCCCTGCTGAACAACGACGGCTCCTCTGTGGAGATCGTCAAGAGCACCAAATTCCTTGGTGTTCACCTGGCGGAGAACCTCACCTGGTCCCTCAACACCAGCTCTATCACTAAGAATGCCCAGCATCGTCTCTACTTTCTTCGAAGGCTAAGGAAAGCACATCTCCCACCCCCCATCTTCACTACGTTCTATAGAGGGACTATTGAGAGCATCCTGAGCAGCTGCATCACTGCCTGGTTTGGGACTTGCAACGTTTCGGACCGCAAAGCTCTGCAGAGGATAGTGAGAACAGCTGAGAAGATCATCGGGGTCTCTCTTCCCTCCATCAAAGACATTTAAATAAAACACTGTATCCGCAAAGCAACCAGCAATGTGGATGACCCCACACACCCCACACACAAACTCTTTTCCCTCCTGCCGTCTGGCAAGAGGTACCGAAGCATTCAGGCCCTCATGACCAGACTGGGTAACAGCTTCTTCCCCCAAGCCATCAGACTCCGCAATACTCAGAGACTGGTTTGACACACACACACACACACACACGTGTTCTGAGTTGCACTTTAATAACTGTCACTTTATAACTGTCTGCTACCTCAAAAACTGCTATGTCCATAGAACACTATATCATAGTATGTTATGTTTACATTTGGCATTTTTAGTAACTGTCACCTTTTCACACTTCTGGTCGACGCTGCACTGTCTATCACTGTGCCTATTGTAATGTTCATTGTTAGAAATGTATTGTACTGTCCCGTACTTTTTGCACACGTTTTTGCACGTGCACTTTATATAGGTATTATATAGGTATTTTATATAGGTATTTTTATTTAGTCTGTGTATTCTCATGTGGTTCTGTGTTTGTCCTATGTTGTTTTATGTAGCACCATGGTCCTGGAGGAACATTGTCTTGTTTCACTGTGTACTGAACTAACTGTATATGGTTGACTTGACTTGACTTGTTTATGAAGCCTGTCTGGAGTCACTCAGCACAATCTGGGATCAAACTCAAAGACTCCAGGAGTGGTATTTGGCATCTTTCTTTGCTGAGCTGCCCAGTTTGTTTTAGTTTTAGTAATATAAAATGATTTACTTTATAAATGACTCCCCACATATGTGACATTTAAAATTTTATCATACAATGTTTTTATATTCTAATATTATATCAAAGGGTGGACCCCACAGAGCAGGTCCATTTCAACACATATATAAAACTAGGCACTGACATACATCACCAATGACACATTTATAAACTTTATTTATGTCAATATAATCACCTGTTAATACGATAAGTATAAGTAACTTATTTCATTATAAATGGTTTACTATATTGGATATTTTGCTTCCTAAAATGTGATAGGGTGAAGTTTATTTTTCCAAATGTATGTTCCCCGTTTGTCGCTCACTTTGACATTGCCAGGCCAAGGCACTTAAGATCTGCACTTGGGTAGTCCTGACCCCGACGTGCTGCAGGAACTGCGCTCAGCGACTGACCTCGCCCTCAGGGCCACGAATGTCAGTGTGGTCACTCGGGCAGGAAATGGTCCTTACCTGATGCGTGTGATAGCATTAAGATGGACCCAGCTGCTTGCTCCCATGCTTGGCACGTCGCCTTGTTCCCCCCATATCGGGGTGTAAGGAACCAGAAGGTTTTGACTATTTTTTGGGGCGTTGGGGACGGGTACGTGCAGTCTAGCACAGCCTGTCATTTTGGCACGCAAACTACCTGTGTCAGCAGCACACGTACACGGTTCAGTGCATGTGATGATTAAAATTGGAACTCTAGTGTCGCTTCTTCCACACAACGTCGAAGTGAGCGAAAGATGGGGAGCGTCTAGGTTACTATTGTAACCTCCGAGACGTTGTGTCCTCCCGGCCACGTCGCTGATCCGAGCCACTGTCATACTTTGCCGCATCCTGGACAGCTCCCGCTCCAGCATGTCAAACCCGGTTTGCTGGAGCTGTAGGAATGGGTGGTCCTCCGGTCTGGCGATGCTGCCACGGCGTGTAGTAGGTCTGGACCTTGGTGGTTGCGCTGTTCCCTCCTCAGATGGCCCGTGCGCACGGCTCGCAAGGCCAGGGTCTTCCTGCGAAGCTGCATTATATTGTTTTTATTTATTGTGTGGCTGTGTTACATTTATTTAATGTAAATAACGATTAAAATATTTTCATAAGAAACCTTAATGTATGTGAACTTGATTTGTAAGTTTACCTTGGGGTTGGACTGCTTGCATTTCTGGTTGGGTGCCGATCTGAAAGCCCCCAAACCCTTCAACACTTTCAGCGGTGAGGGTGGATGCGGCAATGTCCTCTGCTGGCGTCAGGTCCTGAGTAGAGGCAGATCCACCTCCCGTTATACGGCGTGTCCGATTGTTGCTAGCAAGCTTGGACTTCCCCCGTCTTCTAATGTCGTTGTAGCGCTTGCGGCACTGGTGCGATGTCCTGGGGATTCCAGCTGATGAAACAATTGTGGCTATTTCCTCCCACGCCTGTTTAACCGACGCTGATTTGGGTGGGTTTCTCCCATCCCCATACAACGTCACTTCTCTGTCTTTCACTGCCCTGACAAGAACGTCGGTCTCCTCGGCTGTGAACCGCTCCTGGCGTGCGCCTGCGAAATCCGCCATAATAATAACAATCCGCCATGCAACATGCGCACCTGCTCTTAAAGGGTATGTTGGATGATGCTCTGATTGGTTTATTTCACGTTACGCCCAAACCACACCTATGAATAATGAAGCTATTTCAGACCAACCCCTTTTAAACTTGCGTCGGGCGCAAGAGTCATTTATCCCACCGGTAAAATAGCAACAGCGCCCAAGACCCGCCCACATAGTTACTTGTGCTTCGCGGTGGTTACTTGTGTTTCAGATCGTTAAAATAGGGCCCCTAGTGTCGCTTCTTCGATGCGGAATCTCGTTCCCTCCATCAGGGAACAGAGGTTACAAGAGTAACCTAGACATTTTCTGTCAAAAAGTTACTTAAAGTTTCCCGCCCTTTTTCTAGCTAATTATCGCTCTGTTCATCTGTACATTTAACAGAAATAATATCTAAATATAGATATCTGTGCTATGTAGTATTTTGTCTGAATGTTGCTGGTAGTATTTTGTGTGAAATTTAACTAGTTTTAACTGCGTTAAGTTTTACATTAGACCTGACAACACATTATAAATAACCAGAAATGAGTGGTGGTGGCGTAGTGGGTTAAAGCACATAACTTATCACATGTAATCAGAAGGTTGCTGGTTCAATCCCCACAGCCACCACCATTGTGTCCTTGAGTAAGGCACTTAATTCCAGGTTGCTCTGGGGGGATTGTCCCTGTTATAAGTGCACTGTAAGTCACTTTGGATAAAAGCGTCTGCCAAGCGTCTAAATGTAAATGACCAAACACAGATAAATTTAGGCTCGTTTGGTTCATGTGATGAAAATTTGCCATTCTCTTTAATTGGGATATTATTAAAATGTGGCCAAAATTATAAGATGCTTTTAACTGGTATTTATTTTCTTACAGATGGATGAATATGTGAAATATTGAGGAAATAATTCCTACATTTGAAGGTCTGTATTAATGTATAATATTTTACAGGGTTCCTGAAGTCATTGCAAATAACTTTAAATAGCAACATAATGAACTGATCAGACTGATTTTAAATCCCATTTCACATGTAAAACACTGACAGAAGGACAGAAACATTTAAAGCAACAGTTCACCACAAACTGTTCTGTCATCATTTACTCTCCCTCAAACCATGCCAAATATAAATCAAATATATTATACTACATATTTTATAGAATTATATACAAATATTTTCTTTATCCGCAAGGTCAGAATCTAAACATATTTAAAACATTCAATTAACTGAGGAAAAAACTCACTGTGACAACGTGCCCCAATGGTGAAACATATGAGGGGTAAGTTGTCACAGTGGAAGATTGCTAATTTTCAAACATATTATTAGGGTCTAAATGAAACATTGTGGTGTTTTTCTTCAAAATATTACCCTTATTTAACATTTTACAGCTTGTATAATTCTTGAAACTTATATTTAAAGACAGGAGCATCAGCTCGAAGTCCACAACTCCCTTAAAGGGATAGTCCACCCAAAAATGACAATTCTCACATCATTTACTCACACTTTTGCAATCCAAGGTGTAAATGCCTTTCATTCGTCAGACGACCACAAATTAATATTGTATAAAAGATATATCAGGCTGGTCCTCACAGTCAAAACACTTTAAATGTCCAAAAGTCACATTTAAGCATCATGCAGGTAATCCAAATGGATCCAGTTGCTCAATTAAAGTCTTCTGAAGCAAAACGCTGCAAGTTTGTAAGAAACTAATCAATAATTAAGAAGTTTTTAACTAAAGAAATGCTTCCGGTTAGATATTATATGTGCATGAACAGGACGTGACATGTCATGTGACCCAAATATATATTTAAAATCAGAAGTAATATATATGTATTAGGGCTGTCAATTTAACGCATTCATTCTGTGCGATTAATTTGACTGAAAATAATGTGTTAAAAAAATTTACGCAATTAATGGCAATGTCCCCATATAAGGAAGATTCAGGAGAAATGCAAGCTTGTAGTACCACCTGTTTACTCCAGGGGGCAGTAAGTGAAACTTCAGCTGTATGAGCAACACACAGTTTATACAGTGAAGAAACACTTCAGCAGAACAACACACACATGCGTCACGTTCTTGCATTCAAAACACTTGATGGAGCGCAAATACGAACTAAGAGATCTCAAGATGTTTTCTAAGTATTAAACTATATTTAACTTCACACAGTGACCTAAAAATATTATATTTATGACGCAACGCACCCGAGACGTCTGACGCAGGTGTACATTGATGGTCCTTAAACAAGCCCTCATAATAAATCTCCAACTGATTGATAAATTCACTTGTGTAATGGATTATTGCTGTGAACTGTGTGTCAATGACTGACTTATGATCAATAATATGGTAGTAATCAATACATTGTATTATAAAGCCACTTTTTGTCTTATCAATGATAGTTATCTTTAAATATATAAAAAATTATGTATAATTATTTCATCATTATATGGTGAATTATTGTTATATGAGGGGCTTTCTCAGCAAATATTTGTATGTGCAGTTAAATGCGAGTAAATGTGATTAATTAATCGGGACAACATGTAATTAATTTGATTAAAAATTTTAATCAATTGACAGCCCTAATATATATATATATATATATACACACATATTTATTTTTATTTTTTTGGGGGGGTCATGTGACATGACATCACGTCCTCCTGAGCCTCAGCGGAGTGGCCCATAACACGTGCTCCATTCTCGGGCGACTTTATGCAGGAGTCCCACACTGATCCCACCCGAGACCTGTGAGGATACCAGTGTGCACACATGGGATAAAGACCGGTTTCCTGAGGAGATGCTCCACGAGACTTCATTCATATCAGGTGACGTAATCTCAGCGCCCCTCCTCCTGTCTGCTTACGTCATGAACTCGATCCGTCCTTCATAATGTCGCGCTTTTGACCGAGCTATACTGTATATACACTGTATATTAGGGCTGTCAATTTAATGCTTTAATTCAGTGCGATTAATTACAAACAAAATAACAAGTAAAAAAAAATTATGCAATTAAAAAAATAATTGTTTTTTAATATGTTTGAGTAACTGCAACATGTTTGTTTAAACACTGAATCTCCATCTGTCCTGATGATTGGAGACAACAATCAGTGCTTTCAAGCCTTTGTTGTGATAAATGGAGAAGCACTCGAGTAAAACACATTACTGCAGCAGTTTTAATGTATTCTACATCTTTAATGTCACTTTCCCCAAACCGTGTTCCCCAGTGTGGGCATTTACAGATTGTGCTGCAGGTGATGGTACAAAAAAACTAAAGAAAATGTTACGAAATTATTCTGACTTTGATCTCAAATTTTGTTTTATTTCAAATTTTGACAGTGTGGTTAAGAGGGAAGATGTATTTTTGTATGTAGATGTCATGAAGTGATGGTCCGAGGTTTGTTATGTTCATATCATTCACTAATTTGAGTTGTTCTGACAGACAACAACTTCACAAGTTGATCCTGAAAGGCATTTTGACTCCAAATAACACTTAAATGTTTGTTGATCTCCGTCTGAATCGCTCGTTTTGGTAGTTTTTACATTGTGTCTCGAGACCAGAAACACAAAACAGGCAATTACAATCATCATGTGTCGTCCAGTAGTTGCTCAGGAAAACTGTGGATCTGCTGATGATGCATATGATTATAATATAACAGATGATCACTCACCGATGACACGAAATGACACTTCATCACTCCAGGAATTGAAGATTCGTCTAGATGTGCTGCTAGCAGAACACCTGCATTTTCTGTTGTTCATTGCAGTAATCTTGAACTCTTTCTCATACGAATATTGAACATAATCACCACCATCACACTGAAATCTGTATCTCCAGTGTGTCTCTTCTGTCCCCTGTACGTCACATGTGAGAGTGACAGTCTCTCCTCTGAATATCGGTGATGTTTCAGGATTTACAGTCAGAACAGGTTTATCTGTAAGAACCAGAAACAAACACACAACTCTCACTTTACAAAACACACATGTTGATTTATAACTTAAAGGAATATTCTGGATTTAACACAAGTTCAGATCAATCAACAGCATTTGTGGAATAATATTGATTACCACAATTAATAATTTTGACTCGTCCCTCCTTTTCTTTAATAAAAGTAAAACTGAAGATTACAGTGAGACACTTACAATGGAAGTAAATGGGGGTCAATCTGTAAACATTAAAATACTCTCAGTTTCAGAAGTATAGACACACGACATGAACAATATCTGTGTAAACATGATTTTACTGTGATAAAACATTTATTTACAGCATCTGTGTAAAGTTAAACAAATACTGTTAAATAAATTAATTAATACTGTTAAATAAATAAATACTCTTAAATAAATAATTACTGTTAAATAAATGCTGTTTAATTAACTGTTAAATAAATAAATACTGTTTAAATAAATTAATTAATACTGTTAAATAAATTAATACTGTTAAATAAATAGTGTTTAAATAAATAATGTTAAATAAATTAATACTGTTAAATAAACACTGTTTAAATGAATTAATACTGTTAAATAAACACTGTTTAAATGAATTAATACTGTTAAATAAATTAATACTGTTAAATAAATAAATACTGTTAAATAAATAATTACTGTTAAATAATAAATTAATACTGTTAAATAATAAATAAATAATGTTGAATAATAAATACATGTTGTTAAATAAATACTGTTAAATAAATTAATGCTGTTAAATAAATAAATGCTGTTTAATAAATAAATACTGTTAAATAAATAAAAGGTTTGTATCTATAATTAGGCACAATTTATTTTTGAGTACAGAAATAATCTCAAACGTTTGACCATAAAGTTTTAAGATTATGAGAAACAAATTTAGTCAGTTTCCTTTTGGACTGATTGTGTAGGACATATTTATTTTATATTTGTATGTTCTTAATATTAATTTTATATACTAACTTTTACTATTTGTAGTTTTATTTGTATTGTATCTGTGTTTTGTTGTTGATGTAGATAAATCGAGGACAACTGAGTTTCAACTTTTTAGTTTTGTCTTTGGAAATTAAAAACAGGCGACTGGTGAAACACTTCTGTGTATCTCCGTGAAAGTAACATCTATTATTGTTTGTTTATTTGCAGCCACACATATATGCTCCTAAAACCTACTATAGACATCAATATAAGCTGAGCTGCAAACACTATGTCCAACTCTGTGTCTGAACTATGCCAATGTGACATCATTGCAGTGTAATGTATGTCTGTGTCAACCAAACGGTTCAGTAGTGCTTGAACTGATTACTGCCTCCTGTCTGTGTTCTGACCGACGCCCCAGGGCGAGAACTACAGCCTCCTAAGGGCCTGTGGTCCTTTCTCTAGAACAGTGATTCCCAACCCCCGGTGCCGGTCCGTGGACCCGTTAGTACCGGGCCTTGAAATATTCCCAGAATAATTTTTTTTTTTTTTTTTATAATAATAATAATAATTGTCTTTTTTAAATGCTTTTTAAAAAGTGATAT
>JAVLUX010000002.1:2677500-2790000 GCA_032164185.1 Moxostoma hubbsi | reverse complement strand
GCGGGGGTTGCCGAATGATTTTGGAATACGGACAAGCGGTCATGGCGACAGCGGTCGGGAAGGGGAGAGATGACTCGATCACAAATCAAAAAAGAGTGTGGCTGAACCAGAGACTAAGGATGGTGGAGAGGAGTTGGAGGAGGGAGAAGGAGATGAGATGGAGGTAGGATGGACACAGGTAGGAGAAGGGAGAGGTAAATCCACAAATAATGGGACAAAGAAGAGGATGAAAAAGAATAGCAGGGAAGGGTTAGCAAGTAGCACAAGGGAGAGTGGAGGAGAGGGTATGGTAGAAGAGAGAAGGGATGAGTTTAAAAATATGGTCTGGTTCAAAGATAGTAGTGGTATGATAGGGATTAGTCCTATTGCTATGAGTTGAGAAGGTTAATAGGGGAAATTAGCAGTGCTAGAGTGATGCAAGATGGGGCATTGTTGGTGACATGCAGCAATGACAAACAGAGAAATAAAGTGATGAGATTAAAAACGGTGTGTAAGCAAGAGGTAATGAGTTGTAGGTCAGTAGGAGGAAGAATTGATAGATGGAAAGAAGTTAGTATGTCTCAATGATGGAGGTGCACAAGGGTGGATATGTTATCAGGATTAGGATCAGCCTTAGATTTGACATTGGTGTTGAGATTGTTAGAAGGAGTATCTTAATGGGAAATATTAAGTAAATGCACAGCGGGAAGTGATCATTATCCCATGTTAATATCTATTATGAGTAGTGGAGAGGAAAGGGGAAAACATTGGGGATGTACAGGTTAAGTGGGCATATGAAAAGGCCAACCGGGCAGAGTTTATGAGAGCGAGTGAAGAAGGATTGGATCAGATTGAGAATATAAATAGGGGTAGTATTGAGGAAATAAATAGTGAGATTAAAAGTAAAGGAAGTAAGAAGATGAAAATAGTCCCATGGCGGAATAAAAATTGTGACGAAAGGATTTGAATGTCCAGTTTTAAAGATGAGAGAAGAATTAGCAGTAACGGATGAAGGAAAGGCAGCAATGTTTCGAGAGGCATTTGTAAAGGTGAACTGCTCTAAAAATAGTCAGAAGGGAGAAGAAGAATAAGAGAAGAGACTCTTAAAAAATATCCCCAGTTAAAGGACAGAAGGGAGGCGATGAACAATTTGATGGATGTTCCTTTTGAAATGAAGGAATTAAAGCGAACATTAAGAAGAATGAATGAATCAGCAACTGGAGAAGATGGAGTAAGCTATAGTATGTAGAAACATTTAAGTGAAAATGCATTAGGTGTGGTAGTGATGATACTGCCTATAAAGAAGCCATTAAACTATAGGCCAATAGCTCTTACATCTCATCTATGGGAGAAATGATAACTGATTGAGTCATGGATTATTTGGAAAAAACGGAAGAGTTTAACAACAAATCAGAGTGGATTTAGGGGGGGTAGAGGAACGATGGATCCACTATTATGTATAGAGTCGGACATAAGGAAAGCATTGATGAATAAAGAAACAGTGGTGGAAGTATTTTTTGATATAGAGAAAGTTTATGATTTGTTATGGAAAGAAGGATTGCTGGTGAAATTGGGACAATTGGGAATAGGAGGGCGAATGTTTAATTGGGTTAAAAATGCCCTGGTAGAAAGAAAGATTAAGGTGAGCATGGGAGAATGTATATCAGATAATGGAGTATTAGAAAATGGAAATCCACAGGGAAGTGTTATTATCCATTGCTCTTTATAATCATGATCAATGGATAAAAGTATTTGCAGATCATTGTTTGCGGATGATGGAGCTCTATGGTATAGAGGTGCCAATATAACGTTTATTGTCCAGAAGATACAAAGGACATTAAATGAGTTGGAGAAATGGTCATTTATGTGGGGGAATTGTGTTCTCAGTGGAAAAGACCCAGTCAGTGTTCTTCACTAATAAAAGAATAGATAACTATTTAAAATTACATTTGTACAATCAGACATTAGAAAGGGTATATAAGGTAAGGAATATGATTACACAGCAGACTCACATGGAAGGGCATATAGAGAAGATGGATGAGAAATGTAAAAGAGTTTTGAATATAATGCGGTGTGTGTCCGGTCAAGACTGAAGGATGGACAGATTGGCTTTAAAAACCATATACATAACACTAATTAGATCAGTGATGGATTATGGATGCATAGTTTATGAATCTGCATCTAAAACTCATTAAGCTAAATTAGATCAAAGTCAGGCACAAGCATTAAGGATTTGTTGTGGGGCATATCCATCATCTCCAGTTTCAGCGTTAAATAAGAAGACAACAGTTGATAGTGGACTACTGGGCAACTCTTAAGAGTCAGGACAAATCACATCCCACCTTAAAATTATTAGATCAGTGTTGGGAGTATGGGAAGAATGTATAGTTTTGGATGGGTGGTAGGGGATCTAGTAAAGGAGATGTGTATTAAGGATTATAGAATTACTCCATGTAATCCAAGAGGTAATCCAAGTAAGGGAGTATTTGTGTAGAAAGTATGGAGACATTACTCAAATATTTACGGATGCATCAATGAATTGAAGTAGGGGACAAGGAGGTACAGCAATTGTTATACCAAAATTACAAATTTTGGTGGTGGCGTAGTGGCTAGAGCACAGGGCTGCTAATCAGAAGGTCGCTGGTTCAAACCCCATGGCCACCACCATTGTGCCCTTGAGCACAATGGTGGTTCACTTAACTCCAGGTTGCTCCGGGGGGATTGTCCTTGTAATAAGGGCTCTGTAAGTCACTTTGGATAAAAACATCTGCCAAATGCATAAATGTAAGATGGATTAATGAATGTAGTAGTTTGCTCAGATTTCTGTGCGACTTGAGAGAGTCACACAGAAGACAAGATTTAGTAATGGAGATTCTCCATGAATTAAATAAGGGTGAGGGTACAGTGTCTGTGGGTTCCAGCACATGTGGGTAAACTGGCAGAACAACAGAACAGAATACAAAAGTGGAGATATAGATATATCATATAGTAGATCAGATCTCAAAGCAATAGTTATAAAGGAAATATATCAAAGATGGCAGCAGTATTGGGATACTGGAACTAAAGGAACACATTTGTATTCAATACAGCCAAAAGTAGGGGAAGGAAGGCATCCTGGTAGAAACAGAAGAGAGGAAAATATTTGATCAAGACTCAGACTGGGGCATTCAGGGCTAAATAAGACAATGTAATTAATATCCAATCATCCAACAGGGCTTTGTGAATGGTGTGGAATCAGTGAAACAGTAAAACATGTCATTATGTATTGTGGAAGACACAGATGAGAGAGTAATTCTAGTCGAGGAGATGAAGAGAAATGGGGAACAAGATATTTTAAATCCGAAGATAGGAGGAATGTAATAACAATATTGCTCAAGTTTCTGGAGTGTACAATATTTGATCTATTGTCACGCGTTATACATACATTCTTTGTTTCACATATCCCAGTTAAGCTGGGGTCAGAGCGCAGGATCAGCCATGATACGGCACCCCTGGAGCAGATAGGGTCAAGGGCCTTGCTCAAGGGCCCAACAGTGGTGTCTTGGCGATGTTGGGGCTTGAACCCCCCCAGAGCCTTAACCGCTGAGCCACCACTGCCCTGTAAAGGCCAGATTGGTAGGATGAACGTAGTTAAAGATGAGAGAATTAAAACCCTATTAAAAATATAGGAGTGTGTGGGTATGAATGTATGTTTATATATAACAATAAGTTTGATTAAATATAATAGCAGAGATCATTATTATTCAGGAGGATTGTGGATGATTGTCTACAGTGCTGGAATAAATCAGTCGCTACATCTGAAATGTGTTCAACTAATTTTATGTTCAGACAAACTTTTAATGTTTTTTATTCTTTCCAAACAATATTGAAATACTTTTACTTCATTTAATAATTAAAACTCTTTGCCGATGTAACTTTAAACATATTTTAAAGTGTATCCTGTGTATTCTGATGCACACATGGATGTCTGTGGGTGAAACACCGGATGTCCACTGACTCTAGAACCGCCCCTGTGAGATGAGCGTTTGATGTTTTTATGACAGCGCTTCATCTGAGTATGTAGATGTCATGAAGTGATGGTCCGAGGTTTGTTATGTTCATATCATTCACTAATTTGAGTTGTTCTGACAGACAACAACTTCACAAGTTGAGCCTGAAAGTCATTTTGTCTCCAAATAACACTTAAATGTTTGTTGTTCTCCGTCTGAATCGCTTGTTTCGGTAGTTTTTATATTGTGTCTCGAGACCAGAAACACAAAACAGGCAACAACAACAACAACCGCCCTTCGCCAGTAAGTGGCGGTGACGTCACCACGGCGCTTGTGCCAGGCTATGTGCACGTTAAGGCCACGTGAAGTGTCGAACACCCGCTGGCAGGAGGTCACGGGAGAGATCCAACAGGTGACATGGGTCGACTGACTGAGATGACTGGCTGATGCACCACCTGTGCCCCCTACTGTGCCAACTTGCTGTGTTTTAGCCACCCGGTGCTCTGTTCGTTGTTGTGAGCGTCGCTCCTCAGTGCTCCGTTGTTGTTGGAGGGTGACTGCCTCCAACTGGCCAGCAGCGTCCTTCACAAGCCTCCTCCAAAGAGGCCGATCTTGACACCGCTGGTACCAGTAATCGGCAAGTCCACTCAGCTCCAAATCTTTCAAAGATTTGTGAGCTGCTCCTCACACAATCCAGCCTGGTTAAACCCAGGATGGATCTTAGGCAGGCCAGCCTAAATGTTTCTAGCCGGCAAAGATGTTCCATTAGGGGGGTCCACGTTTCGAAAGCAAAGAGAAGGGAGGGAATGTCCGTGGCCAAGAATACCTGAAGCATTGTTGTGAGGAGGGACAAACCGGGTAGCTTCCACACAGCGTTACACAACCGATGAAAAGATGATGCCGCTCGACTGATTCGAAGTGAGACCTCTGCTGTCAAACCGGAGCTGGTCATAAGCACACTTCCTAGGTATGGAAAACCCTCCACTCTCTCCACAACTGCCCCATCACCAATTGGGAGCTGTGGGGGTGGAGTGTCCGATGGTACATAATACCCAGGCAGGTGCTTAGTTTTGGTTGGGCTGATGGTAAGGCAACATCTCTTAGTGGCATGCTCCAGGTTCATCAGGAGCGCCTCCAACTCCTCCTCTGAGTGAGCCGCAATCACCAGATCATCAGCATACATAATGTGATTGACCAATAGGGAGCCATCCCTTGACCGCACCCGGGCATCGATCAACCTCCCATTATATCTGTACCATATGGAAATTCCTCCGGTACAGCCATCGAAGGCTTCACGATCCACGTGGTCGAAATAGATATTAAATAATGTGGGAGCCAGAGGACATCCCTGTCGCACTCCAAGGTGAACAGGGAATGGCTCCGACTCCTGGCCACGTAGTTTTACCCGGGCCCGCTCGCCATCATGAAGGTCCTTAATGATCGCGAGCAGGGTGTCTGGGACTCCGAAAGCACGAAGAACAACCCAGAGCCCAGGCCTACTGATGGACACACACACACACACACACACACAGACACACACACACACACAGACACATGAGTTTCTGCTTTAACATACTGAACACACACACACACACACACACACACACACACACACAGAGACACACACACACACACACACACACACACACACACACACACACACACAGACACAGACCCACACACAGACACACACACACACACACACACACACACACACACACACACACAGACATGTGAGTTTCTGCTTTAACATACTGAACACACACACACACACACACACACACACACACAGAAAAAGACACAGACACACACACTCACACACAGACACACACACACACATGCAGACACACACACACACACAGACACCCACACACACACACACACACACACACACACACAGACACGTGAGTTTCTGCTTTAACATACTTAACACACACACACACAGAAAAAGACACAGACACACACTCACACACACAATCACACACACACACACACATACAGACACACACACACACACATGCAGACACACACACACACAATAAACATTAAACATTTATTTGACAAAATTATGTTATTTTGTCTGTAGTATATTACCAGACTGACTTTCTCACATTTTTTTTTATTTTTAATATTTTCCTCTTTGCAACATGTCCGTAATAACTTTTACACCAAACCTACACCCTTGATTTAAATGAGTGTATGAATGCCAGAGGAAGCTGACGCATAATGCCTCCTCTCATTAGTAAACTGACCAATCAAAATGGAGATTGAGATGATGTAACGTCATCAGCTTCTGTTCAAAAACCATCCAAAAAAACTCCAAACAGAGGAAAAATGAAATGACTCTCCTTCCGTGTTCATAACCAATCATTATCAGAGATAAACATTCAAGCCAATCAGCTTTCAGTATCACGTTTACACTTCATCAATCCTTCTTGTGGATAACTCAACAGGTGAAGAGAAACTTTCAGAATATGCCAAAATAGTGATGGATTAAAAGTTATTGGAAGATCTAGAATCATGTAAATCAATGGCGGTTGTAGCTTGTATGGAGCACAAGCAGTGGAGGATGGAGTTCATCTACATATACAGTAAACTATCAGGTGAATAGATATTACTGATATTTGTTTGTTGTGTTGAGTTGATGAGGGAAAGAGTTGAACACATCTGTAGTTATCAAGAGTATTTTAAGATATCAGGAAGAGGACATCATCTGCATGTGTATGTGAGCAGAATTACCAGCAAAGAAAATACAAATATCACAGGGATCAACGCAACGCAATTATTTTATTGATTTGATCTTTTTATGCTAATTTATATATTTGCCTCCTCAGAAAATCCTGTCACAGGTGCACCTGTTTTTCGATGTGTTTCATTTTGTGTCTGAATCGACATATAGGATGAGACAATACCATTTATATTGATATAGTTTGATGTTGGCCATATCACCCTGTAGCTCAAGACCAGATGACCACTGATGCTAAGTAGGGTTGAGGCTGGTCAGTACCTGGATGGGAGACCAACAGGGAAAAACTAAGGTTGCTGTTGGAAGAGGTATTAGGGAGGTCAGCAGGGGTTGCTCACCATGTGGTCTGTGTGTGTCCCAATGACAGAGACAGAGATGATGACCTGACTCTCTGTGGTCATTACAAATCCCAGGGCATTTCTCATACTGAGTAGGGGTGTAATTTAGGTGTCCTGGCCAAATTCTCCCCATTGGCCCTTCTCAATCATGTCCTCATAATAATCCCCATCCATTAATTGGCTCTATAACTCTGTTTTCTCCTCCAATAGCTGGTGTGTGGTGTGTGGTGAGTGTACTGGTGCACTATGGCTGCCATCACATCATCCAGGTGGATGCTGCACACTAGTGGTGTTTGAAGAGAGTACTGTTTACTGTGTAATGCACTTTGAGCATAGTTTCACAAAACTTCATTCATTCATTCATTCATTCATAAAACAATGCAAAGTTTGCTGACCCATCCACTAGTGACCTGTTGGACATGGCCTGACTTGTAGATCCATGGTTCAGGGCCAAATACATCCCAAATTAAAAGATTTATGCATTGAAACACAAAGCTGTCTTGGTGGCAGAGTCTCTACTGGCTGATCAGGACAGCTGTCGGCCTGACCCAACTCTTCCCACTGTGCCCGAGCCTGCAGACCAAGAAGCAGCAGTGCCACCAACAGCTAAGAAGTCATCGTCACTGGCAAGCTTCTTCAAGCAGAACACATCAACCAGCACCACACTGACACAGAGTGAGGAAACTGCAAATGAACTTTCAAGTTACTTGCAGTCAGTTAGAGTGAAACAGATCCTCTCAAATGGTGGAAGGAACATTAAATTGTCTTTCCAGCACTGAGACACCTGACAAAGAAGTATATTTTGTTACCAGTCAGCAGTTCCCTTTCAAAAGGGATTTCAGTTGCAATGGTAACATTGTAACCTGTCACAGGGCATCTCTGAATCCTGAGGCTGTTGACTGGCTAGATGTCCTTGCACAGATCCTATAAGAGATGAACAGGTCTACATAGGAGGAAATACTTTGTCTGGTACAGAACAGTCAACCTCAGTAAAAAACTACTTTGTCAGAGCAAGTAGGAGTGTTATTATTTTTGTTCTGTTTATATATTTATTGTTATTTACACAGTGGTGTATTTTGTTAAGCAGGAGAGGAAAACCTGTAATTGTATTTGAATCAGTCTGTTATTGTTGTTGAAAATAACTGATGGATTATTCTCAGAGATTCGCCTATTTTAAATTAATATAGACTATTCATGTTATATATTTTATTTACATGTTTTGGAGCTGTATGTTTTCAAACAGGGAAAGAAACACTGACGTTGCATTTTATTTTGATCAAGTCTGTTTTAATAAAAGTGCTTGTGACATCTCACATGTGTCTTTGATATACAACTGAACATTCATAGAAAATACAGAGATATATATATAGTGTATAGCTATTTAGTCTGAAAATACAGAGATATATATTGTGTATCGCTATTCAGTGTGTAAATACAGTGATGTATATCGTGCGTCACTATTCAGTGTGAAAATACAGAGATATGTTTTTTCGTCCATATCGCCCAGCTCTATACTGAATCAATCAGCTCTGAGTAAAGTAACATCTCTGACACAATGAAGTCACTCCCCATGAACATATGTCCTCCGGACATATGGGTATAAAAGGAGGGAAGCATGCATCTGTTAAAACCTGAGAGTAAGTTCCCGGCCATTTCAGCGGCTTAGTACAGTGTTGTGGCAAGAGGGACACAAGGTCTCGTTCTCTCCATCAGGGAATGGAGGTTATGACAGTAAATGAGATGTTCCCCTTCTGTCACTCACTCGAAGTCGATGTAGCTCTGGCCAAGGGAATTACGGGTCCACCGACAGGGGGACTGTACAGCGGAAAATACATCACAGGAGATATAGGAATAATCAGAACCTTGCAGTTCAGGCAAGTCTGTGTCTGCGGTGGGTCTGGCTGCAAACTTCCTCAGCTGAATTCAGAGCCTGAGGGCTAGGGAGGAAAGAAGCCCAGGGTCCGTGACTTGTAGACTTGACTGGGGGAGTGGAGCACACATCTTCGCCTCAGGGGAGGGTAAAGGTGATATGTGCAAGCGATACACCCGGCCAGCTGTACCGTATTACCAAATTCTACATGTTCGACCTGGCAAAACACGGGACGAGACTGCTCAACCCAGATATTGTAAAACCTCGGTAAGGTAATGGGTGTTACCCAGCCCACCGCTCTGCAGATGTCTGCTTGAGAGGTGTCATTGGCCAGTGCCAACAAGGATGTCACACTCCTTGTAGAGCTGCATGTCTAAAGCTCTGCATTATATCCAAATAGGTGCACAAAGCATACACCGGACACAGCAACACTCAGGCTGAGTCTGCCTCTTCCCAGGGCAGCACTTGTGGGTTAACTACCTGATCCATGAAAAGGGGTCATAGGAACCTTGGGCACATAGCCCGGTTGGGGTCTCAGGATGACGTGAGAGCCTGCTGGACCAAACTGCAGGAAATTGTCACTGACAGAGAGCACATGTAGGTCCCAAACCCTCTTGATGGAAGTGAGCATGATCAGGAGGGCCGTCTTCAAGGAGAGGGCCTTTAGTTCGACTGATTCTAGTAGCTCAAACAGGGCTCCCCGAAGGCCTGAGAAGACAACGGAGAGACGCCATGAGGGGAACAGGCATGGCCTATGAGGTTTCAGCCTCCGGGTGCATCTAAGGAACCTGATGATCAGGTTGTGCTTCCTAAACAACTCACTGTATCGTGGTGAGCTGCTACAGCGGCTACAGAAACCTTCAAAGTGGAGGAGGACAGCCTCTCCTGCAGGAAAGGGAGCACTGACTTCGGTGGCTCTTCAAATCGGGTGCCACTTTAGGGCATAAGGCCTGGTAGAGGAAGCTCTGGCTTGAGTGATCGGGTCCATAACGGCTGGTGGTATGGGAAATGCATACTTGCAAAGCCCCTGCGGCCAGCTGTGTGCCAGCGCATCTGTGCCGAGGAGGGCTTCCATCAGAGAGTACAAGAGCGGGCAGTGTGTGGAATCTCGGGAGGCAAACTGTGCTGTGCCGAACTGAGCCCATATCAGCTGGACCACATGAGGGTGGAGTCTCCACTCTTCACTGGGCATTACCTGTCATGACAGCGCATCTGCTGTGGTGTTTAGGTTGCCAGGGATATGAGTGGCGTGCAGCGACCTCAGCCGCTACTGACTCCAAAGGAGGAGATGGCGAGCCAGAAGAAGGAAAGCCACGACCACAACGTTGCCATCGTCATGTTCTCACAGTGAGAACACGAAACATCCACAAATGATGACTCAGTGTGTTCTCTGCCCAGACATGTGAGGCAGCACCCGTAGTCGTCTGAAGCGGAGTGGTAATGACCGCATCCAGGAATAACACAAGGACGGAAGGTCATCTTGAAAAATATGCGTCTTTAAAAAGACGTTCAATGTCCAAGTGTTGTACTCTTTTAGAGAAAGAGGCGGCTGTGGCTCAGGTGGTAGAGCGGGTCGGCTGCTAATCGCAGAGATTGCGGTTCGATTCCCAGCCCACACGACTCCACATGCCGAAGTGTCCTTGGGCAAGACACTGAACCCCAAGTTGCTCCCAATGGCAGGCTAGCACCTTGCATGGCAGCTCTGCCGCCATTGGTGTATGAGTGTGTGTGTGTGAATGGGTGATTGGGACACAGTGTAAAGCGCTTTGGTAACCTCTGAGGTTAGAAAAAGCACTATATAAGTGCAGACCATTTACCAAATATACTCTGTATATACTGTTTAAGATGGCTGTCGAATCACCCAGGGGTGTAGTCTGCACTGGGGTACAGAGAAGAGAAAAGATGCTGATTTGCACCGTATTTCCAACACCATACGCTGTTGTAGAGGTGAGTGGAACAGCATTGGATTTATTCAGCTCCCTGAAACACAACTGCTCGGCTCCGAAGAAAAAATCTTTCTGAACAGACACATGCTTCCCTCCTTTTATACCCGTATGTCTGGGGGAGGGGCATGCAAATTCTGTTCGCCAATTCTCATTGGCCTTTTCTCAAAGATAGAGGTAACGAGGCTTTCACGAGAGACCACTAGTGTCACTACATTGACACAACATTGAGTGAGTGACAGAAGGAGAACCATGTTTTGTCAATAAAGAAAAAAAAATTATATTTATTTTTATTTTTTTCTTTATTGACAAAACATATATATATATATTTCAGTAAAAATCAGGTAACCTGATCTCAGAACATCATGCATATGTCCGAAGATGTGTTAACACAAATATTATAAATAATACTTCTATTCAGTACACTTAATATAAGACAAGAAAAAAAAAGGAAAATTCACAATGTATTTATGAATCATGACTTACCTGGAGTTTGTGCAAAGTAGCTGTTAGACATCAGCACTGAAAGTAAAAAACAAAAAACATGTCCATTAATTCAACACAGTAAAAACTGAAACTAAGTGTTCATGCATAAAGTTTATTTTAGTTCAAATAAGTGTGTTTAGTTTTCTGCTTCTTAAGATAGTTTTCCACTCATTTCTATGTGGATTCATCAGTCGACTGATGTTGGAGATTCAGTGTGTGACCTCATCAAACACACATCTGCAGGACTCACAAGTGAATTTAGAAGTGAATTCAATGATGGAGTGAATAATGATCTGTTTGCATTGAGCCAAAACCATGTGAGGATGAAAATAAACGTGTTGTGGTTTGTTGATAAGTGGCGTTACAGTACCAGGTATATGACTATATTCAGTATATGTTTCACATTCAAATATAAGTGAGAAATGAGAGCTGTCTGCAGGACTCGATAACAGATCTGACATCAGAGTGACAGTTTGAACCAAAGATGCACCTGCTGACTAGTGACCTACTGTATGTTGCAAACATGTTCAAATTCAATTAGCAATCAAAGATAAATTAAATACCATCATTGTAATATGTAAAACCATTGAAAAGAAACAGCCTAATATTTATGTTTGCTGTCCTTCCTAGGGCCGGCTCAGACTTTGTTGGCACCCTGGGCATATTCATATTGGCGCACCCCTTAAAACATTTAATGTTGAGTTTACACTACATGATTTTAGGCCTGATTTTCACTTGCTGACAGTTTTGTGGAGATCGCAGACAAAAGCCAGAAATCATCAGAAATCAAATCAGAGCTCGCTTCCGTGAGCGATGAATGCAATGCATGAATTATCAAAGACGTGATTTAAGAGAAGCGCCAGATGTCAGCGAGATATCTAGAATATTAAATACAGTATCTGGACCTGTCTGCGATTCCAAATCGTGAAATGTGAAATATGTTTTGACTGAATACAACTGCAGCATTGACCTACAGCCAATGAGAGGGCAAGAAACTGGGCACCGGATGTTTTAGTGGGAGGAGTCCTGATGTACCTCCAACTGAACATCAACTAACATGGCTGCGGTATCAATAAAGTCTCATTGGACCGAAGAAATGGAGGATAAATGAGTGGAACATTGGCAGAAGCACCAGTGCCTATTTGATGTTTCATCCGAACTGAACCACAATCGGGTGAAGAACGAGAAGAGTTGGAGAGAAATTGCCAATTCTCTTGGACAGTAAGGTAAACAAATATTCAGTAGGAGGAACTTTTTCATATTGTGTAACCAATAAAATATATGATTAAAAACATACACATTATATTCTGAAATGTATAACATATGATCATGCATTTGTTTTCGTATCTCGTATCACTTCTCGCGTGTTCTCTGTTTTGAAACGTAATTTTGAATTCAGGCAGATTCATCGGGGATTCGTCAATAGTGAAATGTTTTTTAATGTGTTCACCCCTGTCGCCAATTCCTCGTGCCACACAATTTTTCATTTTTATACTACAGTTAACCTCCCACATTTCAGTGTTCCTGCGGTGTCCGGGTACTTCCCTGAAGATCTAATTCTAATGACCAATGCTCCTTTAGTGTTTTGTGCTTGTTACATTTATTAACAATTTGTATAATTCTTTCCATTAACATCTTCCCAGTTACATACAGAGGTTGCACTACAATTATCTGACGGACCCAGTTGTAAAATTTCCATCATTTTTATCAGTCATATTAGTTTACATTTCCCTGATATGTAATTTTCTCGATATATTCAATATTTTCAGTTGAAAATTGCAGAGTTGCGGAACATACATTTAAATTGTTCTTTAATTATTGAGATTTCTAGATGCAAAGCAATCAGATGATCTTTTTACACAGAGACATGCGCAAGTGAGAGATTGATCGTTCGTTTAGAAAGAATCTTTTATATGACTCGAAAGAACAAGTAGTCTCAGAGTGATTCATTCATTTTGGCGTGCACAAAATCCGCTCTCATATTTAATTAATTTGATGTAGGACAGCCACATAGGATCTGTACAGGAAACAGAAATGATTAGTTCATCTCCCGAGTCTGTCTTCTACTGAGCCCCTAAAGGGTCAAGGTGGTGGGGAAAATAATTAGTGGCGTGGGAAAAAAATAAGCAAATGCTTTTATGTTCTCTATAAGTCGAGAGGACCGGTGCTGGTGTCATGATTTGCCTTGTGTTTGTTCCTTAAACATAATTTCCCATCATGCACCTGTTTTATCTCCCTCACTTGTTCCATATCATCTTTGATTATTGTTCCCAGCTGTATCTCGTTTGCCCCAGTGTGTTTATGTCCTTGTGTTTGTTCAGTTTTGGTCAGTTGTTGTTCCTTGTTACTCTACATGGATGTTACATTTGTTTTGGTTCTCTAGTTTTGGTTTTGTTTTGTTCATGTGTTTTCCCAGTGTTTAATTGGACTCATCTGCTGATTAAACAAAAGCTGCACTTAGATCCTGCTCTCTTGACGTCCTCCAAATGTTACAGCTGGTGCCACTATTGGTGGAAAACTGTATTTTGTAAACATGTAAAGAGTGAGAAGATACAGTGACTCCTTTCTGTATTACAACATTGCATAATATATATATACATCTGATATTTGAAATGTTTATATAAAAACAAATATGATTTTAATGCAATTCAAATTGCAGTATGTTTAAAGAATGCTACAAAAACAACCATGTTTTCCCAAACTACAGGCCTAATGGAATTTGAATATCATATACTCAATTATCAAATATGATTTTACATGTATGTTTATGTGGCCATTTATCATCCGCGTCGATGTGTTGTGTCGATGTAGTGACACTAGGGGTCCCTATCTAAAAATGCCACAATACTGAACGTTATATATGTGGACTGCAGGTGCAAGCAAGCTGTTGCATGCAAATATAGCAGGTGCATCTCTGAGGGAGGGAAGCGATGTAACTAGCCTGGGAGCAGGCCGTGCCAGCCTCAGTCTTTTCTCTCTCTAAAGCAGACAAAGAACTGCTCAGCGTGACTCTCTGCGTGCGATCCAAATAGGCACGCAAAGCATGCACCAGACATAGCAATGCTAAGGCTGGGTCTGCCTCCTCCCGGGGCAGCGCTTGCAGGTTCACTACCTGATCCCTGGACGGGGTCATAGGAACCTTGTGCATGTAGCCCAGGGTACAAAAACATACAAGGTGGAGGGGGACAACCACCTCTCCTGCAGGAACAAGAGCACTGATCCTACTGTGCACCTCTGTGGGTCTTCAGATAGGGAAGAACATTGATTTGCATATAAGTGCCACTTTAGGTCATAAAGCTGCCTGGTAGAGGGAGTTCTGGCTTGGGCGATCGTATCTATGATGGCTGGTGGTAGACCGTTTAGATCTTCCGCATCCCATCCAAGGGCCAGACGTGAAGTTTCCAGAGGTTTGGCAGCTGATGCTAAAGGGTGCGCCGTCCCTGAGAAAGAAGGTCCTTCGTCAGGGGAATTTGCTGGGGAGGTGCTGTCGTGAGGAGCATGAGATCCGAGAGCCAACCTAGTTGACACAAAGCCCTAAAAAGTTGAGGTGCATGAGTACCAGGTCCCTGTGCACAGAGAGCAACTGTCGAGAGTGTGCTAAGATTAGCCAGTCGTCGAGGTAGTTAAGTATGCAAATGCCCACTTCCCTTAACAGGGCAAGATCTGCCTCTGCGACTTTTGGGAAGATGTGAGGGGACAGGGACAAACTGAAGGGGAGGAACTTGTACTAATACGCCTGGCCATCAAAAGTGAACCGTAGAAAGGGTCTGTGACGGGGTAATATTGTGGGAGCAGGCAATGTCACATTGGAGAGTGTTGCTTCTTCCAGAGGTGGTTGTGCTGAGGAGAGGCTCGAAGCAGTTTCCTTGCTTCGCATACCCAGCCTGGGGTGGGTAGGCAACTGAGAAGGAGGTTCTGTAGCGACAACCTCTAAACTCATCACCACCAGCCGGCCTAAGGCATCTAGCCTCGAGGGCTGAGGGGAGGACAGAGGGTTCCAGTCCAGCACGACACTCGCGGTGGCCCAGGTAAGCATAGCGTACAGCTCGGCATCAGCCTCAGACTGGGCTGGCACACCCGTAGGCGCAAGCTCTGTCGAGTCCTTAGCGTCGGAGTCCGCCTAGACGCTCTCCGGTGCAGCAGCAAAACTCTCATCCAAACTCTCTGAAAGAGACATCAGACTGGCCGTACAGATGCACGCTTCCCTCTTTTTTATACCCGTAGGTCCGGTGGAGGGGCATACAAATTCTCATTGGCATTTTCTCAAAGATAAGAGGTAACTGAGGCTCTTAAGAGAGACCCGTAGTGTCACTACATTGATACAACGTAGAGTGAGTGACAGAAGGGGAACAAAAGACTTAGATCCGAAGACTGAGTTGGGAGGTGAGCAAATCAATTCTGTTTCCCATAGAGCCTATCTCTCACTTGAATAATGAATGAAATTAATTGACTAAAGATTCATTCATTTCGCTGAAAGAGATTCAAAGATCCAAGTCAGTGAAATGATCTGATCTTCTCATCACTAGCGCAAGCAAGAGATGGAGAAGGTTGTTAAAAAATGACTTTGAAAGGGTGTGCGCTCTGCTGTATCCACTCTCTATTATCCACCAGAATAATCACATAAGGACACGCAAAAAAAAACACTTAAAACTTATGTGGAGTAACATATATACTGAATGTTTTGAGACCGGTTTTGAGTTTTAGGAATACAGAGAGGCTTATTCATGCTATAATTGATTGTTGTGTGATTATTGTAATGCCCCGTTTTCAGTTTTAAATCAACACACTTTAGCACGACTACAATCAGTGCAAAATGCAGCTGCTAGACTTTTGACATGAATTAGGTATTTTAATCATATTACTCCAGTATTAGCTTCTTTTCAGTGGTTACCAATTGATTTTAGGGATGATTTTAAGATTTGATTCATTACATATAAAGCTTTACATGGTCTGGCAGCAGATTATTTAGCAGAACTTGTAAGGCCTTATTAAATAGTTTGACCTCTTAGATTCTTGTCATGAACTGTTTGCTCTTCCAAGATCCAGATACAAAACAAAAGGTGATGGAGCGTTTGTAGTGTAGACATCATGATTATGGAACAGCCTGTCCTGAGATATTAGATCTGCTGAATCTGTGACTGTTTCGTTTAAAAACACATTTTTATAGAATTGATTTTAATTAGCATTTATTTTTTTAATCCTCTCGTGCGAACTGCCTGTCAACCGTCTATGTCACCAATGCTACGTGCCGGCCCTCGTCCTCCTGCCCTCTTTGTTGGCACATTACAGGAAAATAATTTGAAGTATTAACACATAGTTAGTCATATTTCACAACTTTTTGCAAAGCTTCTGCTTATAGTCTCTCATTCAGATAATAAAGACAATATTACAACAATAGGGCCTCCCGCACATTACTCAAACATGTTCAATAAGAACAGCAGACAGACCGTAGATTAATAGAGAAGTTGAGAGCGATCTGAGAGCTCAAGATGGAGAGAGTCTATTTAAAGATACAGCACATACAACACCAACTCACGGAAACAGAAATATGACTGATTCAACAGACAATCCAAAGATTATTACTATAAAATAAAAGTATATAAAATATGAAAAGATGAAAGACATCAAATATAAAACATGTACACAAGTCCATCATCTTTCACATGAACACAGACAGATGCATTTGATCTGTAACACACAGTAATAACTGCAGTCTTCACTCTCATCATCACTATAACACAAAACATTATTTATATATGAACAGAATAAAGATGAACACTGAGACAGTAAATCTACAGTATAGACCTGTGCACCCACATCACCATCATGTGTTTCACACACACACAAATAACAGAAGATAATATAGAATATAATAAAACACTCACAGAGTATAAGAGGCAGCACACTGGACTCCATACTGTCACATTAATGAACTGTTTCAACTGTGCTGTCAGTCTAAACCAAACACTTCCTGTGTTCAAACATCATTTCACACTTCAGAGACAGAAATAAAAGGGGTGATGTCAAGAGTCTACAGACCAATGCATGCACAACACACAATAAGATATTTAACTTCTCTTTTAGTGCATTCAAGCTGTTGAAGATGTTCCTCTTTAATTTGAGCAAAGACTTGAACATGAACATCTAAACACACACATGCAAATCATGTCGACTGAATCAGACACACAAGTGACTCTAAATTCAGACTGTCTGTCACAATAAGATTTCAAATGTGTTCATTTCTCCTCTAAAGGAGGTCTGAAGTATAACAGTGAGAAGTGGAGCAACATTCAGGCCATTCTGATCACAGATAATGATTTCTAAGAAGGGAAAATAAATGAACTGAATCTGCTGCTCTGAATATTTTGATCTTGTGCAGGAATTTGGAACTTCATGAAACCAAAGTTGTATAAATAAATAAATATCTGTTGTTCCTCACACACTGGTAGAAACCACATATTTCTAAGATGAGGGAAGTAAAATACATTGATGTGTATCTGCTTGTGGCAGCATTCGTTACTTACTAATAAACCAATGATGCAGAAATGTATTAATATATTTTGTTCCTCCCACACTGAAACTGCAGATGAGAAAAGAGCAGAAGTCAAACCACAACTAAAAGCTAATCTCTTTTATTAAAAAAACTGTTGTTGTGGCTGGATGTCCTGGTGCCAAGGGCGGATTGGGATGAGAATTTGGCCCATTTTAGCTTATCGCGGTAAATTCGGCCCTTCAGGAAAAGTCCCGGTTCTCCCGATGGCCAGTCCACCCCTGGCTGTGAGTGCTCTGTAGCGCTGGTCAGAGGGCAACAGTTCAAAGAGGGAGTGGGCAGGGTGTATAGGATCCAGAGTGATTCTACCTGCACGTTTCCTCACTCTGGAGATGTACATGTTTTGGTCAGGGGGGCACCAATTATCCTAAATTGCTGATAACTATCATTTATATTTGGCGCATAAATAAAGAAATTTCAGCTTGACAGATAGCGTTATATCATTGATATTATTTAGATGTGGAGGATATGATCAGAAATAATGATTTGATCATGTGCTTCAAGCTGCCTAAAACATCTACTGTATGAAACAATCCACAAGTCCCTCAGTGATGCTCATTTCATTGAAGTCATGTTCAAACTGTGTTAAATATGCAGATGATGCGTTCAACATTTATTAAACATTTCTACATAGAAATCATCACAAATCCACACGGTGCTGTTTCCAATGTCTGATACTCTGTGTTCATATTGTTTTCAGTCCAATAAACTATTGAATCACTCCAGTTTTCCTGTAAATGTGAGAGGAGTAAACACAAGCGTAAGTGGCTCTCGGTGGCGCACAGACACTGAGATGAGCGGGTTGAGTCTATATGATTGTTATGTGTCTTTCAAGCAGCTATTCATTACTGATCTCAGACAGTGTTTGTGTGTGAGGATACAGATCCGAACCGAGAGATGACAGAAACCGCCCCGAGAAGAAACCTGCAGCTAAACCCATGAAAACGGGCCAAAGTGTCGGTGATCTCATCATCAAAACTGTGTCAGCATCCAAGGAGAGGAGCGGCTTGTCTCTCGCCGCCCTGAAGAAAGCTCTCGCCGCTGGTGATATGATGTGGTGAAGAAGAACTCCCACGTCAAGATCACCATCAAGAGTCTGGTGACTAAAGGGACTCTGATTCAGACCAAAGGAACCGGCACCTCCGGATCATTCAAGATCAAAAAGAATCAAGAAGAAAGCGTCAAGAAAGCCGATCCTGAAGTCAAGAAATGTCTTGGTTACATTCGTAACCTCGGTTCCCTGAATCAAAGGGAACGAGACTTTGCGTTTATTAACACATATAAACCTCTCTACAATAACAGCAATATTCTAATATTGGCTAAGGTGTTTGAGCCCCGTCTGTTTTGGCGTGAAACTGACCGCTATAAAAACAGGTGCACAGACACTATTTCCTCAGAATTTCTGACAGAGAACAAGGAGAGCATCTCTAGTGCCTCAAGAACTCTGAGTCTTGTAGTCGTGGATGGCTGTGGTTCAGGAGGTAGAGCAGGTTGCCCACTAATTGCAGGGTTGGTGGTTTGAATCTCGGCCCATAGGACTCCACATGCCGAAGTGTCCTTGGGCAAGACACTGAACCCCAAGTTGCTCCCAATGGCAGGCTAGCGCCTTGCATGGCAGCTGTGCCACCATTGGTGTATGAGTGTGTGTGAATGGATGATTGGGACACAATGTAAAGCGCTTTGGTAACCTCTAAGGTTAAAAAAGTGCTATATTTACCATTTGTAATGTGGCTAGCATGACCGACTACTACGTAACCGAGACATTGCGTTTATTAATGCATATGGGGAACAGAATCCCATCACGCTGCACTACATAACATAACTTACCAGAGAGGAAACATGGCAGTGCAGTCTTTTGGGATGGCAACCGAAATGAGTATGCTACAGTCAGTGATCCTCGGGATGGCCAGGAGTATTTTTTTTTTAATTGAACCTTTATTTAACCAGGTGGGTCTCATTGAGATTAAAATCTCTTTTACAAGAGAGACCTGGCCAAAATGCAGCATTTAAAAAACAGAAAAAACAGTTTCCAACATATAAAAAAGACATCAATGCAAGTACACATACATAAATAACACAAGACCCTGTGCTGAATAAGGCCTAATACAAATTTATAAACAGTAGCACTGACCAATGTTCACCTGCTCCACATCCCTCAGTGTTGAAACAAACTGTCTATAGGAAATAAAGGTAGTCATTTTCAACGACTTCTGAAGAAAGTTCCAAGCAGAAGGTGCTGCAAACATAAAGGCTTTTTTACCCAATTCCGTTTTGACACGGGGTACCAACAAGTGTAGGACGTCCTTTGAACGTAATCCATAATGGCCGTGAGTAATTATTAAAAAGCTACTCAAATAAATAGGAGCTAGTCCAAGACCTTCTTGCAGAGAGAGAGGGCCATTTAGCTTTATAGTAGAGAATACAATGATGTGTCCTATAATTAAAACAAAAAAAACGCAGTGCACAATGATACACAACATCCAGTTTCTTTAAACATTTGGCAGAAGCATTCATATATATCAGATCACCATAATCTAATATGGGAAGAAAAGTGGCCATCACCAGGTATTCTCTAGAGTGAATGGATAAGCATGATTTAGATCTGTAGAGAAAGCCAAGCTTTATCTTGAGCTTAGAAACCAGATTGCTAACATGGGTTCTGAAACACAGTTTACAATCAATGATTATACCCAAATATTTATAACTGTTAACTAACTCAATTTCATTTCCCTCAGAAGTTGAGATGCTTGAAAAAGAAACTGGAAGTTGTCTTGAGTTTGTGAATACCATTACTTTGGACTTTTCTATATTTAAGACCAACTTAAGCTGTTTTAAACGGTTCTGAACAGTATTGAAAGCAGACTGCAAAAGATCAAGAGCTTGTGCAGTAGATGATGCAGTACAGTAAATAACACTGTCATCAGCATAAATATGATACATAGCATTCGATAGATTATCACAAAGTACTCATAACGAATATATGAACTATAGCCATATAGTATTAATTAACTCCTTATGAACCCATTTGGGGTAGGGAGTTTATATACAATGAAGTGCTTGTGACTTATGGAATTATAACAGACTGAATGCAGGTGGTTATGTAAATGATGGGAAGCCCGTACTTTAAGGGAGGGGCATAAGTATACATATATACACTCACCTAAAGGATTATTTGGAACACCTGTTCAATTTCTCATTAATGCAATTATCTAATCAACCAATCACATGGCAGTTGCTTCAATGCATTTAGGGGTGTGGTCCTGGTCAAGACAATCTCCTGAACTCCAAACTGAATGTCAGAATGGGAAAGAAAGGTGATTTAAGCAATTTTGAGCGTGGCATTGTTGTTGGTGCCAGACGGGCCGGTCTGAGTATTTCACAATCTGCTCAGTTACTGGGATTTTCACACACAACCATTTCTTGGGTTTACAAAGAATGGTGTGAAAAGGGAAAAACATCCAGTATGCGGCAGTCCTGTGGGCAAAAATGCCTTGTTGATGCTAGAGGTCAGAGGAGAATGGGCCGACTGATTCAAGCTGATAGAAGAGCAACTTTGACTGAAATAACCACTCGTTACAACCGAGGTATGCAGCAAAGCATTTGTGAAGCCACAACACGCACAACCTTGAGGCGGATGGGCTACAACAGCAGAAGATCCCACTGGGTACCACTCATCTCCACTACAAATAGGAAAAAGAGGCTACAATTTGTAAGAGCTCACCAAAAAAGACAGTTGAAGACTGGAAAAATGTTGCCTGGTCTGATGAGTCTCGATTTCTGTTGAGACATTCAGATGGTAGAGTCAGAATTTGGCGTAAACAGAATGAGAACATGGATCCATCATGCCTTGTTACCACTGTGCAGGCTGGTGGTGGTGGTGTAATCGTGTGGGGGATGTTTTCTTGGCTCACTTTAGGCCCCTTAGTGCCAATTGGGCATCGTTTAAATGCCACGGCCTACCTGAGCATTGTTTCTGACCATGTCCATCCCTTTATGGCCACCATGTACCCATCCTCTGATGGCTACTTCCAGCAGGATAATGCACCATGTCACAAAGCTCGAATCATTTCAAATTGGTTTCTTGAACATGACAATGAGTTCACTGTACTAAAATGGCCCCCACAGTCACCAGATCTCAACCCAATAGAGCATCTTTGGGATGTGGTGGAACGGGAGCTTCGTGCCCTGGATGTGCATCCCACAAATCTCCATCAACTGCAAGATGCTATCCTATCAATATGGGCCAACATTTCTAAAGAATGCTTTCAGCACCTTGTTGAATCAATGCCACGTAGAATTAAGGCACTTCTGAAGGCGAAAGGGGGTCAAACACAGTATTAGTATGGTGTTCCTAATAATCCTTTAGGTGAGTGTATATGGCCAATGAATAGCAAGTGCTCTAAACAGAGAGGACTTGTGAAGAATGAGACATTACGTCTAGGTTGTAAAACCTTGCGAATGTAAGGAACTTTATGATTAAATCATGCTTGCCTATAGTGGCGCCGGTTTCATGTGTGTGACACGCAGATATAGTTGCCACTTACACTTTGAGCATTGATGGGTTGAGTCCTGCATCTAATCGTTCTTGAAGAAATATAAAAATTTTATGTATGGGTTTACTGGGTCCTTGCTGTGTGAGAGACACCAACCAGTGACCACCTTCCATTTTAGTGTGTAGATGCATCTAGTGGACGGTGCTCTGGCTTGTAAAATGTTGTTTATGACTGAACACGTCAGTCCTGGTGCGTGTAATGCACCCCGTTCAGGGGCCACACATAGAGGTTCCACAGCTGGGGCTTCAAGATTGTGCCTTGTGCCCGTTCACCCAGTTTACATTGAGGCCCAAGCTGTTTAGATGCAGAAGCAGTCTCTGTGCTGTCATAACAGTGCCTCTGATTGTGCCAGTAACAGCCAATCGTCAAGGTAGATCAAAATGCTTATGCTGCTCAGCCTCAGAGGGGTGAGAACCACATCGATGCACTTCGTGAATGTGCAAGGAGCCAGAGACAGCCCGAAGGGCAGGACTTTTAATTGATACGCTGTTCCCTCGAACGCGAATCTCAAAAACATCCTGTGATGTCGTACAATTTGGACATGAAAATACGTATCCTTCAGATCTATCAATGCAATCCAATCGTTTCACTGGATCAAGAAAATAAAGGCTGTAAAACCCCTTGTTTTGCTTGACAATTTGGCATTTTTTCATGATGAGTTTTTGCATTTCATCTCGTAACACTGGCTCGTCTTTGGACGAAACCATGGAAGACAGAACACCATTGAAATGGGGTGGCCGGTGTGCAAATTAGATCGTATAACCATGTTCGATCATTTGAAATGCCCGATAGGGCTCACCACACGTCCGTGTAATTGGACAGAGGGCATTTTGTTTTGCTCACCATATGATATAATGTGTCACTCACCATAAGGATGCGGTTGCACATAATTTGTGTGCTTTGAAGAGGAAAAGGGCTCTTCAGAGTTTAAATGCTTGAAGGCTCATATGACTGAAGATAGGGGGAGGGGCTTGAAGTTTATATGGAAGTGCAGTGATTGGTTGAAATGTTTTGCAGACTTTAACCAATAGGCAACAGACGGGCTCGTTTAAATACTGAGAATGGTAGGAGTCGATGAATCATTTCTTATGACGACATTGCAGTTGTGATCTCAAATAAAAAATGAGTTAAAACACGAGTTCATCATCTTTCACATGAACACAGACAGATGCATTTGATCTGTAACACACAGTAATAACTGCAGTCTTCACTCTCATCATCACTATAACACAAAACATTATTTATATATGAACAGAATAAAGATGAACACTGAGACAGTAAATCTACAGTATAGACCTGTGCACCCACATCACCATCATGTGTTTCACACACACAGAAATAACAGAAGATAATATAGAATATAATAAAACACTCACAGAGTATAAGAGGCAGCACACTGGACTCCATACTGTCACATTAATGAACTGTTTCAACTGTGCTGTCAGTCTAAAACAAACACTTCCTGTGTTCAAACGTCATTTCACAATTCAGAGACAGAAATAAAAGGGGAGATGCCAAGAGTCTACAGACCAATAAAGGATGTCTGAAGTATAACAGTGAGAAGTGGAGCAACATTCAGGCCATTCTGATCACAGATAAAGATTTCTAAGAAGGGAAAATAAATGAACTGCATCTGATGCTGTGAATATTTTGATCTTGTGCAGGAATTTGGAGCTTCATGGAAACAAAGTTGTATAAATAAATAAATATCTGTTGTTCCTCACACACTGGTAGAAACCACATATTTCTAAGAAGAGGGAAGTAAAATACATTGATGTGTATCTGCTTGTGGCAGCATTCAGTACTTACTAATAAACCAATGATGCAGAAATGTATTAATATATTTTGTTCCTCTCACACTGAAACTGCAGTTGAGGAACAGAGAAGAAGTCAAACCACAACTATGAGCTCATCTCTTTTATTAAACCACTAAAACAAAAGTCATATAAAATACATATATTAGATTTATAGCATGTATGTTTCATATTTATTGCATATAGCACATGGATACTGTGCAACCAAAATCCCATAATAACCAGGAAAATATGAAGATTTGGTGAATAACAGGGACTTTTAACTATAAACTGTTTCATTCCAGTGAAATAAACTGCAAGATTTAAACTGAGCCGAAAAATAAACACGTGACGTAACTTTGGCTCCTCCTTCAGTTGTGGGTTTCTACTAGGTCCTTTAGACGAAAATAAATACCTTCTCCGGCTCTTGGTTGCGTCACATTCGAGTTAACGTTTAACTCTTCTCATCATGTCTGGAAGAGAACAGCGGAAATGTAATGTTTATCATGATAATATTCAGAGAATCAAACCATGTCGGTGTGAAGCGGATCTCCGGTCTGATCTACGAGGAGACTCGCGGTGTGTTGAATGTTTTTCTGAAGAACGTTATGCGTGATGACGTCACCTACATGGAACACTTCAAGAGAAAGACGTCACTGTCATGGACGTTGTGTACTCGCTGAAACGACAGAGACGAACTCTGTACGGATTCAGAGGATAAACGACTTTATTCTGGAGAAATTAAACGCTCTTTTAAGAGTCGATGTTTAAACAGTTGTTGTTTTTCATTTTAAATAAATAAGCGGAAGAGAGGAAAAGAAAGTGAATCTTGACGGCTTTAAATACGAGTCGATGGGCGGGAATTTCAACGCTTTTGATTGGTTCTTTCTGCCCGTCAATCTAAGATCTGACCAATGAACTCATTTAGTGTGTTTGATCCATGAAGACACGCAATCAGAGGACGCGTCGACTCCTTTATAAATTAGCATAGAGGGAATAAAAACTGCAGCGCGTCAGATGAATCTCATTGTGCAAGAGAAACTTTGTGCAAGTGTATTTAGGAGAATTTGTCGTTTTAAATGCAAAGGATGGTCACACCAAATATTGATTTAGCTTCATGTTTACTGCACTTTGTATGAAGTCAATTGCTAAATAAAAGCTGTTTATTACATTATTTTTGAAAATGCCACATTTTACTAAAACTTTTACACAGTTCTGTATATTAAAGTTTTCATAAACAGTTTAAAGCAGTTCAGAAACTTTTCAGGATTAATATCAAAGCTGTTACATTGACACCATCTTCTGGACAATAAAGGCAATAACAATAGAAAACAATATAACCCCAGATTATAATCTTAAATATTAACCCAGGCTTAAAAATGTCCCAGTATTTTAAGTGTGATAAATGCTCATGAGAACAACATCAGGTTTGTTTTTGTTTTTATTTTACATCAAAATGACAGAAAATCTGAGAAACTTCAAACAATAACAATCAACTGATTCAAAAACATGAAAAATAAACCTTAAATAAAAGTCTTATTCTCTTGGCAAAATCCTCATAAATATGAGCACATCTTCAGTACAGTCATGAAGACTGTGTTTAACTGATGAAAATATTACTGATATTAAAGTTAAAGTGATTCTTGTAACTTTGAGGCGCTGCAGAACAGACAGAAAATGTAATTAATTTAAAAGGTGAATATACAGGTAGTTACACTGACATTCTAGAAACACATACGCAGGTTTATAATGTAAGAGTTAGTTTATATTTTACATGAAAGAGTGCAAATTCTGAACTTAAACAAGAAAGTGTTCCCAACTGCAATAAATGTTGCACTATTAAACACACATTTAAAATAAGCGCATTATAAAAGCAGAAGGTTTGTGTACAAACTTCCCGACACAAAATACAAGAAAAATGATCAGAACTTTTGCATGTAAAGGCATTTAACGGCATTCTCTCATTACATGTTGACGTCAAGACTGGATAAAAAACATCTCAAAATCTCATGGAAATCCAGTTTTGTCTTGTCAGGTGTCTTTTTTAATGAATGAGCTGATCATTGATTGATTTCAGTGTTTCTTCTACATGTAAATGTGTGTATTTTAAAATAAACTTGATCAATTCTTGCAGGTTTCTTTCTTTCGGTGATTAAAAACTTGAGCATAAGTTGCATCGACTCCAGCACTGCCACCTAAAAGACACAAATTAATAATAATAATAAAGTGAAAAGCTTCATCTGTATTTGGCACATTCAGCGTGATCATTTGAACTGTAATTGAGACGTCTCTTTTGAATGATGATATTATATGGGTGTATAATGATCATTCCAACTTGGACGTCAATTGGAAAAAAAAGGAGATATAAAATACGGACGTTTAAAAATATAAAACATATATAACAAACCGTACTCATATGTGCCCAGTCCAGCAGGCGTGAGAGCTGCGTGTTTGGAGAATTATATGTTGTTTGTTATGTGTCTCCCATTGTTTGGCATTTTTCTTTGTGAAGGGTATATGTGTCTGTAAGTGTCATTACGTTTGAGAGTGAATGTTACATGAGCCCTGTAAATACAGGGACAAGTGTGAAAAGTTTGTGTTGTCTAATAAAGAAAGTGTCTTTCATGTATTGAATGAGTGTTGGGATGAAAGCGGTCTTGTGAAGAAATTTTCCTGGTACAAAAATAATAACTTTCAGAGGTATCAGTTTTTACAACTGTGTGTTTAAAGAAGTATTGATAAAATAAACAAAAGGGGTTCTAAACAAAATAAACAAGAATGGGGGACAAATTAAGTCAACCCCTGCCAGGGGAATTACCAAAGGCTTTCAAATTGTCTTTGGCAGACAATTTCATGAGGGAAGCAAAGAGTATAACTGTTATTTGTTATTGTGTTTGTGCATTTGGTGTGTTTGAAGAGCTATCTGTATTGTTGAGCAATAGCTGAATTTAAGAGCTTCTGAAATTAAAGTTATGACATTTTTTAGAGTTATAAATATATATATTTACGCTCTGATAGATAAATGGGATATGTGCATGGTTACAGTCACACCTTGATGGTTCAAATTGATAAAATGCAAGTGCAACTTGGCACTCAAGTAATAACATTTCCATTAGATAAATACAATCAAAAACCGCTATTGGCATGGTTGCAGATCAGAGGGCCCCTGGTTTTCAACACAATGCCAATACGCAATGAAGAACATGATAAAAGGATAGACGGTCTGAAAGGAATAAACACCTACTGACCCATTACAATTTCGGAGGAGAAAAATACCATCGATTGTGACTCAGCCATCAAATTACAGAAGTTGAATTACTGTTGAATTAACACTATTATAGCATAGGCATAATAGTACTGTAGTACTATTAGTACTTGCGATCATGACATTCCTATTGTAATTATGTTTAATACTGCATACCACTGATGAAAATGTTAACTGTAATAATCGTTCCACTAAATATGACAGCGGCACTAGCAATATGTGGAAAAATAATAATTACCCGACCCAGTTAAGTACATTCTACAATATGTGAATGTTTTAAAGAAACTTACGACTTAGTCAATTGACTGGAGGTGATTATAGATTCATACTGTCCAAAACCTTACCTCCAGGAATAACTGAATTGATATTAATTGATAAAGTGCCTTTGTTGGATAAAAAAATTTGATCAGCCATAGAAAGGAGAAAGGAAAAATGAAGAATTAATTAGATCAATTCATGGGTAAATCCAAATCTATGGTTAAAAAGGGTACAGGGACACTCAGTGGGATTATAAATACATAAGAGTCATACGAGGTGTGGAAGAAAATAAAACCATTCTGGGACAAAGGTCCTGAATGAAAAGAGACTAATCAAATGCACGCAGCGGTCTCTGTTTCAAAACAAGCCGCCTAAATATGATATTGTCGTGAACAAAGCTTTAACCCCTAACATCCCAAAGAAACCATGCGCACTGTTGTATCCCGATTTAACACAATTTTAAGGCAACTCAATTACGGACAAATTAGATTCAGATTCAAAGAACGATACGAGCGAATGTACAACAGCTGCATTTCCTTTTATCAAGTGCTCAGACAGATATCATCATTTCACTAACATTGGCAGAGACGCTGGCTATATGAAAAGAATTACCATATATAAACCGCATACATTTATCATCGATACGGGCGCATCTTAACGTTCATTAACAGCGCATTGCTATGAGGGGTCTATTATGGGACGGACTCTAAACAGTGTGGGAATTAATGGCATTATTGTTAAGTGTCATATGATACCAAAATTGTAAACACAAACTTGTTTAAAATGCATGATTTTGTAATCCAGACAGGGGAGGCTAAGGGAAACAGATTAGCCGACGAGGTGGCGAAATGGGCAGTGAAAGAGGTAATAAATAGCTCATACGGGATAGAGGAGGGAGAAGTCCAATTTATGGCCAGCACGCTAATTCAGGATCTAGACATAATTCTTGTTACAAGCAAATCCTACGGACACAGACAGACATCGCCCACTGGGAAAGTCAGGCCTAACAGCCTAGACGGACTTCTTAGAGACCAGCAGGGCTGGCTGGCCTTGCCAAAAACAGCAGTAACACTCTGTAGGCATTACCATGGGCTCTCATATGTGTCGAAACAGAAAGTGATAGACGCCATAAATCGAGAATACTGCATCCATGCAGTCAGAGCAACCGTAAATCTGATCCTAGACTCATGTCTGACGTGCGCTCGATACCACCCACATAAGCAAGTACCGCATTAAAACTTACCGCATCCTGAGGCGCCTTTTCAACACCTCCAAATTGATTTCACTCACATGCCAGCATGCAGGAACCTAAAACTGCTCCCTGTAATAGGAGATAGATTCTCAAAATGGACCGAAGCATTTCCATGCACAAGGGAATATGCAAAAACAGTAGTAAAAGTCCTGGCGAAGGAAATTATTCCTCGTTTTGGGGTACCAACAGTAATAGAGAGTGACAACAGTACCCCATTCGCATCAAAGGTGACACAACTCCTGGCAAAGGAGCTCAGTATTAATTGGCATTTTCACATCCCATACCACCCGCAGTTGTGTGTGGTGGAACGCAAAAACCGTACGCTAAAAGACCAATTGAACAAAGCATGTACGGAAACAGGTGGGACTTGTGTAGATGTGCTTCCTGCCATTCTTACTGAATTTAGGATGACACCATCAAGTTTAACTAAAATGTCCCCATTTGAAATACTAATGGGTAGACCTTTCCCGACCCCGTGGGTCAAAGGTCGCGCTGGCTTTCTCTCCACAGGTGACACGGAGGTGGTGATCGTGGAATACGTGGATTCCCTAATCAAAACATTGAATGGCACTAATGGTGATGTTTCTCTTTCTCTTCCCTTACCAGAACACAAGCCTACTCACCCATTTGTTCCAAATCAGCAGGTCCTAATCCGCAGATTGATACCAACAAAGACTGGGGAACCACGATACCAAGGTCCAGCAACGGTCATAGCCATGACCAGAACTGATCGATCCACAGCTAGAGTGGATACACGCAAGCCGCGAAGCCGGAACCAGAGGAGGGACCGGCAGGAAACTGCTGAGTGCGACCCCACCGGAGGAGCTGAACACGCAACGTCAGTGGCTAGCATAATGCAGGAGCCCTAGGTCCTGAGAAGTAACACGACATGTGGGAAGTCATAGTGCCTCCAACAGCTAAAAATATCAAAGCAACCAGTGAAAATTGCTACCAATACTGTGTCAATTCCTCACACATATTGACACCCCATACTGACGGAACCAAAGCAGTACAAGGAGTTCAGTGGCTCTGCGGACACAAACTTTATGCCTATTTGCCAGCTAACTGGACTGGACGATGTGCCTTGGTTAACAGCTCCGGATCTGTGATGATCATCAGGACACGCAAGGTGGATTTAACAACCCACACCTGAACAAAAAAAGGTCGTCCTCCACTCTGACACAGTCGAACTACACGCCGGAGGACCAAAGAATCTGGAACAGAGTGGACGAGTTTTTTCAATCATTCTTTCCCCCATTGGCATAACAAATGTTGTGAATCAGGTAGAAATGAACAGGTTTGATTTAGTTATGTTTATGAATGTTACAGAGCAAATGTTAGAGGGAATAAAGAAAGAGCTCAGGGTGCTGCGTCTAAGGACCCTCCAGAACAGGATGGTCTTAGACCAGCTCACTGCAGCGCAAGGAAGAGTTTGTGTTATGGTAGGTGAAGCATGTTGTACATGTATCCCAGAAGAGGATGGAACAGGTGGTATCATAGAGCAAGGTATAAAAATATTTTTTAAATAGTAAAGAGGTCACAAGGCCATGCCAATGGGGATGTTGATTTCTTTTCAGGTTTTTGGACGTTAATTTATAAAACTGAACATTACTTAATCGTCATATTCTGTGTTTTGCGTGTATTTTTCATCATCGCCTGCCTATGGCCTTGTTTTATGGCTCTAATCAAACGGATGATTTCCAGCTCCATTAGCTTAGTGGTAAGACCACCTCACGTTACTTATTGACCCCTAGGAATGAGCAAATAAGATACAAGGATAAAAATTTAAAGTTAAAATTAAAAGGTAAAGTTTTTAGAATGTACAATGTTTAATCTGATCTTGATCATTTTATGATCAAAGGGGGCAGTGTGAGAAATATTAATTGTACATGCTGTCTTTAGTTTGACATCTAACTCTGTTTGCGCCTAACATAACTCTGTATGTATGTGTGTTAATCATAGGACACCACATGCACAAAGAGTCCATAACCTTCATAGATGCTGTTAGTATCTCTTGTCTTATCCTTCCTTGGAATGTTCTGTGCTCCAACGAGTGCATACTCCTTTTCATGAGCTAAATATCTCAGTTGGACATAATTTCTTGTCCTTGGCAGTCTTGCTGTTTTGCTGTCACTATCCTATTGGCTGTTAATTGTTCTTTTTTCTATGAAAGGTATAAATATTATGCTTACTGTAATACACTTTGAGTAGATTGAAAACGAACCACAGTGTGTTGTTGTTCTTTCTACTTCCTTCACGAAGTCTCCAGAGACTCAGACTCACGACTGCACTTTCACTGGGCACAGAGATAGAGAGACGGGACCGGGGAATTGTAATATGTACAATTAATATTTCTCACAGTTTCTCTCACCTCTGTCTGTGTTCTGCTTCAGATCAGAGTAAACAGTGTCTTCACACTCACTGCTTTTCCCTGATAGTGAACAACAGAGAGTCATAAACAACATCTTACTCATTATAAATTAAATACAAATAAAAATAGATATATACAGTGTATCCGGAAAGTATTCACAGCGCTACACTTTTTCCACATTTTGTTGTTACAGCCTTACTCCAAAATGAATTAAATTCATTATTTTCCTCAAAATTCTACAAATACCTCATAATGACAATGTGAAAGAAGTTTGTTTGCAAATGTATTAAAAATAAATGAATTAAATCACTTGTACATACTTTGACACCAATTACAGCCTCAAGTCTTTTTGTGTATGATGCTACAAGCTTGTCACACCTATTTTTGGGCAGTTTCTCCCATTCTTCTTTGCAGGACATCTCAAGATCCATCAGGTTGGATGGGGAGCATCGGTGCACAGCCATTGTCAGATCTCTCCAGAGATGTTCAATCGGGTTCAAGTCTGGGGCTCTTGCTGGGCCACTCAAGGACATTCACAGAGTTGTCCCGTAGCCACTCCTTTGTTATCTTGGCTGTGTGCTTAGGGGCGTTGTCCTATTAGAAGATCAACCTTTGCCCCAGTCTGAGGTCCAGAGCGCTCTGCAGCAGGTTTTCATCAAGGATGTCTCTGTACATTGCTGCATTCATCTTTCCCTCGATCCTGACTAGTCTCCCAGTTCCGGCCACTGAAGAACATCCCCACAGCATGATGCTGCCACCACCATGCTTCACTGTAGGGATGGCATTGGCCAGGTGATGAGCAGTGCCTGGTTTCCTCCAGACATGACGCTTGCCATTCAGGCCAAAGAGATCAATCTTTGTTTCATCAGACCAGAGAATTTTGTTTTTCATGGACTGAGAGTCCTTCAGGTGGCTTTTGGCAAACTCCAGGTGGGCTGTCATGTGCCTTTTACTGAGGAGTGGCTTCTGTCTGGCCACTGTACCATATAGGCCTGATTGGTGGAGTGCTGCAGAGATGGTTGTTCTTCTGGAAGGTTCTCCTCTCACCACAGAGAAACGCTGGAGCTCTGTCAGAGTGACCATCGGGTTCTTGGTCACCTCCCTGACTAATGCCTTTCTCCCCCGATTGCTCAGTTTGGTCGGGCGGCCACCTCTAGAAAGCATTCTGGTGGTTCCAATCTTCTTCCATTATAGGATGATGGAGGCCACTGTGCTCATTGGGACCTTCAATGCTGCAGAAATGTTTCTGTACCCTTCCCCAGATCTGTGCCTCAATACAATCCTGTCTCGGAGGTCTACAGACAATTCTTTGGACTTCATGGCTTGGTTTGTGCTCTGACATGCACTTCTTCTTCTTTCGTTTATTGGCGCGTTGCATTCTTAGTGCATATCGCCACCTACCTTAGCTGTTATACAGTCATGATTTCTACTAATCTGATTTCCTTATTATTTCTTTACTTCTTTCTCACATATCCGTCCTTATTTAATATTTGATGTTTCATCTCATTCCATCTTCTATAGCCCACGTGTCGCTGCATGTTCAGCTCCTTCAGACTGGACGATAAAATCAGGAATAGACCAAAACACTTTATATTGTGTTAAATCCTCTCACTTAATCTAGTATTATATATGTATTCTATTAATATTCTATATCCTACTCTATCTTTATTAAATAACCATAACCTAACCTTTTTTTATTCATGGCACCCTTAGAAAAGTTGCAAAATTTTGTGGCAACTCTGCATATCCTGAATTCTCCTGATTAAGGAACGTTTTTAACTCTTCCCTCAGTTCGTAGAGTCGTGCCAAAACCTTTCCGCGTGATAGCCATCAAACGGCCGTATGTAATAACAAGCTCTGATGTTCCGCTCTCATTTCCTCGCATAAAATCGAAAATAGACGGCTCTTCAGTGGGCGTGCCTTGATAAAATTAACTACATCTACTGCTCTGTCCAGTACATCGGAGAGTTCCTTCGGGAGCGTTTTTGCTACCAGTGCCTCCCTATGTAAAAAGCAGTGAGTGGCTTTCACATGTGGGTTTTGCGCTCTCACTCTGCTAATGAAGCCCTTCGTTCTCCCCGTCATGGCAGCGGCGCCATCAGTACATAAACTGTGACAGTCCTTCCAATTCAACCCCCCCTGTTCAAGATATTCTGTTGTCACACGATATATTTCTTCTCCCGTTGTTTTGTCAGGCATTGATTTACAAAATAAAAAAGTTTCTCTAATACTGTCACCATCTACGAATCGAACATTTGCCAGGAGCTGTGCGTGCCCACTAATGTCAGTCGACTCATCCAGCTGCAAGGAAAGTTTGCTGCTGGATCGGATTTTTTCCAAAACCACACTTTCAATGTCTGAAGACATGTCTTCTATTCGCCTGCTAATTGTGTTGTTTGACAGGGGAACCTTTGATATTTCTTTCGCTGCTTGTGGGCCTAGCATGGTGTTAACGATGGCTTTGCATGCAGGTAAGATTACAGTCTCAGCGATCGTGTGGGGTTTTTTCGATTTAGCTACTATTTCAGCCACAAGATAGCTTGCCTTTAATGCTTTCTCAGACACTTTTGCACTCTTCATCATAATTTCCTCTTGTTTTTCGTGTTGCATTTTCAGTCGAATAAAATATTCTGCATCCTTGCTCACTAAAGATGGGTGATTTTTTGTCAGATGCTGTTTCAGTTTGCTAGGAACCATTGATTCATTCGACAATTTGTCTCCACATACCCGACACAGAGGAAGAGGACATGATGGATCTCCGATAAAGATGAAGCCATATGACAAGTAATTGTCAATATATTGTCTTTTCTTCTTCTTACTGCTGCTCTCAGCGGCCTGCTCTGGACTGTTACATGAGGAAGTTGACGGCCCAGAAGCATCTTGAGCTTTTTTTTAGAAATCTGTCCATATTCTTTTGCACTACACATGCATCGTCAAGGATAAAACACTCGCAAATACGTTACGCATACAGACGTTGACATGCTGACAGGTCAGTGACAGGTCGTATCGATTTTTTTTATTTTATTGTTTTATTGTTATTTTATTTTATTTTTTTAATTTAGTCTTATTTGGTATTTCAGACATTAGATATTCCTAATATTTATTAATTGGTTTATTTATATTTTATCATAAAAAAAAAAATAAAAAAATTAATTTGAAGATTTTTACACGGCACCCCTGCTCTCGTCAGACGGCACCCCGGTTGGGAAACACTGACCTAACAAATATGCCAAATCCTTATTAACCTTCCCTATTTTATTTAAATATAATAGTAATTCCTTCCTTTCCTCATCATACCTTTTACAATCAAATATCACATGCTCCACTGTTTCTTTCTCTCCACAATTTCCACATAAGCCAGTCTCATGAACTCCTAATAAAAAGAGTGATGCATTCAATCCTGAATGTCCAAGTCTCATCCTAGTCATTATAACCTCTTCTTTCCTATTTCTACCATTTATGCTTTTTTAGTGTCTACCATTTTTTTAATATTATATAAATGTCGTCCCTTTTTATCTGTTCCATTTCTCCTGCCACTCCTTAATAATAGATTTAATTTCATTTTTACCTAATGTGATAGTAAAATGTATTTCATCCCTTTTTAACACTATTTTTGCTATTTCAACAGCAGACTCATTACCAGCTATTCCTACATGAGCTGGCACCCAACAGAATCCTACTTCTACTCCTTTCTTTTGTATTCGCCATAATAACGAAAGTATTTCGCACATTAAATCTTCTCTAGAAGTACAATGAGTAGAAAGTGATGTTAATACAGAAGCAGAGTCAGAGCATATTACTATTCTGTCTGGCCTTACCTCCTCTACCCAAGCTAATCCTATTATAATAGCAACCATTTCAACAGTATATATTGACAATTTAGATGTTAATCGTTTAGATATTGAAATATTAAACTCTGGGATATACACTCCTATACCTGTAATCCCTGTTCTTCGATCTTTAGATCCATCAGTATATATTTGCATACTTGCATAAAATCTTTCCTGTATATACTTATTAACTTGGTTCTTAATCATACCCAACTCCTCCCATTCCCGTTTCTTATCTAATATTCCTAAATCAATTTTAACCTCAGGAATAATCCATTTCGGAACCTCTCCCCATACAGGTGACACACTACACTCAATATTTGCAATCTGATATTTCTCTGCTAAATGATTTATCTTGCATCCATATCCTCTCTTGTTGCTACTTAAGTATTCCCAACAATTATTTAAGACATCTTTAGCTATATTTCCTCCAGTGTAACTCTTTAACGAAGTCCAAAAAACCAAAGACAGTTTCTCTCTCCTTAAATTCAATGGCATTTCATTCGCTTCTACTAATAAGGCATTGACCGGTGTTGTTTTAATTGCTCCCAAACATGTGCTAAGGGCTCTATGTTGTATTCTATCTATATTTCTTAATAGTGATTCTGAAGCTGATCCATAAATCATGCAACCATAATCAACAGTTGACCTGATCAAGGCTTGATATATTGTTAGCATTGAGTCTGTTTCTGCTCCCCATTCTTTCCCAGCTATTGCCATCATCACATTTAAGATCTTCCTGCATTTTTTTATCAATTTCCTCAATAAGTTTTTTCCAAGTATATCTCTCGTCTAACCATAAACCTAGATATTTAAATGTTTTAACTTGTTCTAAAGGTTTCCCATATAATACTAAATCAATATCTTTAAGAACTTTTTTCCTACTAAAAATCATATAACATGATTTACTAGTTGACATTTTGAAACTCCATTCTATACTCCAATCTTCCACCTTTTTAATAGCTGTTTGTATACCTGAAATCACCTGCTTAGTATTTCTCCCTCTCTTCCAAATAGCTCCATCATCAGCATACAATGCACATCCTACACCATATCCTAAATTGTCAAAAATATAATTAATCATAATATTAAAAAGGATTGGACTTATAACACTCCCTTGAGGAATTTTCTGCCTTAAAATTTAATGACTGACACCCTCCCACTTGAACTACAAATGTTCTTTCATACAAAAATTGAGATAACCAATTATACATATTTCCATCTATTCCTAATCTTGCTGCTTTAATTAGCAATCCTTCTCTCCATACCGTGTCATACGCTTTTTCTATATCAAAATATACTATAGCCATAATTTCTTTCATAGTTAAAGTTTTCTCTACTTCATTGCTGACCTTGATTAATGCGTCCATGGTTGATCTTTTACCTCTAAAACCACACTGATACTTACTGAATTTACCCTGTTTTTCCAGATCATATGTTAATCTATACACAATCATTTTTTCCATTAATTTACATAAGTTTGAAGTTCGAGCAATTGGACGATAACTTCCTGGGTTTGCTGAATTTTTTCCTGGCTTCACAATAGGGATTACTACAGCTTTCTTCCATATTTTGGAATAATACCTTCCATCCATATTTTGTTATATAACCCAAGGATCTTTAATAATATGTTATCTGACAAATGTTTAATCATTATATAACTAACTCTATCAACCCCAGGGGTGGTATTGGCGCATTTTTGTAATGCTACTTTCAGTTCTGTAAGAGAAAACTTTGAATCCATACAGCTCTTATTGCTATTCCTTTTCTTCATTATATCTGGGTTTTTGTCTAAGATTTCCTTTTTCCTTTTCTCATATTCTTCTCCCAATTCTATTCTAGGTGCTCTTTCTAAAACTTTACTTAGCATGTTTGCTTTATCTATATCTAAAACTGCAACTTCAATTAAAACTGGTATTAGAGTTGACTTCTTTCCTTTCCCACTCATATTTCTTAACATATTCCACATTTTATCTATAGAAGTATCTTTTCCTATGGTAGAGCAAAATTCTCTCCATCCTTCTCTCTTAGCATTCTTAATTATTCTAGTTTTAGCTCTTGCTTTCTTATATTCCACCATATTGCTCAAACTCATATTTTCCCTGAGTTGATTAAATGCCTTATTTCTTTCTTTAACTGCTTTACTGCACTCTTCTTTCCACCATGGAATATTTTTGTTTTTCTGACCTGACATTCTCTGCGGTATATATAACGTTGCAGCTTCCATTATTATATTAGTAATTGAATCACAGAAAGTTTCTACTGAATCCTCTACCACTGAATCTTTATTTATTTCACAATGTGTACTAAAAGCTTTCCAATCCGCCTTCTCATATAACCATTTCTTTTGCAGAAAACATTCTGGATTAATATCTACATTTATTTTACAAATTATAGGAAAGTGATCACTTCCAATTGTATTCTCGCTATTTACTTTCCATTCACATAATTCAGCCAAACCATTTGATATTAGTGTTAGATCTATACTTGATACCGTATTCTCTGTTAAATTATACCTAGTTCCTTCACCTGTGTTTAAACATACTAATGATCTATCATCCATGAGCTGTTCTATTACTTCCCCATTATAATCTAAATTTTTACTCCCCCATATCCAATTATGAGCATTAAAATCACCACACCATAATTCCTTTGTCTCTTTCTTAATCTTCCCAAACAAATTTATTGAAATCTTCTTACATGGGTTATAAAAGTTATAAACTACAATTGATACTTCTCTATAATATACTTCGACCACAACACATTCTTAATCTTTAACCTCATCTAACTCCCTATATATAATTCCTTCTTTTCTAAAAGTTACCACCCCTCCCCCCTGTTTCCCAGCTCTATCCTTTCTAACAGATTTATATCCTGGTAAAACAAATTGCAAATTTGGTTTAAGCCAAGACTCTTGAACACAAATTACGCTTGGTTTATGATCCAGGTCTAAAACAAATTTTTTAAATTCTTGGCCATTTGTTACAAGGCTCCTTGCATTCCATTGCATTACACATATCACCATTACTCTACTCAGATACTTGAGAAACTTCTACCACTGTTTCCCGAGTTAGAATTTCATGTATTGCACTTACTGATATCCCAGAAATCCCTAGAAATTCTGATGCAGCTTCTATAACTGTTTTAATCTTTGTCGATCTGCTTGGCAACATAGCAGTAACATTTATTACCTTAACAATAAAGGCTAGGAAGTTCTCTTTAGTCATTATTAAGGTATCTTCTTTCACATCACTCTGTTGTTCTGTTTCCTTAGTTTTCTCCAATCTTATGTTCCTTGAGTCTTGGTTAAGATTATCCCTCATCTCTTCCCTCCTACCCTCTTTACTTTTACAGACCTTCACTGCTTCCGCATACGTGACTTTATGCTCAGTTTTGTATTTCTGAACTTCTCTTGCTTTAATTTGGACTTCACATCCTCCATATGCTGCACTGTGGGCAACTCCACAATTGCAGCATTTTAAACCATTCACCTCTGTGCATTTATCATAATCGTGCTCACCTCCACATTTTGCACATCTTACCTTCCCCCGACACACTGCAGCCACATGTCCCATTCGTTGACATTTAAAGCATCTCAGAGGCACTGGAACATACACTCTTACTGGATAACTAATATATCCCATTAGTACTTTTTCAGGCATTTTCCCTTCAAATGTCAATAAAACACTCAAACTTTCCTGACGTTGTCCTTCCTTCGTCCTAAACAATCTTCTCACATTAACAACCTTACCTCCTCTTATATTTTCCTGCATATCGTCAGAGGATATATATGTTGGAATTCCATATATTACCCCTTTTTCCCACTTATCTACACCAATCTCTTTGGTTGTAACCTTAACTCCATTCATTTCTTTAATCTTAAGGAGTTTGTTTCTTTTCCCAATATCTTTCACTATGATCAAAACTCTCCCTTGTCCCAAACATTTAGCCAAAGCAACTGTTCCAATGATTTTATCAATCGCCTTGGAAAGTCTTATTGGGTGTAAATGTGTTCCTGTAATCTTTTCAAATGTCAACATCATTTTGAATCCAGGCTCATTAACACTTTGTGTAGATTTTTCTCTTACTATTTCTTGATTTTATTTTGACGTTTTTTGTTTTATCCTTCAATGATTCCGTCATATCTTCGCTATAATCTTGATCCTTAGATTTCTTACATTTTGAGTTTTTTTTTTCTTTTGACTTTTATCCGAGTATACCTCCATAAAACCTTCCCTATCCTCATTTAACGATTCCTCAGAATCATCCTCCATGACTGCACAACAGCCCTGCCAAGTTTATAACTTACTCCCGTTTGAAACGTTTCCCACGCAGTAATCAGTTTGTTTGACCAGAAGCCTCTCCGTTGAAAACCACTGCACCTCTGACATGCACTGTTAACTGTGGGACCTTATATAGACAGGTGTGTGCCTTTCCAAATCATGTCCAATCAACTGAATTTATTACAGGTGGACTCCAATCAAGTTGTAGAAACATCTCAAGGAAGATCAGTGAAACAGGATGCACCTGAGCTCAATTTTTGAAAGATTTCAAACAAACTTCTTTCACATTGTCATTATGGGGTATTGTTTGTAGAATTTTGAGGAAAATAATGAATTTAATCCATTTTTTAATAAGGCTGTAACATAACAAAATGTGGAAAAAGTGAAGCGCTGTGAATACTCTCCGGATACACTCTAGATCAATAATAATTCATAATCTATGATACTATTAAGAGGATCAGTAGATCCAAAACCTGACACACTCAAAACAATATTCATATATCTATTTTATATATTTATAAATCTACTCTTGAAGATTTACAGGACAAATTCCCATCTGAATTGAGTAAAATAAATGTGAATTACTTAATTAAAATTGATTAGTATAAAACTTTAACATTTAAATACAACTAATATGCTTAAAACAATACAGTTAAAAGCAACTATATTTGATTTTGCATTATTTTTAATTATTATATACTTTGCCAATGTTAAGCATATTTAAATTAGACTAATTTAAACAATTTCTACTATTGACAGATTGTTATTTTATTGTTTTTTTTTAATGGAGGAAATGAAAGAGAGTATATTAATCATATATATACATATTTATCTCATCCATAAGGATTTTTTTTAGAGATATACAAGAGTATATGTATTTTATTGAACATCAGATGTGGCCTGTAATCTTTAGATGATTGTCCTCAGTTTTCATCTCTTTTTCCAGCATCTACCAAAGAAAATAACAGAAAATATCAGTTTTGACCGTTCTCAAACATTACTGTTGTTGTTCTGTTGTTTGATGGTTACAATGATAACCTTTAATATGTGAACTCAGTCTCTTTATCATGTTATTTTGCTCCCCAATATTATCTGATTATAAATGATGTCTTTAGAGCTATTATATTGGCTTATTAAAATCCAGCCAAACAACTTGTTAAACACTGATATACAGACGGATCTGTTCCAAAACACAGTGAGCGTCCTGCAGAGGCAACATTTTAATCATAGGCGCACTCCCGACTCGAAAGCTGTTTTAAAATGTAGGTATCTTAATTATTATTATTATTATTCCTTACATTTGTATAGTGTTTTTCTAGGCACTCAAAGCGCTTTACATAGTATAGGGGGAATCTCCTCAAACACCACTAGTCTGCAGAATCCACCTGGATCATGTGACGGCAGCCATATTGCACCAGTACACCCAAAACACACCAGCTATTGGAGGAGAGAACAGAGCTATAGAGCCAATTAATGGATGGGGATTATTAGGAGGCCATGATTGAGAAGGGCCAATGGGGGGAATTTGGCCAGGACACCGGGATTACACCTCTACTCTATATGAGAAGTGTCCTGGGATTTTTAATGACCACAGAGATTAAGGACCTCAGTTTAACATCTTATCTGAAAGATGGTGCCTTTATACAGTATAGTGTGCCCGTCATTATACTGTGGCATTGGGACCCACACAGACCAGAGGGTGAATGCCCCCTGCTGGACTCCCTAATACCTCTTTTAATTATGCTGCCTACTAATATATCTAATTTTGGCCAAATTCTAAGGTATCATCATATGTATCCTTCCCCGGATAGGTGATCCCAGAATGCCCTTTTATGACCTTGTCAAAACAATTATTCAAGATGGCGGATGAAGCGAGAGAAAGTTAGATTATAAATGTACTTATAATCTATTCACTAAGGAAAAGTATCGATAAATAACAGTTTAATATTAAAGAAAACTGACTGTTTTACACACAGTGTGTGTGTGCGGTGTGTATTTATCCTCATTAGAGGATCATGTCGTTTCTCTTGCGTCACCTGTATTGAAATACAGCGATGATTGATGTTTTTGCTTAATAAATGTTCATTCATAACAGGTGTAGTAAAGAGGATTTATTTTACCTTTATCCACAGATATCTTGTTTTTAAGTTGAGTTTACAGAGGATAAATTAATTATATAACTTTCATCATAACTCTTCCATCCAAGTTTTTATACAAGCAAATCACAGAAAATCATGGTATGTGTAGTATTAGGTTCTATACAGTAGTATTACATTATATAGGATATATGTGTTGAACATATATTGAGTGTATTACGGTTCGGGACTGAGAATAATAAAGTGTATAAAAGTTATGGCTGGCTGTCGTCTGGTCTCCATAATGAAGGTTATTGTTGTACCTATTAAACAACAGAACGTGTCAGAAGTGTAGAACTTGATGTGATAAGTTTGTACGTGAGTTAGTGTCAGTTGAACAGTTATATTAGTGTTTCGTTTCATTCTGTCAGCTGGAGGAGAGGACTGGAAAAGCTAAAGGTGCTATCATGAACCAGTTTCAAGTTTCTCCGCCAGAAAAATTTACGTTTAAATCAGATGACTGGTCGAAATGGTTAAAATGTTTCGACAGGTTTCGTATCGCGTCAGGTTTGGAAACACACGGATAAAAAAATCAAGTGAATGCCTTGAATTACATGATGGTGAGGAAACTGAGGATATACCAACTTCTCTGCACTTAAGCCCTCAAGAAGCGAGTGAGTACGAAACAATAAAGAACTGGCTGAATGTTCATTTCATTGCTCGCAGAAACTTGATTTTTGAGAGGGTTAAATTTTATCAGAGGCAACAGGAGGTCGGCGAATCTGTGGATCACTTCATAATGGAACTGAATTGTTTAGCTGAGCAATGTGGATACGAGAATCAGCACGATGAGATGGTGAGAGGTAGACTCGTCATGGGACTGACAGACAAAAAGCTGTCAGAACAGTTACAACTTGACCCTGAATTAACACTAGAAAAGGCTGTTGTGAGAGTTCAACAAAGTAAACAAGTAAAAAGCAACAAGAAATACTTAAGTCCAACTTTAAAGGGGAAATTACAAATACGCAGCTGGATAGTATGCAGGTTGAAAATAAAATAAAACAAGTGAAATCACATTATAGACAGTCAGCAAAGAAAACTCCTCAGGAAAGGCCTAAAAAGTGACACTGTGTACAAGATGTGGAGACACAAAAGGTCATAATCTGCAGTAATGCCCCGCTAGAGATGCAATATGCAATCCTTGTCATAAAAAGGGACATTATGCAAGAGTGTGCAAAACAAAGAAAATATATGAGGTGAATGTTGCCTCTCGAACCCGTGATACAAACGAGGACATTGCATTATTAGGCTCATTGACAGCTGATGTGGCAGGAAGTCCACGGATGACTGAAATAAAAATTGATAATCATGCTGCAGTATTCAAAACAGACACTGGTGCGGATGTAACTGAAGTGCTGGTGATGCTGTTTAAACAGGGCCAGTTCAACAGACTAAAACATCCCGAAAGGATCCTTCAGGGGCCAGGAGGAATGTCATTAAAGGTGAAAGGGACATTCACAGCCACTCTCAGTAAGAACAGTAAATGTACAGAACAGGACATTTATGTTCTTGAGGGATTATAAATGCCATTGTCAGGATGACCAGCAGCCACTGCACTTCAGCTGGTGGCCAGGTCTGGTGATGTCAGCTTGGACTCCAAAGAGAAATTGGAAAAGGAATTTCCAAAACTCTTCAGTTGCCTAGGCAAAATGGAGGGTGAGTACAGCATTGTTCTGAAGCCAGGGGCAAAACCTTTCTCCCTCTCAATGCCCAGATGCATTTCCCTCCCACACTTACCAAAGGTGAAGGAAGAATTAAAGCGAATGGAACATTATTACAAAGGTGGAAGAGCTGAATGGTGTGCACTCATGGTGGTGGTGCCGAAGCGTACAGGAAAAGTGAGAATTTGCACAGATCTCACTGAGCTAAACAAATCAGTTATGAGAGAAAAACATCCTCTCCCTTCTGTGGGAAACACTTTAGGACAGCTTGCAGGAGCTAAAGTGTTTTCTAAGATCAATGCTAATGCAGGCTTCTGGCAGATTCCACTGTCAAAGGAATCTTCTTTCCTTACCACCTTTATAACTCCATTTGGGCATTACTGTTATAATCGTCTATGCTTTGGAATCTCTTCTGCACCAGAGCACTTCCAAAAGCGCATGTCAAGGACTGGAAGGTATACTTTGACAGATGGATGATGTGCTCATTTGGGGATCAACACAAAGTGAGCATGATGAGAAGCTGCAGAGGGCGCTCTCACAACTTCAGGAGGCTGGAGTCACACTTAATGAAACTTATTGAAAATGTCCAACATGTGGGTCTGGGGGTCTCAACAGCAGCAGACCTTTGAGAGAATTAAAGAGGAACTGACCACACACAGTTTCTGCGGATGCTTCTTCGTATGGGCTGGGAGCTGTTCTCCTCCAGAATCAAGTAGACAAAGTATGGAAACCTGTGGCGTATGCCTCAAGTGCTCTTAGTAACACAGATCAGCGATACACACAAATAGAAAAGGAAGCACTGGCCTCCACATGGGCCTGTGAGAGGTTTTCTGAGTTCCTCATTGGGAAAAGTTTCCACATCGAAACTGATCATAAACCTCTGGTTTCTCTGATTGGCTCAAAGAAATTGGATGAACTCCCACCACGCATACAGTGTCTTCATGTGCGTCTTATGAGATTCTCATACACCATTTAACATGTGGCAGGCAAAAACATTGCAACAGCAGATGTGTTGTCTAGCGTTCCCATTAGCAGTGCAGCAGTTCCTCTCAGAGGAAGAAATTCATTTATTATGTATGTTGACTCTGTAATGGCAAACCTACCAGCTACAGAAAAAGGCTCAGAAAGAGCCAAATACACCAGGACAATGATTCCATACTCTAGCAGTTAAAGAAATACTGTGTGGAGGGGTGGCCAGATACATTTTCCATTGACAAGGCTTTCCAATCTTACTTGTCAATCTCAGGAGAACTTTCTGTGCAAAATGGTCTATTATTAAATGGAATCAGGATTGTTTTTCCTGCATCACTATGTGCAACTGTGACACATGTGCACGGGAGATAACAAACCTCAGAGAAACAATGCTGCCTACTGAATTTCCAACAAGGCCGTGGTCCACTGTAGGAGCAGATTTGTTTCAAAAAGATAATAAGCAGTACTTGGTCATTGTTGATCATTTTTCAAGGTTTTTTGAAATTGCTAAACTAACGTCAACGACTTCGAAAGCTGTGGTTAACATTTCATGTCCATATTCGCACGTCACGGGATACCAGAGGTGGTGTGGTCAGACAATGGACCACAGTTTGCTTCCAAGTATTTCAGTACATTTTCACAAGACTGGTGTTTTAGCCATGTGACATCCAGTCCACAAAGCAATGGGGAGGCGGAGCGAGCTGTGAGGACAATCAAAAATATTCTCAAAAAGTCAAGTGATCCTTCCCTTGCACTTATGGCTTATAGAGTAGCTCCGCTGGCAGACGGAAACAGCCCTGCTGAGCTCTGAGTGGTCATTTGGGCAGAATAATTCCAACACTCAGTTGAAGGTTTTGGGTAGTCTACCCCATCCTTCAAGTCTGGTTAAAAGAAAAAAAAATAAAGAACTTGTTTTGTTGTCATTGTGTTGTAAGAAAGAAAGAGAAGTATTGTTGTAATTTTAAAAGTTTACTCTGTACCATCCTACAAAAATACATTTATTTCACCCATGACTACTGTGTAAGAGATTCTCACAACATTTTTCATATGATATATTTTTAAACTTTTACAATTTAAAAAATTAACACATTTCATAACATAAATTCCAAGCAATTGTCCATCTTACCTTCCAGAGTTGTTTTCAGTGCCCGCAGGTGAAATGAGGTGCCCAGGGTTTGTGTTGATCCCCGACAGGCATGCCAAAATATCCGCTTCCACGGAGTAGTTTTAGCTCTTGTTTTGGTAAATTGGCAGGAAAATGCATCTGCCGGATGCTTGCAGCCTCTTGATGCCATCTCAGAAAACTGCAGACATGTATCCACTAGACAGCTGGAACTAAACTGAACTGGTGGGTTTAAGGCCCCTGTATTTACACTACTATTTATATTACTAGAAAGTTCTAGAAGTTTCTCCAAGTTTACTCAGCACTGAACCTATCTGGAATGTTCTTGAAAATAGGTAAATTTAAAAATATTACTGTCCTGGTCACAAAAGCAGTTTGTGGGGAATAAAAGCCATTTTCTATAGTTTGAGGAAAAGCAATTAGGAAATAACACGTACTACCCAGGAACCAAAAAATAAAAAAGTTACACGTGTAATCTTTTTCTCCATTACTAAATAAATGTATTAAATGAAATTCTGAGCAACAATTGTCCATCTTACCTTCCAGAGTTGTTTTGCAGTCCTCGCAGGTGAAATGAGGTGCCCAGGGTTTGTCTTGATCCCCGACAGGCAGCTCAAAATATGCCTCGTGGGCCTATTGCTTAAACAGCTGGAACTAAACTGAACTGGTGGGTTTAAGGCCCCTGTATTTACACTAACATTTATATTACTGGAAAGTTCTAGAAGTTATTCCAAGATTAATTATCTTGGTTATATTTACTGTCCTGGTCAGCACTTTTGTCCCTTTACAGGCTCTGGGTTACTGACCAGGGGTGCCGTATCATGGCTGACCCTGCACTCTGACCCCAGCTTAACTGGGATATGTGAAAAAAAAAATTCACTGTATATGCAGAAATGTATGTATGAAAAATGTATGACAATTGATCAAATATTTATTATGGTCACAAAAGCAAAGTTTATGGGGAATAAAAGCCATTTTCTATAGTTTGAGGCAAAAGCAATTAGGAAGTAACACGTACTACCCAGGAACCAAAAAATAAAGAAAGTTACACTGCAAAAACTCCCGATCTAACCTAGACATAAAATCTTATATCCAGCCAAAACGTTTTACTGATCTTTTTTATTTTGAGAATAATATACCAAGCAAGATCAGATTGTGTAAGATAATGAAGATTGTTTTAGGAATATTTTTCCTTTCTTTTCTTACTTAGTTAGTAAATCTTAAAGTTAGTTATTTTTTATGTAAATCAAGCAGAATTACTGTTAGAGACAGCATTTTAGGTATTTTAAGATGATTTATAGCTGTTAGAGACTTGTTCCAAGACTGCCCAGTAACAACTGCTAAAATAACACTTTAAGTCACAATATTGTATTCATTCCAAATACTGCTGTTGTATCAACATCAACACATTTATTTATTGTTTTTAAAAGTGATTGCATAATATGATGTATAATCAACTAGCTTTTCAGCATCTTGAAACTCTGTTGCCTGTGCAAGATTAGGTACAGCAACTTCAAATGCTAAAAGATCTCGATTCCAACACAGAGTCTCGTAAAGGTGATATTCAAAACAATACAATGAACTGTCGATCACATAAATGTTTTTTATAAGTCCAAAAACAGGTACCGTCTCATTTGCATTAGTGATTATCAGAGACTGTTCACTGATGTACTTGTTACCATTGAGAATCAGCCACTTTACACTGACTGCATGTTGTATGCCATCGATCCCTAGAAAATCTCTGGTCTTTTCTGTGATGTACTCCAAATTTGTCACTTCTGAGACAGGACCCAATTCCTTCTCATGAACAAAAACAGGATGCTCAGTGCCCATTTCATTTTGACAACATTCAAAAAGCTGATTATGGTTCACAAGTGACTTACAGACATTTTTAAAGTTCAATTTAGATGACCACTGTTTGAAAAAAGAGTGCTTTGACTCAAATCTCATGCACATATGCCTTATCAAAGGGCCCAGAGTAAGAATTTGAGCAGGGAGATGCAGCATGTAATGTTGCTTAGGAATTACATTGTTCTCAGGAAACAGTTGCTTAAACAGTTTGAGATGCTGTTCAATCATCTGTTTCAGTCTCAATACACTTTGCACAGATAAAACCGGGGCAAATATTATCTGAACGATCTCAATCAAGTCTAAAACAAACTGAACATATTCATTTTTCTCTATAATGTTCAACAGAAACGGCAAGATCTTTAACAGTATTAGCATTTGCCCAGAGGACTGTTTAAGTTTGTTATCATTAGATGCCAAGGTACTGACACTGATAGGACAGGGTTTGTCACGTACATCTACTGCTGAAAAAGGAAAACTCTGCATGGCTGAATTGAACATGTCCAACTCCATTTGTCCAGAGAGTACAAGATGTTTTAACACACACTTTATTTCCATGGGTGCAACACCCTCAAGAATGATGTGCATTATATCCTGTGGAGTTTGCTGAATGAGGTCAAAGGCTGGAAAATCAATAACTTGCTTCTTCTGTTTATTCCATATGTGGTTTTGAGGGCTGATTTTAAGAAGTCTGTGCTAGCCCTTTCAATTTCAATGCATTGTCTAATGTGTTTTTCCAATGTCCTTTGCGTAAAGCTTTTTTGATCAAAACTCCTTTGCATTTCCTCAAAAGTACATTCACAATGCCTACATTTACTGTAGGCAAAACCTACTCCTTCCTTGAAACCTGCAAGCTCATGTTGTGCAAGTGTGTCCCCACAAACTGAAACAACAGCACCAAATAAATCCATTTCACCATTCTGTGTTTGGATTTTGACACCATTATACAGCAACTGTAAGTCTTCATAATTTTTTTGTAAAACAACATCAACACTGCACTCATCAATATCAGTAGCTTTTGCTATAGCAAGGAGTCTAATTGCAGCAAGCTTTGACCTAAACTTGGGGTCTATGTTTCCTAAAGTATAATAAACCATCAGTAATTTATTCACAGAAGCATGTGACCCCAGGGGATTGCATATCTCTATTTCATCAGTATACAAAATCACCCGTAAAGCAGATGGTCTTATTGAAAACAGTGGGTGTGATTTGAAAAGGCTCCCGTCAATAATGTTGTACAAAAACCCATCTTTGTGGCAGCTCTGTGGTTCGGTGTTGATCATATCAAAAATTCTGGAGTTTGACAGCAACTGTTCAAGACTCTTAATTAGGGGTACATAGTAAAAACTTTTGTTTTTGATTGCGAGAACTCTTGATTGTCCTTTCTTAACTCTACAAACCCTTTGAGAAATCAGTACCTCCTCTGGTTTTACTGGGTTGAAAAGCTTCTGAATGGTGCTCTCCTGCATGTATGAAGTGGCCATTATGGAGAAAGGATCCTGAAAATTGTCCAATGTTGCCAGTGCCTCCTCTTGGAGCTGCTCCATATGGTCAGAATGTCTTTCGAAGATCGTCTTCATTGAGTTCCTCAAGGTACTCAGAAGAGCAGATTGATACTGCTGGACTCCAGAGACAATAATGTTGACGCTCCTCTGAAACATAAAAAAAGAAAAAAAAAAAAGAGAAATAAATAAAAGTATAAGCCTGTTTGCCCATCAGCAAGAACTAGCATAACTAGCATAAACATAATCCTCAAGAATCCACTTAACAAGATTTCATACCAAAATAGCCACGATCCTATAATCTCTGGAAGTTTGAGTTTGTATATTTCTTGGGATAAAAGTATGGCTGGGCAATTAATTGAAAATGTATCGAAACTGACATTCAGATCCTCCAACCGACGTAATCTTGCCCATATCGATTATTTCAATATTTTTTTTAATTCTGGTAATAGTTTTTTTTTTTTATTTTGTTAATACTTTACTGGACATGGAAGCAACATGGAGGAGCAGCTAGTTAAATGTTGTGTCCGTTTGTACACATTTTGGCTTTAGTGAAGATGACACCAAACAAAAAGTCAAATGTAAACGTTGAGAAAAAAATGGTTTCAGAGACCAAAGGTAATACCACCAATCTGTTTCAGCACAATCACGTTATTGAATATAAACTACTGCTGCACAATTAATCGAAATGAAATTGAAACCGCGATATGACCCTTTGCCATTATTAAATTGCAAAGGCTGTGATTTAATTAAATAAATAGATAGTCTGCTCCTTTCAAAGTTTATTTGCACTGCTCAGTCCATTCTATATTAAATTAGCGCATTATTAAGTCAAGTCAGTTTTATTTGTATAGCGCCTTTCACAACACACATCGTTTCAAAGCAGCTTTACAGAAGTTCAGCATTAACAGACGATAAAAATGTAATGTCTATAAAGTCGATAAATCATCATCCTTGTGCAGGGCTCCAAACTGCGACTAAAAATGGTCACATTTATGACCAAATAAATTTATTTGCGAGTGTAATTTCTGTCAAGGTCGCCATTGGCGACAGTAAAAATTTACTCCCTTTGATTTTAAAATTTGCATTACATTTCCCGAGATACATTACAAAAGTTTATATCAAAGAAATAGCGGGGAAAACGGAGTTCATTGCAGGAACTAACCATTTCAAAAAAGAGACTGTGAGAAAACACGGTCACAGTAACAAGCATAAAAAATGCACGTGATCACAAAATTGCGAAGAATGCTCCACAGACTACACTGTTAGCACGTGCAGTTTTTCTTGCATGCGAGCTGCGGGACGAAAAGGAATGGAAGGAGTTAAAAATGAAAATATTTGGCGCCTGTTTTTCCCCCTATAGGAGCCAATGGCTCCTTAATTGATTTTTTGTTTGGAGCCTTGTTGTGGAATTAGATAAGATATTATTCTTTATAGTGTTTAAAAATAATTAAATAATAATTGTATTAATAACCCCAGTGAGCAAGCCGAAGGCGATTGTAACTTTAAATGTAATTACACCAATGGGTTATCAGTTCAACTTCAGTTTGATATTAAGCATCTTTCTTTAAGACTATCTTATATACAGTAAATAATAGTTTGTATAAGCCAACTAGTTTTTAAGGCCTAGAATAAACAGTAACATTTATATTTTAAAATTATATTTTGTGTATACTGAATTATTGACTGACAGCAACAACTATGGTTTTACCAACAGGGAAATTTAGTTATCAGTGACATTGAGCAGAAAGCTTAAATATAACCAGTTTTGACAGCTGTTGATAAAAAGTTAAATGATCAGCATTGATTGAGATGAAAAGAAAATTGGAGATCAGTATCAGATGTTAAAATCCTGATTGGAGCATCCCTAATATTCAAGTTGACTGTTTCAAACACTACTGATGATGATTAGTGGGCTGAGACCCTGTCACAATATGGACAAAAACGGGTATACAGTGGATGGTAACATTTGGATATGAAGAAGACTTTGTTTCACAGTTTATATATTTATTTGTTTGTGGTTGAACTGAAAAAAGGTCTCAGTTTGGTTCTTTTTAAAGGGATCAAGAGTGAAAACCCCAGTAGCCTTTTTGCAGTTGAACATGTGGAAAACATTACCATCATAATTGCAGTTGAAATTACAATATTTTTCGCAATATGACTTTGTCCAAATCCTGCAGCCCTAATATGAACAGTGCATGGCACAAAAAAAAAATAATTCATTAATCATAATCGAGGTAAAATTTTAAATTAATCGTGATATTGATTTAAGGCCATATCGCCCAGCACTCGATAAAACCGCCACCGATTTCTTTTGACTGACCCTTTGCTGTCCACTGACAAGACCATGGATTGCTAGAGGAAATAGATGGTAAGGAGGAGTCTTCCTCTTTGTGTCCAAAAATGGACCATTGTTGCTATGACAATGGGATTGACTATAAACTGACCCATAGATGTAGAATTGATGGTTTTAAAATTTAGATTTTTAAATTTAAAATTTAATTTACATTTAATTTTATTTAAGTTGTAATTAATCTGGTGACTTAAAAAGGGTGTCAACATACAATTTAGCACCCTGAGTAATGGTAGTGTAATACCTGGGAGAGGTGGCATTGTTCCCGAACATTGATGACAAATGCTGATGCACGTCTGGTAAGAGCCTCATGTGATGCACCAGCACCTTCCTGTAATGACACGTTAACAGACTTGAAGACCAAAGTGTTATATAGAAGTATATGTTAAGTATAGTTTGTCCTACTATACATCAGTATTTCATTTTTTTTTTTAAACAAACGGGAAGTGCTGGGTTTGTGTTAACAGCCTGATGCTGCAATACACATTTTACTGATTTACTTTGTCAATATGTCTATATTGTTTTTGTTCATAGTGTGTATATTTGTGTTGTCTTTTATTTTATTATTGTATTTTTGTTCGAGTAAGCACATCGTGAGCAATGTACAATCCGGAGTCAAATTCCTCGTATGTGTACACATACTTGGCAATAAAACTGATTCTGATCAAATAGGAGTTAACAAGGTACTAAAACATCACCAAAACGTAATTAATAATGTTTTATTATAATATCATGCAAGATAGTCAAGATGACAGCTTACCTGATGATCAATATGTTGAATCTGAAAATCCTCAAGTTCTAGTTGAGGCATTTCATTTGGGCTGGCAGATGTGCGGACTTCACTGCCGGTCCTTTGCATCCTTGTTTGAGCGGCACAATCAGAAAAAATTGGTATATCAAAATTTTCTCCTCCAACCCTAGATGGCTCAGATGTAGCTGCTGTCAGCCATCTGGTGGGTGGGTGCCCAGTTGCAAAAGGAGCATGTGTGCGTCTGATATGGTAGTAGAAGGAGTTGTATACTCTGAATTCTTCGGTACATCCATCAATTCCGCATATAACACGGAAATCTGGGTTTCGACTATGTGCCGTGTTAATATGGCTCAAGAGAGACTTTAATGTTAAGGCAACAAAAACGAAACAAATAACACACCTCCAGCAGGCCATGATGTTAGTCCCAAAAAAAGTTCTAGCAGATAAAAACTAGCAAAAAATGTTTTAGCCTAATACAAATATATACTAACGGCAAAATCAAGAAATGCTAAAAAAAAAAAAAATTATATTGCGAACTACAAATAGCACAAAGAGAATGTGATGTTCAATCCACACCTGCAGACAGCAGACGACCCCTGAGACAGGTGAAATTCTCAATTTCTGGCGGGCTTTGGCGGGCATGAGCGGCCTTGATCATTGGTTTGGTCGATACCAAATCAGAAGTTAGGGGGAGGGGTATACTAAGACTCAGTGTAGTACATATATAGTTATGCAATTCTGCAATGAAAAAATGGATTTGAATCACATATATTTGTTATAAAATATGTTTTATTTGTTTGTTTGTTATTTTGTCAGATTTACATTTAAACTGAAACATTTTAACGCACATACGTCCCCTCTACTTCCGTGGTTACGTCTGTCGTCGGTTACGTTGGAAGAAACAACCACTTTGGATTACATCTTTCCACGAGGACCCAACTTCTCCGACAACCTGGTATGCTTTTTCATTAAAAATATATTTATTTTCAGTTATTACAAAAGCTGCTCCCTTGTGCAGCAATAATTTGGCTCATTAAGCCGATAGTCTAGATTAACTTAGACTTTTTGGTTTTAGTGCCGCAATGCTAAACAAAAAATAGTTTTGCTAATGTTAATTTAACACACGGTGTCATGAGCCTCTTTCGCACATAGTTCCTAGTATTATAATATTTTGTCAGGATATTAAATAATTGATGATATGTCTGATGTTTTTTTCACAGCATGTTTTTGGAACTATTCAATAAATATTTTGTGAACCATCTGTTGTATAGCTAAACCCTAATTTAACCGAGGATGCTACAAATAGCCTACCCTGAATTTTGCTACTCAGACTGATTTGTCTAATGGTTAAGTACCACCACCATGTAGGCATTGCAGGTAATAAAGTTAGCGACATATCACAAGTTGTGCTCCTATTTTCTTGCTGCCTGTATATGACGAGCAACCTGTTGAGCTGTCTTAGGTTCTCATTCCCAGCTGTGCTTCTGCTGCTGGAACCAAGTAGGTTTCAGTTAAGGTGTCATGTAACTTTTGATTGCTGCAGGACTTGGGATCCATGACCATTGGACTATGAAAAAGAATTATGAATCATGCCACACTGCCATAATTGTGTCATGTTATGATTTTCTTCTCCACCAGATAAAGGAGCAAGTAAAGGGACCTAAAGAGAGGGGACAATCATGGATGAACTGGATGATGTCACAGCATCAATTTTAATTGGTATGCTATGTCTAGGTGTGAAAAAGCTGCATGTTAAAGTGTGTTGACAGCTAAGTAATGAAATACACTGATCTCAAAAACAAAATTATTTTAAACTTTTAGGCTATACAATTTCAAGACACCAAATGTCTAAATTGTATTCTATTTACACTTAGGCATGGACAAGATATATTAGAGGATTTAAAACTTGTACTTTGACCTGTCATGTTAACATTTATAAGTTCAAAAACATGATTATAATATTTTTATTTATAAAAGCTTTTAATGATTGCACTGTCTTTGCAGCTGCTAATATTGATGAGGCCTTGCTCCACACCCTCAGTCTTGACGATTTGAGAGACCTTTTTCCTGGGCCAGAACACTTTCTCAGGAGGAAACGAGTTTGGGCTCTTATTAACCCAGAGGTAGCTGATTACCTACTTTGCTCTAAAAACACCTAGCACAACACGTGGTTTCTAACTGAGTCTGTTGTTTAACTTTTGTACATGGGTTTTGTTTTTTTTCTCTTGTAGGATGGGAATGCCACCTTAACAGACAAATCTGGCCCTGTTGAAGCAGGAACAGTGTCTTCACCTAGAGGAGTGCCTCCAGTCTGCCCCCAGACATCTACTCCTTTGATGATAAAAAGTCCAAAGAAGACCCTGCAGCTTCCCAGTCCTCCAGAATATGTGGTCTATACAGACAGTGAGTTGGAACAAGCTCGTAAGCACTACTTTGAGATGGCCCTTACTGGGAGAGAAGGGGAATGTGTCATGTCCAAAGAGCTGAGATGCAGGCTGGTGAGGAACACCGTCACCAGCATGATTTCCATCTTGAGAGCCAGTAAGCAAGGAGAGGAGGTCCGGTATCCTTCCAAGCATGAAGTCACTTCAATGGCTAGGAGACTAGTGGAATATTATCCCATGCTACAGGATAACGACAAAACTATGAAGCATGTAAGTGATTTAAATTTGTGGTAAATATTTATTTATTTTGACTGACATGGTTTATCTGTAACATAAAAAAATGGCTTCTAATGATAACGAAGATGATTTTTGTTTGTTTGTTTTTTTTAACCACAGATGAGCATTTACAACAATCTTCACAAGAGGCTGCAGAATGTGAAGTCCCCACAAAAGAGGCAGGGACCCACACCAGAGAGGGGCAAGCCAAAGAAAAGGTGTTGCATTGACTTCTCAACGAGTGAAAGAGAAGATAATGATGCAGATTCAAGTGGTGGATCAACGATTATTTTGCACCAAACATCTGGGAGCAGTTCTGATGATGGCCACAGGTCATGTAAGTTGGAATTGTGTAATTTTGACAATAATATCAATTGGGCATGAAGACTAGGCAATGTTTTGGATATCATGATATATTAAAGACACTGATATTTTTAGTTTAATTCTGATTCTGTTTTGATATATTGTGCAGTTATAGATGATTTCTCATTTAATTTCATCCATTTGGCTCTCCAAAAAGCAGAAAGGGCAAATGTTGCTTAATTTATAACATACATAACATTGCTTTGTGGCTGGTGGGAATTTAAGGTGGTTTTGTTTATCAATATATTTTTCACTTAAAATTAGAGATGCAGTGATTGCAATTTTTTAGGAAGCAAGTGTGATCTGCTGATTTAGATTTCGTGTCTAAGAACTATAATTGACAGCACACACAAACATTTTTTTACTTTTCTTTATTGGAAAAATGTATTGTATGTTAAGAATAAAACATAACTTATTAAATAACTTTAGTAATTACCTTCAAAATTGCATTAGGATATAGGCCATATTCAGACAGTTCTCAAAATAAATGTCCCACACAAATATCAACGGGTTACCTGTCATTACTGGTTATGCTAAAAAAAAAAAACAGCCAATTCAAGTCACCTGCCAACCGATTGGTGCATCTCTAATTTGGTTAATTGTTACACTTGCTGACTGAAACCTATTATCATTCAGATTGACATGTTTGATACCCATTACTGATTCATGTTCTCCATTTTAGCTGACAAAGACAGTCTGATAATGCAGGCCAGACATTATAAAACTCTGCAGGAGATGTTCAAGAAAACAAAACCCAACAAAGATGCGGTCTCCCAAATCCTTGACCTTGAGTTTGAAGCAAGAAGAGCCTTCATCGACAGTGATACCCTGAAAGAAGAGGACAGGCCAACAAAGATCCTGGATGCCTATCCATGTTTTAAAGATCTTCATTATGTAAGCAATTCATTAGTTATTTTAGCTTATCAAAAAAGCAATCATTGTTGCAGGTTTTAACACTTATTGCATTACAGGTGATGAGTGAGCTGCGACGGATCCTGGATAAGGACAACAGCACATTCATAGATGAAGTAAAGAAGAGATGGGAAGACTTCTGCGCCAAGGTGCAATTTTACGGTGTTTCTAAGAAAGTGATGAAGCCACCCATGACCCTGGATGCAGGTACGGCATTTTGCTGTGTCTCTAAAATACTGTGATCATACTCTTCATGGTGACAAAATAAGAATGTTTTGTGAGCAAGATGAATCTCATAATAGCCATGATTATGGATGGGAATTTTGAGAAAAATTGTATTTTGTTCTAGTGGAATATGCCACAGCTCTGTTCAGGGCACTTCCCACTCTCTTTCCTTCACCAACTTCACCACCGAAGAAGTTGGGACATGCCAGTGAAGCATTGCTTCATGTCCTTCAGGTGAGAGTTTGTTCACATTTTGTCATATTCGACAATCAAGGGGCGTGTCCACACAAAGGACTTCTTGAGCCACTAGCAGTGCTGCTATTTCCAGCACCGGCGTATGGCTCCTCAAGTTCAGATTAGTTAAACTTTTAGGAGAGGAGGTCCACTTTGTCATAGCTGCTTTTTCCAAATGACCAATCGAAATCAAAATGCCAGACCCCAAGCCTTGTGGATCCACACACTCCTCCTCACATCGTCTCTGTCAGTTTGTGTCAACTTGTTTCAGTCGAGGAGCTGGTGATGTAATGTCTGTGCACTTGGATGCGCTCCGGGCATTTATATTTTTGAAATTCATAGCATTTTCCGTGAACATGCCCCCTTACTGTTTGTCTGCTAGTATGTCTGTAGGGGCTTTTACATTGATTTATCTTTTTAAAATCTCTTATGGTACATCATCTCTGATAAGTATGTCAACATTTCCTAAAATATGTTGTGGCCCACACTCTCAATTACTAAGGGACGAGCCATTATTTTCATAATGATTTCATTGACAGACATGCTTTGGCTTTTTCTTCTGTTCCTATGTTTAAAACAAAAAGTTTGCTTTCATTTACCACCATAGTGGTGTCTTAAGGTTTTTCTGTTGTACCCTATTTATTTATTTGTTGTTCTTTTTTTTTTTCTTCTTTTTAGCCAACAGAAGATCCCACCATCTACCTTCAGAAGAGACCACTCTCCACACCCGTTTTGCTATTTGATGGGTCCCGCTGTCTTGTCACAATTGGAACCACTCCCATCACCACATTTGCCAAGGAAGACCTCAGTGAAGGTTTGCTATATCTAATGGCATACTACTACACTCTTCATCTTACCTATCCAAAGTGTGTGGCAACCCTCCTTTCTGTCATTCAGACAGAAATATTACAGGACTCTATTCATGAGCAAGACACAACGACCTCATACAAAAAAGCCATGGCAGAATGGAAAGATTTTATTGGGAAGTAGAGTTGTTCAAGGTGTTAAAATACAACTGGCACTTAACAGTTTCACTAGTACTTTAAAATCTACTGTATGAGGGTGGGAGGGAATAGTGTTGGAGAGTTTGTCAAGAGAAAATTCATGTTTTGTGCCGCAAATGTTCTATTTGCACTAAAAAGTGTTTTTGAATGGTACTAGATATCAATGATGGCTAACTATTATTATTATTAGGTTTCCAAACGTTACAAGTGTTGGTAGGAACACAATTGTTACTTTTTTTTTCTGTATCTGAGTCAGGTAATCAGTTAATCTTATTCAGTGTTCAGTAATGATGACACAATGAATGTAACACATAACTTGCATTATAGCCATTATTACCTCAAAGATATTACCTGATGTTTTCTGTTGCAATGCCTTTGTGAGTAATTGTGAATACGTACCATTTTGACCATACCAAGTGTGTAAAAAGGCACTGTTTCAAAACAAATTAATCTAAATAAATTGTTGTTGACAATGTGTGCTTTATTTTATTTGTGCTTTGTCTCATTTTAAGACAGAAAAGATAATAATGAAAAGTCTTGAATTAAGAGAAATCATCTTGTTTAGTGGTTCTGGTATTAAGATCTTTTCACTCAAATTAAGAAAGATTAAACACTGAAATAAGAATTAACAACTTTGTTTTGAGTTTATTTGACTTAATACAGTGCTTGGAATTAGTGTTTTACCACTTATTTCAAGAGATATATCACTTTTCTAATGCCTAGATATTTTTTCTTATTTCAAGAAATCTTACCAAGTGTAATTATCTTACTGCACTGGCAGATAAATTAACTTGTTTATAGTCTTTAACTTCTCAAATTAGGTATTTTATTTCTTACATTAAGATTTGCAGTGTACACGCGTAATCTTTTTCTCCATTACAAAATAAATGTATTAAATGACATAAGTGAGATTTAATGTCAAGAGTTTAAGATACTGGAGCATGAATCAGCTCATCACAACATGAAGATGAAGTTATTTGTTTGTAAATGTCTTTATTATTTATCAGCTCTATTAAACATGTCCATTTCAAATATATTACCATATAAAACAAACCCACAAAATAAAAAAATCAATGATAAAATAAACATGGTGAAATAATGAACAGGAATGTAAGAAAAGTCTTCTGAACGTTTTTAAAGAGATTCAGATTGAAGTTTCTTCCTCTGTTACTGCAAACTGACTTTGATCTTCAACAGATGAAACTATCAAATACAAAAACAATATTATAAACATGTCATTGAACTAGACTTTCATATTGTTTCCTCTGCTGTTATTGTCTTTGTGAACAAACATTTCATCTGTTGATTATATTGATCTCTTTTACCTCTCGCTCTGTAGCATTTGAACACCAGCACGACTGTCACGATCAGATATGGACAAGCTGCCAGAAGAGAACTGAGAGTGTGGAAGACACAAATCTGATCTGCTGACACTGAAAAACAGACACACAAGCACATGATGATTGAGTATATTTGTTTCTTTAATTTATTCCATTAAATTTAACAACACTTGGTAATTAATGATTGAATTCATATAATCAAACATGTTTAAAGTGATTAAGGGAATTGTGGTTTTGGGAAAAATAAATAAAAGAGTTTCTTGACATGCGCACGAGCTGCGACATCTAGTGACGACACTTGCTGGGGTTTTGCAGCTGCTAGATTAACCGCCAGAACAGCAGAAGAACTTCTAGCTTGCTACCATGGTGACTTTATCTTTGGTCATCTAACATATAACATAATTTTAATAAACCGTTATACACAAATAATATCAACATATTGTTTATTTATAAGAAAGCTAAAATCGTGCGTTGGCTGATAAAGCGCTAGATATACTCTTTCTTGCCGAGAGTGAGATGAGTAGATTGAGGCACTGTCATGTCTATATGCTACATATGTGTAATGAGGACTCAGGCTGATTGGGATCCATATGCGGTTTATTAGATAGAGCAGAGTCAGGTTAATACAGGCGAGGGTCAAGAGACAGCCAAACAGGAGAATCACAGGTAGGCCGTATCGTAGTCAGACAGGCAGAAGGTCAGGGCAGGCAGCAAACAGCAATATCAGAGAAACAGGCGTAAAGGCAGGCGGCAGACAAATGTAGTCGGAGATACAGGGCAAGGTCAGTACACAGAAGATCAGATAAGGTAATGGTAAATGCTTAGAAATGTAGCCGGTGCAAACAAGACTTCGCAATGAATGAACCAGCAGACATGGTTTAAGTAGAGTGAGAGTGATGCGAAAAAGCTGTGGTGAAATCAGATCAGGTATGCAGGCTTATGGGAAATGTAGTTAAAAAGTCAATACTTGGGTGAGTCAGATCTCCGGTGGCCGATTGAGGAGGCGCCTTCACTGGCATTCGTGACAGAGACCCCCTCCTGACTCGAGGGCGTGACCAACGTCGGGGTCTACCTCGAGGTCGAGGGGCCGGTCTTTCCGGGTTGATCCTGTGGAATTCCGAGATGAGGTTAGGGTCGAGGATGTCATTTGCTCTGACCCAGGATCTTTCCTCCGGACCGTACCCCTCCCAGTCCACCAGATATTGGATTTGACTTCGATTACGTCTGGAGTCTAGCAGACCTCGTACCAGGAATGCCTCTTCACCATCCACGATCATGGGAGGGGGGCCGGGGTTCACTTCCTCCTCCTCAGCCCTCGGACCACCGGCCGGTTTCAGTAATAAGACATGAAAGGTAGGAGATATGCGGTAATCAGCGGGTAGTTGGAGGCAAAATGAAACAGAGTTTCTTGCAGGGTAGGCGGAGATGAAGGTCTCGAGTTGAAAGCCACACCCACCGTCCCGGAGTGTAATCAGGACCGGGACGACGATGTCGGTTTGCTTGTTCCCTAGATCTGTTTACGGCCCGTTGCAGGTGGACGTGGGCCTGATCCCATACGGCCTTGCTGCGCTGGAGCCAGCTGTTCACCGTGGCAACTTCCGATGGTTCGCCAGACCAGGGGAACAGAGGAGGTTGGTACCCCAAGACGCACTGGAAGGGTGTCAAGTTGGTAGAGGGTTTGAGGATTGAGTTTTGTGCGAACTATGCCCTAGGGAGGAAACGATTCCAATCAGACTGATTGTGGTGGCAGTACATGTGCAGAAACTTCGTGATCTCTTGGTTCAGTCGCTCCGTCTGATCATTCGACTGAGGATGGTACCCTGAAGTGAGGCTGATGTTTACGTTCAGTAGACGGAAGAAGGCTGTCCAAACCCTGGAGGTGAATTGAGGACCCCGGTCCGAGACAGTATCTTCGGGGAGCCCGTAATAACGGAAGACGTAATGAAATAGGTGTTCTGCGGTTTCGAAGGCTGTTGGGAGCTTGGCTAAGGGTATTAAGCGACATGCTTTGGAGAACCGGTCAATGACGGTTAGGATAATGGTGTGACCTTGAGAGATGGGTAGATCAGTGACGAAATCCACAGCGATGTTGGACCATGGTCGTTGCCTTATGGGCAAAGGTTGGAGCAGACCTGCCGGAGGTTGTTTCAGGGTTTTTGCCATGTTGCAGGTGAGACATCCGTTCACGAAAGTGGTAGTGTCGTACTGCAGCGTCTCCCACCAGAAACGATTCCTTATCAGACGTACAGTGGAAGTAATACCGGGATGTCCCGAGTTCATGGAAGAATGCACCCAACGAATTACCCTTTCCCGCAGGCTAGGTGGCACAAATGTCCGGTTGGGCAGGCACCCGGGTGGAGGTGGATCAGTTGCATGGGCCTGGGAGATTTCTGACATTATGTCCCACTGGACCGGGGCTAAAATCAGTGCGGGCGAGATGATGGGTTCGGAGACTGGATTCTGAGGCGTGGGATCATGCTGACGGGAGAGTGAGTCGGCCTTGACATTTTTAGATCCAGGGAGGTACGAAATGGAGAAGTTAAACCGGGTGAAGAACAATGCCCATCTGGTCTGTCTGGGGTTGAGTCTTTTGGCTGAGTGTAAATATTCCAGGTTGTGGTGGTCTGTGAGAACTAGAAATGGGTGTCTGGCCCCCTCCAGCCAGTGTCGCCACTCCTCCAGAGCTGCTTTCATGGCCAGTAGTTCGCGATTGAATAAGTCGTAATTCGGTTCGGCGGGCAAGAGTTTGCGAGAATAGAAAGCACAAGGGAACAGTTGGGAGGACTACCCTGGCATTGAGAGAGGATGTCACCAATGCCGGTGTTGGATGCATCAACCTCCACCACGAAAGGAGTGTTAGGGTCTGGATGATGCAGGATAGGTGCTGAGGTGAAGCGATCCTTTAATTGGTCGAAAGCTTGAAGTGCGTCGGCGGACCAGCGAAGCTTGGTGTGTCCCCCCTTTACCATAGCAGTGAGTGGTGCGGCGACGGTGCTGAAGATCCTAATAAATCTTCGATAGAAGTTAGAGAATCCTAGAAAGCGTTGAAGTTCCTTCACAGTAGTAGGCTGATGCCAGTTTAAGATGTCGCGCACTTTGCTCTCGTCCATGGCTACCCCTTCTGGGCTGATGATGTATCCGAGGAAGGCGACTGATGTCAGGTTAAACTCGCATTTCTCCACCTTGGCGTACAACTGGTATTCAGCGAGTCGTTTCAGGACTGCTCTGACCTGTGTGATGTGTTCTTAGTGAATTAGAGTAGATTAAAATGTTGTCGATGTATACAATCAGACACTGGTTCAGCATGTCTCTGAAGATGTCGTTGATGTAGGTCTGGAACATGGAGGGACTATTGGACAAGCCGAACGGCATCACGAGGTACTCATAGAGCCCACTGGTGGTAAAGAAGGCCGTTTTCCATTCGTCCCCCTCCCGAATGCTGAGTAGGTTATACACACAGCATAGATCAAGCTTGGTGTAGATTTTGGCAGATCTCAACTGTTCTAAAGCCACGGGGACTAGAGGTAGCAGGTATGGAAACTTGACCGTGACGTCATTCAGGCCGCAATAATCAATACAGGGATGAGGGGACCCATCTTTCTTACCCACGAAGAAAAACCCAGCTGCTGCATTCGAGGTAGATGGACGAATGAAACCCTTGACTAACTCCTCCTCGATGTATAGTTTCATGGCGTGGGACTCGGGTTCTGACAGGGGAAAGATTCTGCCTCTGGTTGGTGAGGTACCAGGCATGAGCTCGATGGCACAGTCGCTCGAGCGATGGGGCGGTAGTTGTGATGCTTTGGTTTTGCTGAAAGCTTTGCTTAAATCAGCATATTCTGAAGGTATCAATGGGGAGTCGCCAGACTCCTTCAAGACCTTGGTAATTCCTACGGTAGTAGGCATGACGGGTTTCAAACATCTGGTCATGCAGTCAGTGCCCCATTTTGTGATCTGATTATCCCGCCAGGAAATTTGTGGGTTGTGCTCTTGTAGCCAGAGTAGGCCGAGAATGACCGGGTTGTGGGGAGAATGAATAATAAAAAAGCAAGTTTTCTCGGTGTGCAACACCCCAACCTGTAAGGTAATGTTGGCGGTGGTGTTCCCAAAGGACGCCCATCTAGCGCCGCCACTGCCAAAGGAGGATTACAGGGAATCAGGGGAATTTTATGTTGTCTGATTAAGGCTTCATCAATAAAGTTGCCCGCCGCCCCCAAATCTATCATAGCATTGATGTTAATATAGTCTGATAGGTATGTGAGCCTTATGGGCACTTCGAGACAGGTAGAGGATAGTGTGGAGGAAATTAGTAGACTCACCCCGTGCCGGTGTGTTTGAGAGGGTCGCATTGGGCAGTTGGCTCTCAGGTGTCCCGCTTGACCGTAGTATAGGCAGAGGTGATTGGAGTGGCGGCGTTCCCGCTCCTCTTGAGAGAGATGAGTTCGGCTGACTTGCATGGGTTCCGAATCCTCGCTGTGCTGATACACCGGGCTGAGGGGCTTGGACCACTGAGCTGGTCATCTGGAGCGAATGAGGTTATCGATACGAATGGCCAGGGTGATGAATTGATCTAGTGAGATGCCCTCATCACAACAGGCCAGCTTGGATTGGATCTCCACGTTCAGACCCTGACAGAAGAGGAGTTTGAGGCTATCTTCTACCCAGACGGTTTGCGTGGCGAGGGTACAGAAGGACAGCGTGAAGTCCGCCGCTATCTGGTTTCCTTGACGAAGTGTGAGCAACTGTTCCCTGGCGCTCTTACCACTTTAAGGATGATCGAACACTTCAGACAAACATTGCATGAAGGCATCAAAAGTGGTTCGATTTAAGCCCTGGTTAGTCCAGACCGCGGTAGCCCATTCCATTCCCGTGAGTACAGAGCACACAAAGAGGATTTTACTCTCGTCAGAGGGGTAAAGCGCTGGTTGTTGGGTCAGGAATATCGAGCATTGCATCACAAACCCCTTACATTTAGAGGGCGTACCGTCAAACTTTTCGGGTAAGGCTAGACGAGGACTGGCGACTGCGCCGTAGTGGGGCAAAGCGGTGGCCATCTGGCTTGCTTGAGGCGCTGCGGGCACGGCCTCAGGTGGTGCAGACCTTGTAAGGACCTCATTACATCCTCCATCAGTGAAGTGAGTCGGCTAAGCTGATGTTGATGGGATGCCAGCAGATTTGCTTGGGCGGAGAGTTCTTAAGCCACCCGCGAAACGACCGCTGGATCGGTAAGTGGCGAAGTCTTCTGTAACGAGGACTCAGGCTGATTGGGGTCCATATGCAGTTTATTAGATACAGCAGAGTCAGGTTAATACAGGCGAGGGTCAAGAGACAGGCAAACAGGAGAATCATAGGTAGGCAGTATTGTAGTCAGACAGGCAGAAGATCAGGGCAGGCAGCAAACAGCAATATCAGAGAAACAGGCGTAAACACAGTAAAGGCAGGCGGCAGACAAACTTAGTCAGAGATACCTTTTTTCTTTTTTGTCATTTTGAAACTATAAAATATGTCAATTGTATTCATTTAAAATAAATCAATAAGTAATAAAAATAAAAACAATAAAGTCTGCAAAAGGTGTCTGAATACTTTCTCAAACGACTATATAATAGGGCCGAATCGATTAGTCGATGTTATCAAATAAAATAAATATTTTAGTTGTGGAATAGTCGTTTGATCTCATTTATCGTAACACGAGATCACATTAAACTGTAATGATGACGCGTGAGATCAGCACTGCAGATCACGACTGATGAGAAGAAGAATTACACAGATCACAGATGCACTCTTTCCAAACAGCTTCAGCTGATGAACATCACAAACTATAAAAAATAACAAATAAGTTCATACAGAAGCACTCTCGGAGATTCTTCAGGCCAATTTCATTTGTTTAGGCTTATATTCCCCCTCCACTCCAGTAAGTTTTGCTTATTGTTTCTTCATATAGATGTTTAAGCGGATGTAATGACGTTCAGTGTTGCCAGAAGAATCTGAGCTCACCTAAAATCTGAGGTTAAGGCATGTGTCTGCGAGGAGGATTTGACCCTCACAAATAGTTTAGAGCCAATCATGGTAAAGCATAACACCTACAGTACACAAGCCTGAAACGTATGGCACTTTTAAACAGCACGTTATGGTTCGACTCGACTCGCTTTACTTTTCTGAGCTTGTGTTTCCACTGCAGTTTAGTGTCGCCTCAACATGGGCAGGATTATAGGATGATCGTCATAGTTACACCGCCTCTACTGCCGTGACATCATCTTAAACACGACACAAACTGACCAAAACAATAGCACGAGCGCTAGCTGTTAGCTACTAGCTCATTGTGCAGCATAAAGCAGTTGTTGATGGTGATTTTACACAAGTGTATCAGTTCAATTGATCTGGTTGTTTTAGAAGTTTTCCAGTATCTGGTCAACTAAATAAAGTGAAGCTTTCAATCAGAGTATAGAGTTAACGTGACAAAACGTCCCATCCTCCATCATGAACTCCAGCCATGACCGAGTCCAGCACACTCTCCCTCCTATTGCTCGCCGGTCTAGATAGCGTCCATTTGGTCAAACCACTTCCACTTTTCCTTGTTCTGTCGTCACTTTTATGTTTTTTACTTTTCTCTACACTGTTGGAAGATCCGGTATTTTCCGTGTGCGGCCACCAGCTGAGACACTTCCTGTCAGACTTTTTCATTTTGTGTCGTTTCGTTCGTCGCTAACGAGAGGACCGTCTGCATCTTGTTTTTTGATCACGCCGTGGTTTTACGCACAGCCATTTCTTTTTACAAATCGAAAGTCACATGAACAAATGAAGATGCTATCACTGTTGCTAACTTTAAAACTAGCGGGTTGATCAAATCCAGTGACGCTGGTAGTGACGATTCTCTCTGACCAATCAGTGATCTGCAGGTTTTGACATAATATTTAGGCTCGGCTCGCTTGGAACCTCGACTGAGGTGGTACTAATAAAGTATCAGGTACCAGATACTCTCCACAGTGGAAACCCCAAAACGTGAGCAGAGTCAATTTTACATTGAAAAAAGCTTTTGAATATTTGCATATTAAGTTTGATTACACTTAATTTTAAGGTGTCATTGTTACAGTGTATTTATACATTTAAGCACTGAGTAATATTAATTAACAACATGTACTTACTATAAGGTTTGGGTAAAGATTACGGTTTGGTTTAGTTGCATGTAATTATGTGGACTCGGGACAGTACCGGTTAAGTGTACAATATTTGTTGGTGTGATTGTGACTCTATGTGGGCAGTGTCGGCTCAGTTTTAGCACCCGGACTTGGGCCGATTGTGGCGTGTCATTCATTGCCGTGTTTCACAAGAGTCCGGCAACTGCAAGTGGGCCGGATCTGGGCCATAATTGGGCCAAACCTTTTTGGCTACCTGGATATCATTGCTTATTACATTTATGCCAAACAGAAAGAATATTATATAATTACTTCTTCAAGTAATTCCCATCTGTGTTAAATTTTAGGATCTTAATCTTATATGTTATTGATCTCTCCGTCTCATATATTTCCTTTCACTCATCCTAATTTTCCTCCTTGATATTATTTCTCTCCACTCTATGCTTGAATTCATGGGACTCTAATGTGTCTTTGTAATTTGATTTAAGGCTGTAATTATAATTCATCTAAAAGTGTGTTATTTTGTTTCTTAATAAAGGAGGAGAAAATTAATTAATAAAATGCAAATATTAGTTATGTTTAGAACTATTAGTGATTAAAATCAGTGAACTAATTGAGTGCGTATGATTATATACAATATTTATCAGTTTATTCATTTCAATATATTTATAATATGGGGAAAATAAAACATTTAGTTATTTTGGGTCTAATGATCTTGACAATTACTCCATGTTGTGCCAATTAAAGTCATTAAATTAGTAGTCTGAGTAACCCCTCCCCCATCCCAAATGCCCACCAATGATACCCCTCAAAGCACCCTAATAAACCCGTCAGAATCCGGCCTGATTGTGGATGATTGTCTACAGTGCTGGAATAAATCAGTCGCTACATCTGAAATGTGTTCAACTCATTTTATATTCAGACAAACTTTTAATGTTTTATATTCTTTCACAAACAATATTGAAAGACTTTTACTTCATTTAATAATTAAAACTCTTTGCCGATGTAACTTTAAACATATTTTAAAGTGTATCCAGTGTATTCTGATGCACACATGGATGTCTGTGGGTGAAACACCGGATGTCCACTGACTCTAGAACCGCCCCTGTGAGATGAGCGTTTGATGTTTTTATGACAGCGCTTCATCTGAGTATGTAGATGTCATGAAGTGATGGTCCGAGGTTTGTTATGTTCATATCATTCACTAATTTGAGTTGTTCTGACACACAACAACTTCACAAGTTGATCCTGAAAGTCATTTTGACTCCAAATAACACTTAAATGTTTGTTGTTCTCCATCTGAATCGCTCGTTTCGGTAGTTTTTACATTGTGTCTCGAGACCAGAAACACAAAACAGGCAATTACAATCATCATGTGTCGTCCAGTAGTTGCTCAGGAAAACTGTGGATCTGCTGATGATGCATATGATTATAATATAACAGATGATCACTCACCGATGACAGGAAATGACACTTCATCACTCCAGTAAGTGCTGATTCCTCTAGATGTGCTGCTAGCGTAACACCTGCATTTACTGTATCTGCTGTACATTGCTGTAATCTTGAACTCTTTCTCATTAGAGTCTTGAACATTACGACCATCACAGTGAAATCTGTATCTCCAGTCTGTCACTTCTGTCCGCTGTACGTCACATGTGAGAGTGACAGTCTCTCCTCTGAATATCGGTGATGTTTCAGGATTTACAGTCAGAACAGGTTTATCTGTAAGAACCAGAAACAAACACACAACTCTCACTTTACAAAACACACATGTTGCATCTACAGTTATGAACACACACACACACACACTCTCACTTTACAAAATACACATGTTGCATCTACAGTTATGAACACACACACACACACACACACACACACACACAACTCTCACTTTACAAAACACACATGTTGCATCTACAGTTATGAACACACACACACACACACACAACTCTCACTTTACAAAACACACATGTTGCATCTACAGTTATGAACACACACTCATACACGCGCACACACACACACACACACACTCATACACGCGCACACACACACACACACACACACACACACACACTCACTCACACACACACACATAAACACACACACACACACACAGACAAACACATTCACACACACACACACACGTGAGTTTCTGCTTTAAGTTCATGTGTACAAAGTGTTTGACAGTCAAATGAAATGGATTGTTTAATTCGGATCCGTGTTCAGTTGACATATGGTGGTCAGTACTGTGTTACATATATTCATCACATTTACTCACATTTCAGGGACGTTGAACAATGTATATAAAGTTAGAGAGATGATATTTATTTGATCAGTCACACATATGACAGTAATGTTGAGATCATGTCTCAGTTTCATCAATCACGCATTGACACTCATCTCATGAACTCTAAAACATGTTTAATATCTGTCGCTCAACTTCACTGTAACAGGTCAGATGTTTCACACTCAAACTCTATTTTAGTATGAAAAACATGAAGAAAAAACAAATTCTATGCAGTGATTTTTCATGGATGTTTCAGCACACAAAAATCTATTGAAGTGTATTTCTAAACTGTAAATAATGTCTGTAATTTTAACAGTAGAAAACTGTAAAAATGCTACAGAAATAAAACGTTAATTGATTAACAAGTATTAACTGTAAAATATATAGTTAATTTTATATATATATATATATATATATATATATATATATATATATATATATTTTTTTTTTTTTTTTTTTTTTTTTTTAAGACAATATAGTAGTATTTACAATAGAATTTTGTAAGAATTAAATTGTAGATGTAAAAAATATGATTTTCCTGTATAATTAATGGTAAAAATGTACATTGTTTAACAAGAGAGTACATGTACTTTTTCCAGTAAATTATTGTTACAATTGTAATAGTCAATTTCAAGTCATGTTCTTTTTTTCATGTATTTTTTCATCATATTGTGTAAATATCACTGCAGTGTAATTTGTCCTGAAGAAACAATAACTGAATTGTGTTTTTTGGGTGAACTAAACCTTGAACAAAATCAAATGTGATTGTAATATAACAGACGATCACTCACCAATCACAGTGAGAGTCACTTCATTACTCCAGCGAGAGCAGTTCTGCTGAGATGATCTGATTTGACACTTGCAGGTCTTCTTGTTTTGTAGGGTAATCGTGTACTCTCTCTCTTTATAGGAAACAACACAACCATCACACTTCCATCTGTATCTCCAGTCTGTCTCTTCTGTCCCCTGTACGTCACATGTGAGAGTGACAGTCTCTCCTCTGAATATCTGTGATGTTTCAGGATTTACAGTCAGAACAGGTTTATCTGTAAGAACCAGAAACAAACACACAACTCTCACTTTACAAAACCTGTTGTGACAGAGCATCGCTCCGTTGTTGTTGGAGGGTGACTGCCTCCAACTGGCCAATAGCGTCCTTCACAAGCCTCCTCCAAAGAGGCCTATCTTGACACCGCTGGTATCAGTCATCGGCAAGTCCACTCAGCTCCACATCCTCCTGTACCACATCACTCCATCTCTTCTCCAGCCCGTGCTGTATCCGGCCGAACAAAAGCTGTTTATCCATGCGGGCTACATGACCCGGCCAACGCAACCTTGCCTGCCGGAGGAGCTCACCAATGGGACTTTGTCCACATCTTTCAAAGATTTGTGAGCTGCTCCTCACACAATCCAGCCTGGTTAAACCCAGGATGGATCTTAGGCAGGACAGCCTAAATGTTTCTAACCGGCAAAGATGTTCCATTAGGGGGGTCCAAGTTTCGCAAGCATAGAGAAGGGAGGGAATGACCGTGGCCGAGAATACCTGAAGCTTTGTGCGGAGCGACAAACCGGGTAGCTTCCACACAGCGTTACACAACCGATGAAAAGATGATGCCGCTCGACTGATTCGAAGTGAGACCTCTGCTGTCAAACCGGAGCTGGTCATAAGCACACTTCCCAGGTATGGAAAACACTCCACTCTCTCCACAACTGCCCCATAACCAATTGGGAGCTGTGGGGGTGGAGTGTCCGATGGTACATAATACCCAGGCAGGTGCTTAGTTTTGGTGGGGCTGATGGTAAGGCAACATCTCTTAGTGGCATGCTCCAGGTTCATCAGGAGCGCCTCCAACTCCTCCTCTGAGTGAGCCGCAATCACCAGATCATCAGCATACATAATGTGATTGACCAATAGGGAGCCATCCCTTGACCGCTCCCGGGCATCTGTGATGGAAATACAGCCATCGAAGGCTTCACAAACCACATGCTCGAAATAGATATTAAATAATGTGGGAGCCAGAGGACATCCCTGTCACACTCCAAGGTGAACAGGGAATGGCTCCGACTCCCGTCCACGTAGTTTTACCCGGGCCCGCTCGCCATCATGAAGTTCCTTAATTATCGCAAGCAGCGGGTCTGGGACTCCAAAAACACGAAGAACAACCCAGAGCCCAGGCCTCCTAATAGTATCATAGGCCTTGACCAGGTCAACAAAGCAGAGATGTAGGTCTTGCTGGAATTCCCTACACCTCTGCTGTAGCAGACGGACAGAGAATATGGATCTGTGCACAACACACACAGACACACACATACACACACACACACACACACACACACACACACACACACACAGACAGACAGACACACAAACTCACACACAGACAGACACACAAACTCACACACACAAAGACACACACACACACAGACAGAAACACAAACTCACACACACACAAAGACACACACACACAGACAGACACACACACACACACACACACACACAGACACAGACAGACTCACACACACACAGTCACACACAGTCACAGACACACACACACAGACACAGACACACACTCTCTCACACACAGACACACACTCTCACACACACACACAGACACACACACACACAGACACACACACACACACAGACAGACACACACACAGACAGACACACACACACAGACAGACACACACACACACACACACACACAGACAGACACACACACCCACACACAAACACACTCACTCACTCACACACACACACTCTCACACACACACACAGACACACACAGAAACACACTCTCACACACACACACACAGACACACACTCTCACACACACACACACACACTGTACAGAATTCCTTTCAGCTTCTCTTTCAATAACACACTGGAATTTGATTATGGAACGACAGGAAGAGGAATTTACTGCAACTCAAATTGAACATTCACAGAACAGAGGAATTCAGTCCAACGCAAATCTTGATGTATAACATAATGTAAAGGAGTTCAAGGGAAAGGGGGCGAGAACCGGCTTGACAATATAAATAATATTTTAATTGTAAACTTAAACCGAAGGACACAAACACACACACGACAGACATGTCCGTAAATTATCTCTCTCTCCCGCACCATCCTCTGTAGTCGGCCTTTATCCCTCTCGGAGGCTTGATTAGCCTAATAAGGGACCGGGTGAGTACCCGGCCCCGCCCTCCGCCCTGCCACACATAAGTTATCGTATCATTTATTTTCACAATTTATGCCTAAATATTCCCTGAAATACATAATACATGTTTTTATGTTGAATATTTTCAAAACGATTAATGCATCAATGGAAACTATTTTACATTTTGCCATAAATCACAAACACCAATTTTGAATCAACTTTCAGAAAATCAGAAATGTCCCGACCAACATTTGGGCAATTTTACCACAGAAATACTTTATCTTTATTCTATGTTTTAATTGTAATTTGAGTGATTATTAAAGTTTCTTATTATCATTGTTCGTGTATAAATTGTTGTCCTTCGTCTTCTGAAGCGGCACATAAATGATGTTTTCACGCATGTTTCCTTCCTCAGTGCTGTTCAGAATGCACCAATCACAGACTTTTATTGAATATGACGAATCATTTGATAGAAACAGGCAAATATTTAGTATTGTGGGGCAGAGAAATAGAAAATGACACTTGTTATATGAGGAAATAATGTTATTAAAACATGTTATATGAGGAAATAATGTTATTAAACGTGTTATATGAGGAAATAATGTTATTAAACGTGTTATATGAGGAAATGATGTTATTAAACGTGTTATATGAGGAAATGATGTTATTAAACGTGTTATAGGACAAAATGATGTTATTTTGTCTACAGTATATTACCAGACTGACTTTCTCACATTTTTATTAATACCAACACTGAATATTTTCCTCTTTGCAACATGTCCGTCCCAACTTTTACACCAAACCTACACCGTTGATTTAAATGACTGTATGAATGCCAGAGGAAGCTGACGCATAATGCCTCCTCTCATTAGTAAACTGACCAATCAAAATGGATATTGAGATGATGTAACGTCATCAGCTTCTGTTCAAAAGCATCCAAAAAAAAGTCCAAACAGAGGAAAAATGAAATGACTCTCCTCCCGTGTTCATAATCAATCATTATCAGAGATAAACATTCAAGCCAATCAGCTTTCAGTATCACTTGATATTGTTGATCTTGCATGTCTCCAAGTGCTCGATTAGAAGACTTTGTTCACTCTGTGTCATTTTTGTGCTCTCTCTTGTTGTCTGCTTGCACTCTTGTTATAAATGCAGCACTGACCTGATCGGGCAAGTGACAGTTCTAGAAACTGGCCCAAATCTCTCTCACACTGGCACCAGTCCATCAGGCAGTCCTTATTATCAAACCCTGTATCATAATAGTTAATATTTAGACACACTGTAATATTTTATTGATTTGATCTTTTTATGCTAATTTAAATATTTGCCTCCTCAGAAAATTCTGTCACCAGGTGCACCTGTTTTTCTATGTCTTTCATTTTGTGTCTGAGTCTCAGTGGAACTCAACCATCTGAGCGAATGACCAAACAAACAAATAAAATGGCAAAAATAACCTCACAGTGAGGCCTGTTGGAGGAAGACAGTTTGAATGGTCATTACCTGGATGGGAGACCAACAGGGTAAAACGTTTTGGGTTACATGTGTAACCCTTGTTCCCTGAAAAAAGCGGAACAAGATGCTGCGCTTTGCTAAGCGCTATGGGAACGATCCTAGTCGTGACCGAGCTGTGAATATGTGTGTAACACATCAATGAACATTGACCGGAATTTATAGCTCGGCTGATGTGATCATTAGACGCACCTGAGGCCAGGCTATAAATGGATGCGTCACCAGGTGTCGTCAGATACTTCTTTTTGAAGTGCAGTCCTGGGACGTCCCAGTGCAGCAAAGAAGCGCAGCATCTCGTACCGCTTTTTTCAGGGAACAAGTGTTACACATGTTCCCTTTACAAAAAGCTTCACTTATGATGCTGCGCTTTGCTAAGCGCTATGGGAACGCAATACCCACGCTGCCACACTGGGGCTGTCTGGACCCCTACGGTTGTGAAGTGTGACCACAAGAACGCGAGAGGTCTCAGACATGAGCTTGAGATGTCGACTCAAGGGCATAAGAGCCCGGAGTAACAAACATCTAAACCATAAAATTTGATGAATGTGTGCGGAGAGGACCAGCCTGCCGCATCACAAACTTGTTCAGGCATGAGCGGAGATGTTGACTCAAGGACATAAGAGTCCGGAGTAGCAAAGCATCTAACCCATAAAGTTCCATGAATGTGTGCGAAGAGACCCTATCGCAACACAAACTTGTCATAAAAACTGATGAATGTGTGTGGAGAGGACCAGCCCGCTGCATCACAAACTTGTTCAGGCATGAGCGGAGATGTCGACTCAAGGGCATAAGAGCCTGGAGTGGCAGAACATCCAAACTATTTAAGTCTAATGAATGTGTGCGGAGAGGACAACCTGCCGCATCACAAACTTGCTGCAGAGGGAGACCTCTAGCCAAGGCTTTAGGAGGAGGAGAGCCCTCTGATAGAGTGCGCCCTAAAACCTACTGGCAAAGCTTGACCACGCGCCTCGTAGGCCCGTGCAATAATGTCCCTCACCCAAAGTGACATAGTCTGCCAGGAGGTGACCGCCCCCGGTCACGGCTCCCAAGTGAAGAATTGCTGCCATGACTTTACACCACTAGCAAATGCGGTGGACATAATCTGAAGGGTACAGACTAGACAAAGTCTGAGAAGTCTTAGCTGCTCCAGCATTACAAACGGCAGGGAACAGAAGGCAGAAAGAAAACAACCGGCCAAGGGTCGCACCTTGGGCAGGCAGTTAGGGTGAGGGTGCAAAGAATGCTTTTGTCATAGTTGGGGCAAACTCTAACAGGCCGGCAAAAGAGACAGAGCCTGTAGGTACCCAAGTCTCCTTAGAGACGTAATTGCCATAAGAAAAACCATCTTGAGAGTCAGAAGTCTACCAAACGCTGACTCTAGAGGTTTAAAAGGGGGTTTTACCCTATTAAGAGGTCCTAGCAAGGATGCCTCTTAGGGGGCACCCCGCCCACCAAGGCGTGGCAAACCACAGTGGAGGCCACGTAGAACCTGGCAGTGGTGAGGCAAGTGCCCGCTTACAGTTCTTTCTACAGAAAATCCAGAACTGAAGCAAACTGGCAGTTAGCTGGTTCTGTAATATGAACTTAGGGGGGGAAACTGGGCAACTCGGGGAGAAGTAGAGGAGACATTGCGCATCAACAGAGGCGAAGAGGTCCTCTTCTGCCCTGTAAGAGCTGCCCAGATCAGTTCCAAATGGAAGGAGCCCTAGCACTTGAAATGGTCTCGATAACCTCAAGAGAAAGCCCTGTGAACCTCAGTTGGTACCCTTAGGGGCCAGATATGAAAGGTTTCACAATTCAGGTCAGGGATGAGAAGGTCCTCCCTGTTTGGAATCGCCCAAGCCGAGCCGTCGAGGAGAGGTATTAACTCCGAGAAACATATCCTGTTCGGCCAGCGCAGCGCCATTAGTAGGAGGCAAGACCCTTGCTGGTGAACATTGCCAAGACTCCCGGAAGCAGAGAAACCGGGAAAAGAAACACATACAGATGCATTCTGGGTCATGTATGTGTCTTAACGTCCAGACCCAATGGGGGCTGGGTGATTTCAGGGAGAAGTAGAGGAGACATTGCGCTATTCATAGAGGCGAAGAGGTCCTCTTCTGCCCTAAGATCTCACCCAAACTTGTTCAAAGTGGAAAAAGCCTGAGCATTTAAAAAGGTCTCGATAACCTCAGGAGGAAGCCCTGTGTCTCTCAGTTGGTACCCTTAGGGGCCAAACATGAAAGATTCCACAATTCGGGGCAGGGATGAAATGTTGCCCTGTGCCTGAGATAGAAGATCCTTCCTGTTCGGAATAACCCAAGGCGAGCCGTCGAGGGAAGAAATTAGCTCTGAGAACCAAAACCTGTTCGGCCAGTGCGGTGCTATCAGATAGAGGCAAAAACCCTTGCTGACGAACTCTGGGCAACTACTACCTTAGGGTGGAGTTCTTTACTCCCCTGTTGGTATTTTCTGTCTAGACAGTAAGTCTGCTCCCACATACGGGCATCCAGGGATATAATTGTCCTGAGTGACAGGAGCTTGCCCTGGGCCCTAAGGAGAATCCGAAGCATCAGATGTACAGCTGACAAGAACATGGATCTCCCTGATGATTTATGTAAGAGGCTACCACTGTATTGTCCACCCGCACCAAGACATGGCAGCCTCAGGAGGAGGTATTTCAGGGCCAGAAATACAGCCATCAACCCGAGACAGTGACTGTGACAACCGAGCTGGTGACCCTCCTATCCCCTTAAGCTGGACGACCACTTAAGGCCGCTACCCCGCTCGTCAGGGAGGCATCTGTCATTAGCAGCCTGCGACAACAAGACGCACCTAGAGTGGGACCCAAGGCAGAAAACCGGGGTCTGAACCACATAGAAAGGGAACGAAGCCTGAGGCGCGTAACCCTTATCAGCCTAGGGGTTTTGGCCCTTGGAAGAAATCCCCTGGCTTTGAGCCACAACAAAAACGGTCTCATGAGCAGAAGGTCCAGAGGGATCACCGAGGATGCGGTCGCCCTGAGACCTGGAAATCGTTGATACTGATAACAGTGCAACCTTGACCTAGCCTGACTTTGCTCAGGGTGATCTGAATGGACTCAATCCTAGCGGGAGACAGTTGTGCCCACATTGTGATTGAACTTCATACGATGCCCCGATAGACAGTGTTCTGAGTGGGAGAGAGGATGCTTTTCTTGGCGTTGAGCCTCAACCCCAGAGAAACAGATGAGCTAAGACGATGTCCCTGTGCTGAACTGCCAGTTCCTGGAAATGCGCTAGGATCAGCCAGTTGTCAACATAATTCAGAATGCAGATGCCCCGGAGTCGCAAGGAGCCAGCGCTACATCATGCATTGTGAATGTGCGGGTAATAAGGGCTAGGCCGAATGAAAGAACCTGACACTGGAAGACTTCGCCCCTGGAAGCGAACCTCAGGAACTTTCTATGTTGTGGCAGAACCTCTAAATGAAGTATAGAAGTGCGTCATAAGATTGATGGTGACCAGCCAAACGAGTTGTAGGGCTTGAGACACAACCGTCTTGATAGGCATCATCTAGGACTTGAATACCCATGGGCAGTTCAAGCTTTAAGATCTAAGCCAGATGCCACCCCTCACCCTCCATGGGAAACGGGAAGTATTTAGTGTAATAACTCTCTCTCTGGAAGGGGAACACATACCATGGCCCCTTTAACCAGGAGATTTGAGGTGTTTTTTTGTTTTTTTGGAATTCATAGCAGACATAAAAAATAAATCCGGTTTACGGTAGTGAGAACACGCCCTTGAAACACGGAAAGGCGGCGAGTGAATTAAATCCTGACGCCCTTTTAAGTCCCACAGAAAAGAAAATATCTGGCAGAAGTTTCCATGCTGCCAGGATCTCTGAGATGGGTATTAGATTTTAACACTTCCTGTTGAGGGGTTGTCGAGTGTTTCGCATCCTGAATAAAATGCATGAACAGCGAAAACACCCAATTTTGACGGGAGCCTCTGCCAACCGAAACACCAAGAGGTGGCGGGAATGGAGGGGCTTCGAGGGGGTACCGGGAGGGGTGAAGTGAAACACGCATCCCGTTCCGAGGGGAGCTACCCCCTAATCTAGGTGCAAGACCATCAGGATTTTCTCTTTCTAGAAATTATAGTCCTGAGGTCTTGATCGGGGGCTGCCGAGGGCGGCGAGACTGCCCCAATCCCTGGGAGGAGGAGCATGACTCGCTAAGCTTTGCTTTTGTGCCTCCCTTCTAACAGGACCAAGGCGGGTCTGGGGGGTCGAAGGACCCGCCCCCTGAGTGCAGCGAGGGAGGAACTGCCCAAAGGCTTCCTCGTGGCTTCTCGCCTCCTGGAACCTGGAGATAGCCGTGGTCATGGCGTCTCCAAATAGGCCAGTGGGCGAAACCGGAGCATCAAGAAGGGAATTTTTGTCCCTGTCTTTGATGCCCGAAAGGTTGAGCCAAAGATGCCTCTCCGCGGTTACCAAGGCAGACATAGACCGGCCAATAGCATGGGCTGTTTGCTTGGTCGCGCGGAGAGAAAGATCTGTGGCTCGGCAAAGCTCAGTGAAGGCTTGCTCGTCGAGCGCAGAATCCACACTCAGGTCGTCCAGGAGGTCAGCCTGGTACGCCTGTAAAACAGCCATAGTGTGCAGAGCAGCACCAGCCTGACCTGCTGCTTGATAAGCCCTTCCCACTAGAGTGGAGGTTGTCCTACATGGCTTTGAGGGGAGAGAGGGCTTCTTAAGTGACGATGCCGAGCCCGGCGAGAGATAGCCCGCAAGCATCTCTTCGACCGGCGGCATCACTGAGTACACCCGTGCCTCAGCACCCACGATAGTCGAATATAATGACGTCGAGGGTATGTGAACACAGGAAGAATAGGGGTTCCTCCATGAGCGAGAAAGCTCTTTGTGGAGGTTATCAAAGAAGGGAAGGGACTCATGAGGCGTTCCCTTCTTAGATTGGAGGATAAAAATCTATCCCTTAATTTGGGATAATTTATGGATAATTTACTGCGGTACGGTCCCCCACTGACAGGGGGACTGTACCGCAGAATACACATCACAGGAGATATTGGAATAATCAGAACCTTGCAGTACAGGCAAGTCTGTGTCTGCGGTGGGTCTGGCCATGAACTTCCTCCACTGAATTCAGAGCCTGAGGGCTAGCGAGGAAAGAACCCCAGGGTCTGTGACTTGTGGACTTGACTGGGGGAGTAGAGCGCACGTCTTCGCCTCAGGGGAGGGGAAAGGCGATATGTGCAAGCGATTCACCCGGCCAGCTGTACCGTATTACCGAATTCTACGTGTTCGACCTGTCAAAACACGGGACGAGACAGGCTCAACCCAGAGATTGTAAAACCTTGGTAAGTTATTGGGTGTTGCCCAGCCTGCCGCTCTGCAGATGTCTGCTAGAGAGGTGTCATTGGCCAGTGCCCACAAGAATGCCACACTCCTTATAGTGTGTGCTCGAACCAGGAAGGGGGCAGAAACGGCCTGGGTCTGGAAGGCCAATGCAATGGCATATATGATTCAGTGGGCAAGCCACTGTTTGAAGACAGCTTTCCCTTTCCGCTCTCCACCAAATCAGACAAAGAGCTGCATGTCTAAAGATCTACGTTCGATCCAAATAGGTGCGCAAAGCATGCACCGGACCTAGCAACACTCAGGCGGAATCTCGGGAGGAAAATTGTGCTGTGCTAAACCGAGCCCAAATCTGCTGGACCACATGAGGGTGGAGTCTCCACTCTTCGCGCAGTTTCTGCAGCACATCAGGATCAGGACTACCCAAGTGCAGATCTCTTAGCGCCTTGGCCTGGTGGACTTGCAGGAATGCCATGGCCTGTGACAAGGTCAACCTACAGGCCTTGGAGGGGAGTGACGGTCGATCACAAAACATGGCGGCATCAAGAGTAGAGAGAGCGGACGAGCGAGGAAGTTGGTTTCGGCCAGTACAAGGTACCCTCCACGACTTCGTCAGATTATCGTGCACCTCCGACGGCCTGCGCCCAGGAATCAATTGTCTAGCCGCGGGTGCTGAGGGGAGGATGGAGGGTTCCAGTCCAGCCCAACACACGGCGGCCTGAGCAAACATAGCAGACAGCTCGGCGTTGGTCTCAGACTGGGAGGGCACACCCGACGGTGCCGACCAAGTCGAGTTCTTAGCGTCGGAGTCCACCAAGGCGCTCTCCAATTCATCCAGCTCGGGGGGTCCGAAAGAGACTGTTAGGCAAGCCGATCTCAACTCGGACCCAGACAGAGGCAGACATGCTGGTGAAGGGTTGGTCCGCGGGGATTTACCCGGCAAAACCGCATCCATTGAATTCCCGAAATCGCCTCCAGCATCAGCCACGCTGGCCCTATACCTGTGGGTAGAAGGTGCAACACAGGGGGCAGATAGAGTGGCTTTCCCCCGGAAGAAGGAAAGCCACCACCGCAACGTTGCCATGGTCATGTTCCACAATTGACACAATGTTGAGTGAGTGACAGAACGGGAACCATGTTTTTTCAATAAAAATTTTTTTTTAATAAAATTTAAAAAATAATATATTTTATTAATATATATATATATATATATATATATATATATATATATATATATATATATATATATATATATATATATTTATTTATTTATTTCAGTAAAAACTGACCGAATACCATAGGAGGGTAACCTGATCTCAGACCATCATGCAGTGTCTGAAGATGTGACAACACAAATATTATAAATAATACATTCAGTACACTTAATATAAGTCAAGAAAAAAAAGGAAAATTAACAATGTATTTATGAATCATGACTTACCTGGAGTTTGTGCAAAGTAGCTGTTAAACATCAGCACTGAAAGTAACAAAACAAAACAAAAAACATGTCCATTAATTCAACACAATAAAAACTGAAACTAAGTGTTCATGCTTAAAGTTTATTGTAGTTAAAATAATTGTGTTTAATTTTCTGCTTCTTAAGATAGTTTATCACTAATTTCTATGTGGATACATCACTAGACTGATGTTGGAGATTCGTTGTGTGACTTCATCAAACACACTCACAGGTGAATATAGAAGTGAATTCACTGATGGAGTGAATAAAGTTCTGTTTGCATTGAGCCAAAACCATCATGTGAGGATGAAAATAAATGTATTGTGGTTTGTTTATAAGTGGCGTTACAGTACCATGTATATGCCAATATTCAGTATATGTTTCACATTCAAATATAAGTGAGAAATGAGAGCTATCTGCAGGACTCGATAACAGATATGACATCAGAGCAACAGTTTGAACCAAAGATGCACCTGCTTACTAGTGTCACAAAACACAATTCCTACTTTATGTTGCAAACATTTTCAAATTCAACTAGCAATCAATGATAAATTAAATTCCATCATTGTAATATGTAAAACCATTGAAAAGAAACAGCCTAATATTATGTTTGCTGTCCTTCCTAGGGCCGGCTCAGACTTTGTTGGCACCCTGGGCATATTCATATTGGCGCCCCCCTTAAAACATTTAATGCTGAGTTTACACTACACGATTTTAGGCCTGATTTTCACTCGCTGACAGTTTTGTGGAGATCGCAGACAAAAGCACGAAATCATCAGAATTCAAATCTGAGGTCGCGCCCATGAGCGATGAATGCAATGCATGAATTATCAAAGACGTGATTTGAGAGAAGCACCGACGTCTCGCCGATGTCAGTGAGAAATCTAGAGTATATTGGTCTATGACAAATCAACTCTTTTAAGCTTGCAAACCAGTGCAAATGATCTGGTCTATCAAGTTCAAAATGGCTCATATCACTCACCTCCTCCTTTTCTGTTGCCAATACCTGTTTACCTACACCGATGGCCCTGTTCTCTACCGCGAGGAAGCGTAAGATAAAATGCGGCTAAACAATGTGAGTCTTGCTCTTCTCTGGGTCTCCATCTGAGGGGCTTTGTTAGAGATTACTTCATTCGCTGGCACTCTCTGGATCCAGTATGCGAATGGAATATTTCAACTGCAGACTCTGGCTGCAGCTGCACCACTCTCTGTATACAACTCACCCCGTGTGCACCATGGACACGTTTCATGGTCGGTCATTTGGGAAAGGTCCCGGTTCTCCCGATGGCCAGTCCGCCCCTGGCTGTGAGTGCTCTGTAGCGCCCATCAGAGGGCAACAGTTCAAAGAGGTAGTGGGCAGGGTGTATAGGATCCAGAGTGATTCTACCTGCACGTTTCCTCACTCTGGAGATGTACATGTTTTGGTCAGGGGGGCACCAATAATCCTAAATTGTTGATATCTATTATTTATATTTGGCGCATAAATAAAGAAATTTCAGCTTGACAGATAGCGTTATATCATTGATATTATTTAGATGTGGAGGATATGATCAGAAATAATGATTTGATCATGTGCTTCAAGCTGCCTAAAACATCTACTGTATGAAACAGTCCACAAGTCCCTCAGTGATGCTCATTTCATTGAAGTCATGTTCAAACTGTGTTAAATATGCAGATGATGCATTCAACATTTATTAAACATTTCTACATAGAAATCACCACAAATCCACACGCTGCGGTTTCCAGTGCCTGATACTGAAATAAACTTTACAATGTCATGTGTTTTTGTCTCCAAATAAAGTACAGAAGTCCTGCTCAGTGTTCACATTGTTTTCAGTCCAATAAACTATTGAATCACTCCAGTTTTCCTGTAAATGTGAGAGGAGAAAACACAAGCGTAAGCGGCTCTCGGAGGTGCACAGACACTGAGATGAGTGGGTCGAGTCTACACGGATCTCATGTGTCTTTAAAGCAGCTGTTCATTACTGAACTCAGACAGTGTTTGTGTGTGTGATGATATAGATCCGATCAGAGAGATGACAGAAACTGTCGGTGATCTCATCATCAAAACTGTGTCCACATCCAAGGAGAGTAGCGGCTTGTCTCTTGCCGCCCTTAAGAAAGCTCTCGCCACCAGTGGATACAATGGGGAGAAGAACTCCCGTCAAGAAAGCCGCCCCTGGAGTCAAGTTTATTAACGCATATGGGAGTGCCTTCATACACAACCTATTTGAAACCTCTCTACAATAACACCTATATAATACAATATTGGCTAAGCTGTTTGAGCCCCACCAGTTTTGGCGTGAAACTGATCGCTATAAAAAAGACACCACAGACACCTTTTCCTTCCTTTCTGACTGAGAACAAGGAGCACATCGCTAGTGCCTCAAGAACTCTTGAGTCTTGTAGTGTGGCTAGCATTTGCAATGTCTCGTTCCCTTCGTCTCAGGGAAACGAGGTTACGTATGTAACCAAGCCATTGCGTTTATTAATGCATATGGGGAACAGAATCCCATCACGATGCACTACATGACATAACTTCCCAGAGAGGAAACATGGCAGTGCAGTCTTTTGGGATGGCAACTGACATGAACATGCCACAGTGAGTGATCCTCATGATGGCCAGGAGTAGGCACTCATAACGAATATATGAACTATAGTCATATAATACACTTCCTCGTGTGCGGCAGTTTGAGAAGTCGACTGATAACTCGCCTCGGCTAAGGGTGGCGTTTATTAATGCCAGATCAGTAGTAAATAAGACTTTTATTGGTAATTAATTTTTCTCTTCACGGCAGTTGGATTTTTAATTAATTACTGAAACTTGATGGGGAATTAAGCCCGTTCTCTGAACTTCTACCCCCGAATTGTTTGTTTTTTAATTCACCTCCTCCTTCCCCGTCTAAATCCCTTTACAAAGGTGGCAGTGGTGCAGTGGTAGAGCTGGTCGGCCTCCAATCGTAGGGTTGGAGGTTCGAATCCTGGCCCATATGACTCCACGTGTCGAATGGAGTTTTGTGTTCCTTGCCACAGTCGCCTTCAGCTTGCTCACTGCGGTTATTAATTCAATTATTATTTAATTATATTTAAACACGATAAACAATCGTATTTTATCTAATTACACAATGATGATTCATCAACTTTATAGACATTACAGTTTTATCTTCTGTAAAGCTGCTTTGAAACGATGTGTGTTGTGAAAGGCGCTATACAAATAAACTTGACTTGACTTGACTTGACCTCGTACAACAGGCCGCGGTGGGGGACTGGGCTCTATTTTTAAGGATATATTTCCTTGCCGCACACTTATGGATTATGACTATAGCAGTTTTGAGTTGCAGCTGTTTACATTGGATCTAAATTGCCCACTCTTGGTTGTTCTCATATACCGCCCAAGCACAACATAGAAGTTTGCAGACTTCTTAGGGGAATTTATACAAAAATAGGATAAACTGTTAATTCTTGGAGATTTCAGTGTTCATGTGTGTTGCACAGCAGACTCATTAGCTAAAGAATTCATTAATCTGATTAATGTATTTGATTTAGGACATCATGTGAATGTCTCTACTCATCAGCTTGGACACACACTTGACCTGGTGTTATCATTTGGCATTTCTCCTTATGATTTTGAGGTATTTGATAATGGGTTTTCAGACCATAAATCTGTGATATTTTCTGTTCCTTGGTATCTCATACTTCTAAAGCCACGGAATATGTCTGTAAATCTTGTTTAATTACCTCAACCACTAACAAAGCTTTTTCATTAGCTTTTTGTGATACTATTCAATCAGTGGAGATCAGTCAATGTGATCTGTGCTTCTACTTAGGCTCAATTCTATATGTCATCTATTGTCAAGCCAGATCTCGCCTCCTCCTTCCCCATCTAAATCCCTTTACACTGGTGCCGAAACCTGGGAAGGAGGAGGGATAGGCCGTAGTAGAGTGCTCGCCACTACCATCCACCCCAACAGAGCCGCTGTGGCCATCTGCTGGGGAGCCCAGCCGCCTGGATGTGGAGAAATGGCCGCCGACCGCGAGGGGAGAAGGGGCTCCTAGCCAACCGCCTGGAGTGGGAGAACTGCTGCCAGGGGCGGGGGTGACCTCTTCGGCTCCCCGAGAACGCGGCAGGGTTTCCGTCCACCAGGGGCTGGAGGACTGCCTCCGAACCGCCCGGAGAGGCACGGCTGTTTTTTTTTTTTTCATCTCTCTCTCCTCTCTCTCTCTCTCTCTCTCTCTCTCTCTCACTGCCGCTCTGTGTTGGCCTTTTCTTTCTCTTTTAAATTTTACATTGTTTTTTTGGAGGGTACTACACTGTTACAGGAAGTTGGCCACCACTCGTAGGGTTGGTGGTTCGAATCCTGCCCCATATGACTCCACGTGCCGAAGTGTCCTTGGACAAGACACTGAACCCCAAGTTGCTCCTGATGGCAGGCAAGCGCCTTGCATGGCAGCTCTGCCGCCATTGAGTATGAATGTTTGTGTGAATGGGTGAATGAGTCACAGTGTAAAGTGCTTTGAATACTCATAAGGTTAAAAATATGCTATATAAGTGCAGACCATTTACCAAGGCTTGGTTGTCCTTACATTTTCTTAATTTTAATGAGAGTAAAACTGAAATAACATTGTCCGTCGGATTCTTTCAGTAGTCCCAAAATAAATCTCGGTGATTTATCATTTTCTGTGAAGCCTTGGGTTATAATTCTGGGTGTGGTTTTTGATGATGGTTTGAAATTTGACAAACAGATAAACAGTGATTAAATCATGTTTCTTTCAGCTTCGACTACTAGCAAAAGTTACATCTATTCTGTCTAGTAAAATTTTTTAAAAGTAATTCATGCCTTCTAGGCTACATCTAGGCTGGATTACTGTAACTCACTGTATTTTGGGATTAGCAAATCAGCTTTATCCCGCTTGCAAATAGTTAAAAATGCAGCTGCAAGACTTTTAACTAGCACTAAAAAACTAGATCATATTGCGCCGGTGTTACGGCCCTTGCATTGGTTGCCTGTGTGATACAGAGTAAGTTTCGAAATTCTTCTTTTAGTTTTAAAATCTTTAAATGGTTTGACTCCTCTTTATCTTTCGGATTTACTGACTGAATATCATCCCGCTTTTTCTCTTCGGTTGCCCAACCAGAGATTGTTGTGCATCCCCAAGTCGAAGCTGAAATGTAGGGGTGACTGCGCCTTCTTGGTAGCTGCACCAGATTGTGGAATGCTCTGCCCCTCTGTATTAGATCTGCACCATCACTATCTGTTTTTAAATCTAAGCTAAAAACCTATCTCTTTGATTTGGCATATAACCAGTAAGTAAGATTTATTGCACTGTATTTTAGTAATGATACTGTATTGTGTAATTGTTCTGTTCTTTATTGAACACACTGTTGAGCACACTGGTCAACCCTGGTTGTGTTTAATGGTGCTATATAATTAAAATTGACATTGACATTTTTTCCTTTACAGTTTCACAAACTGTTTCTGGTCTCACATTTAGGATTCTTTATAACTTGAAATGTATAACTTTGTGAATATTTCTGTCATGATGGCTCTTTTATATAACATTGACTCTTTTTTTTTATTGATAATAAAATGTTAGTTGACATTTTAAACTTTCTGAGTGATGGGAAAAAAATTACATTTATAAAGCAAAATGCCTTAAATTCAAGAACAGTCCCAAACTTTACAACATTAATCTTTTCTTTTGAGTTTACCGATAATCATCTAAGAGCATTTTACTTTAATTTTACACTTCCTGAATAAAATACATGAAAATTGCTCATCATGACAATTCTTATGATTTTAAATTGTATTTTATTGTCACACTACATGCTTGTATCATGACCACATCACAAATAACTGTAAAATGTTCAGAGAAATTGTCACATTCCCTGTTGTCTTTTGTTTTTGTGCTTTTATGTTGAAATTCTTGTTTAGTTCCTATTTCCTGTTAGTTTTGTAGTCCTTTGTAGTTTCATTCCTTGATTGGTTCTCCCTGATTATTTCTCATTCCCTGATTGTTTCCCCAGGTGTTCCTCATTCCCTTGTTTGTTCCCTTGTGTATTTAAGCCCTTGGTTTCCCTGTTTCCTGTGTTAGTTCTTGCATGTTTTGTTATGCTCTGTGACTACTCGTTGATGGGTTTCTTCAGGGCGGGACTCAGTGGTGCACTAAAGGAGCTATTGCCTCCACTCGTTGAGTTCGTGGAGGAGGCTCTGGGAGTTAGCGGCTCGCCTTTCACGGTGGGCGTAGAGGAAGAGGGCTTTAAATCTCCTCCCACAGTGGTCGCTCCCTGGCCTGCCACGGCCAACGAGCCTCGTCCGTCCCAGAGCCAGCGTTGCCAGCCTTGTCCAGGAGGAGTTGGGCCTCTGTTCCCCAGTCTCCGCCTCCCGAGCCTTCCACGGCTCCATCTTCCAGGCTTCTGTTCCCCAGGCTCCGCCTTCCACGGCTCCACCTCCCTAGTCTTCCATGGCTCAGCCTGTCACGTCTCCGCCCCCAAGAGCCTTCCACGGCTCCGCCCACTTCCCCAGTGTCTATTCCCGTCCTGTGGCTGCCTCCCGACCCAGTCCCTGTCCTGTGGCCACCTCCCAGGCCCCCTGACCCAGTTCCCGTCCTGTGGCTGCCCCTTGTGCCCCCCAAACCATATCCATGGACAATTTGTTTCTGTTTGTGTGTTTTTTTTGTAACGTCTGGAATCTGCTCCTTAAAGCGAGGGTTATGTCACATTCCCCCAGAGCCTGTCACGTCTCCGCCCCCAGAGCCTTCCACGGCTCCGCCCACTTCCCCAGTGTCTATTCCCGTCCTGTGGCCGCCTCCCGACCCAGTCCCTGTCCTGTGGCCACCTCCCAGGCCCCCTGACCCAGTTCCCGTCCTGTGGCTGCCCCTTGTGCCCCCCAAACCATATCCATGGACAATTTGTTTCTGTTTGTGTGTTTTTTTGTAACGTCTGGAATCTGCTCCTTAAAGCGGGGGTTATGTCACATTCCCTGATGTCTTTTGTTTTTGTGCTTTTATGTTGAAATTCTTGTTTAGTTCCTATTTCCTGTTAGTTTTGTAGTCCTTTTTGTAGTTTTATTCCTTGATCGGTTCTCCCTGATTATTTCTCATTCCCTGATTGTTTCCCCAGGTGTTCCTCCTTCACTTGTTTGTTCCCTTGTGTATTTAAGCCCTTGGTTTCCCTGTTTCCTATGTTAGTTCTTGCATGTTTTGTTATGCTCCGCATAAGTTCCCTGTGGTTTTCTTTATTCCGAGTTTTCTTGTTTTTGTTAATAAAAGCTGCACTTAGATCCTCATTCTCTGCCTGCTTCGTCACAAATATTAACATTGTTTGTTTTCTATATTGAGTCTAGTAGTGGTCTCGTGACAAATGAACGAAAGACTTTCCTGTAGAGTCTATGCAGCTCTCACGTGAGTACTGAACGTAATTACTTGAATAAAGGTTTGTTCATTTTACTGAAAGGGATTCAAAGATCCAAGTCAGTGAAATAATCTGATCTTCTCATCACTAGCGAGAGACGAAGGGTTTTAATAAAGTACTTTGAAAGAGTGTGTGTGTTCTGCTGTATCCGCACTCTTATCTACCAGAATAATCACATAAGGACACGCAAACACTTAAAACTGCTGACCTCCTGCCCCCTTTGTTAACACGTTACAGGAAAATAGTTTGAAGTATTAACAAATATTTTTATATCATAACTTTTAACCAGTATGGTCTGAAAATCACATTCATAATTATATGACTTATTTAAGTCATATTTCACAACTTTTTGCAAAGTTTCTGCTTATAGTCTCTCATTCAGATAATGAAGACAATATTACAACAATAGGGCCTCCTGCACATTACACAAACATGTTCAGTAAGAACAGCAGACAGACCGTAGATTAATAGAGAAGTTGAGAGCGATCTGAGAGCTCAAGATGGAGAGAGTCTATTTAAAGATACAGCACATACAACACCAACTCACGGAAACAGAAATATGTCTGATTCAACAGACAATCCAAAGATTATTACTATAAAATAAGATACAAGTATATAAAATATGAAGAGATGAAACACATCAAAGTTACAACATGTACACGAGTCCATCATCTTTCACATGAACACAGACAGATGCATTTGATCTGTAACATACAGTAATAACTGCAGTCTTCACTCTCATCATCACTATAACACAAAACATTATTTATATATGAACAGAATAAAGATGAACACTGAGACAGTAAATCTACAGTATAGACCTGTGCACCCACATCACCATCATGTGTTTCACACACACACAAATAACAGAAGATAATATAGAATATAATAAAATACTCACAGAGTATAAGAGACAGCACACTGGACTCCATACTGTCACATTAATGAACTGTTTCAACTGTGCTGTCTGTCTAAAACAAACACTTCCTGTGTTCAAACGTCATTTCACACTTCAGAGACAGAAATAAAAGGGGTGATGTCAAGGGTCTACAGACCAATGCATGCAGAACACACAATAAGATATTTAACTTCTCTTTTAGTGCATTCAAGCTGTTGAAGATGTTCCTCTTTAATTTGAGCAAAGACTTGAACATGAACATCTAAACACACACATGCAAATCATGTCGACTGAATCAGACACAAGTGACTCTGAAGTTAATTAAATTCAGACGGTCTGTGATTCACAATAAGATTTAAAATGTGTTCATTTCTAAGAAGAGGAAAGTAAAAATACATTGATGTGTATCTGCTTGTGTTAGCATTCAATACTTACTAATAAACCAGTGATGCAGAAATGTATTAATATATTTTGTTCCTCCCACACTGAAACTGCAGATGAGAAACAGAGCAGAAGTCAAAGCACAACTATGAGCTCATCTCTTTTATTAAAAGAAACTGTTCTTATGGCTGAATGTCCTGGTGCCAGAGGCGGATTGGGAAGAGAAATCCAGAGTGATTCTACCTGCACGTTTCCTCACTCTGGAGATGTACATGTTTTGGTCAGGGGGGCACCAATTATCCTAAATTGTTGATATCTATTATTTATATTTGGTGCATAAATAAAGACATTATAGCTTGACAGATAGTGTTTTATCATTGATATTATTTAGATGGAGGATATGATCAGAAATAATGATTTGATCATGTGCTTCAAGCTGCCTAAAACATCTACTGTATGAAACAATCCACAAGTCCCTCAGTGATGCTCATTTCATTGAAGTCATGTTCAAACTGTGTTAAATATGCAGATGATGCGTTCAACATTTATTAAACATTTCTACATAGAAATCACCACAAATCCACACGCTGCGGTTTCCAGTGCCTGATACTGAAATAAACTATACAACGTCATGTGTTTTTGTCTCCAAATAAAGTACAGAAGTCCTGCTCGGTGTTCATATCGTTTTCAATCCAATAAACTATTGAATCACTCCATGTGGAGAAGAAGAACTCCCGCGTCAAGATCGCCATCAAGAGTCTGGTGACTAAATGGACTCTGATCCAGACCAAAGGAACCGGCACCTCCGGATAATTCAAGATCAAGAATTGATCGGCAGTTTTGTAAATGATGGGAAGCCCGTACTTAAAGGAAGGGGCATAAGTATACATATATATTGCCAATGAATAGCAAGTGCTCTAAACAGAGAGGATGTAAAAGGTTGTAAAACCTTGCAAACGTGTTTTGTGAGGACCATCCTGCTGAAAAACATATGTCTTGTAAGGACACACCATTCGTCCATGCCCCTGAGGAGGCCATGCCTCTAGTTGAGTGTGCTTTAACACCATTTGGGCAACTGTGATCCTGCGATTCATAATCCAATGTAATTGCATCGAAAATCCAGTGAGAAAGTCTTTGCTTGGAGATGGACTTCTTAGAGATGGGTGAAGGGTGGTTATGACCTTGGGTACATAGCTTTTCCTGAGTTTGACAGTGGCTCTTGAAAGACCGGGGTCAAACTCTACATGAATTGTCGACTGATAATGCATGCAGGTCACCCACCCGTTTTACTGAGGCCAGAGCCAGCAGTAATGCAGTCTTAATTGAGAGCAAGTCCAAAGGCTTGTAGGGGGACCCTGCGAGAGCTATTAGGACAAAATGTTTGTCCCAAGTTGGGACTGTAGCTGGCCAAGGTGGGTTTAATCGTCTGGCTCCTTTAAGGAACTTTATGATTAAATCATGCTTGCCTATAGAGGCACCGGTTTCATGTGCGTGATAAGCAGATATAGTTTCCACATACACTTTGAGCGTTGATGGGGTGAGTGCTGCATCTAATCACTCTTGAAGAAATATAAAAATGTTATGTATGTGGCAGTTTACTGGGTCCTTGCTGTGTGAGAGACAACAATCAGTGAACACCTTCCATTTTAGTGCATAGAGGCATCTTGTGGTGCTCTGGCTTGTAAAATGGTGTTCATGACTGAACGTGTCAGTCCTGGCGCATGTAGTGCACCCAGTTCAGGGGGTGGGGGTGCCAGATTGTGCCTTGCGCCTGAGAGAGGAGATCCCTCCTCTCTGGTATCTCCCATGGTGAGCTGTACAGCATCTCCATCATTTTCAGAAACTATGGCTGGTTGGGCCATTTCGGTGCAACTAATAGATCCGTTTCCTTGTCCTCTCAGACTTTGCATATGACAGAGTGGATCAGGCATACTGGAGGAAACGCAAATTTGCATTTCGCCGGCCATTTGTATGCCATTGCGTCTGTTTCCAACAGGGCTTGGGACTTCAAATACCAAAGGGGATAGTGGGTGTTCTCCACTGAGGCAAATAGATAGATTCCTGCTTTCAAATATTTTTGAATATTTCCCAAATCCTCAGTACAGTTTGAGGATGAAGTCTCCATTCACCCGGTATCACCCATTGGAGTGACAATAGGTCCACGCCGTAATTCAAATGGCCAGGGACATATGTCGCTCTCCGGGAGAGGATATGACACTCGCTCCATAGGAGGAGGTGACGTGTCAGTTTCAACAGTGGCGGTGAATGATTCCACCTTGGCGGTTTCCTTTAAGGCTAGAATTACAGCTGATAGCTCAAGGCGGTTGATATGCCATACCCTCCTCGCACCTGTCAAGGTGCCGAAAGTCAGGCATCCATCACACACCGCTCCCCAACCTGTGTTGGAAGCATCTGTAGTCACCACTTTCCACCTGACAACTTGTTCCAGGGCAACACATTGCTGGTAAAACGCAGGAGCTGTCCGTGCTACTAAAGAAGCTATATAACGATGGGATATAGTGATGCGTATGTGCCATTGGCGCCAAGCATGTTGTCGTATGCAGTGCTTCCGCCAGAACTGCAGAGGTCTCATGTGTAAGAGACCTAATGAGATGACGGCTGATGCTATAAATCCCAATGCATTCTGAAACAGCTTCAGAGGAAGTTTTCTCCCCAGTTTGAACTGAGAAATACACTGTAGAATGGCCTGAACGTGCACACTTGTGAGGTGCGCATGCCCGCTCGTGTAGTCGAGACGGACTCCCAAAAAGAAGATTTTTTGTAAAAAAAAAAAAAAGTACGTCTCTGTGCTGGCATAACAGTGCCTCTGATTGTGCCATTAACAGTCAATCATCGAGGTAGTTCAAGATGCATACGCCACTCTCCCAGAAGGGTGAGAATCACATCGATGCACTTTGTGAATGTGCGAGGAGCCAGAGACAGTCAGAAGGGCAGGACTTTTAATTGATGAGCTGTTCCCTCGAAGGCAATCTCAAAAACATTCTGTGATGTACAATTTGGACATGAAAATACGCATCCTTCAGATCTATCGTGTGGGTGTACATGCGATAAGATCTGTTTCTGAGTAAGCATTTTGAATGGCCACTTTAATAGTGTGCGATTTAAATGTCTCAGATCTAGGATAGGCCGAAGTCCACCATCTTTCTTTGGGACAAGAAAATAGCGGCTGTAAAATAATTTTTTGATTCACAATTTGGCACAATCTCTGTCGCATTTTTCACGATGAGATTTCGTCTCATACCTCTTGGTGCATATTTGGACGAAACCGTGGAAGACAGAACACCATTGAAACGGGGTGGCCGGTGTGCAAATTGGATTGTATAACCATGTTCGATAATTTTTTTGCACCCATTCTGAAATGCCTGCTATGGCTCGCCACGCGTCCGCATAATGGGACAGAGGGCAATTTGTTTTGCTCACTGTATGATATAATGCACCGCTCACCATAGGGAAATGTTTGCTCATAATTTGTGTGCTTTGAAGTGGAAAAGGGCTGTTTTTTAAGAATGTATGAGCATCTTGTGCATTTACAACAAGTGCTGTATTCTTAATTGTATTTTTTAATGCATAGGACACAGAAACAACATTTTGCAAAACATTGTGAACAACAATATTCCTTTCCTGATGAACAGTAGTAGGGAGGTGGTGAACAGTGTTCTGTGTCTCTATTTGAGCCTTCTTCAGAGCACCAGATGGAACCACGGGTTCCTTTCTCGTTGCGCCCGTGAGGAGCATTTCTGCTGTGTGGGGGAGTTCCTCCCATCAGTGCGGGATGGGCGCTGATACTGCTGCTTCTGTTTGGACCTTGGCTTGCGTGGCCTCACCGGTGGCTCGGTGGTGGCAGGTGCTGGCACCAATTTAGCGGGCATGGGTCTTTTAGCCGGGTGCTGGCTTGAGACTGTGCGGGAGCGAACCGTCTCTACTATGTTCCGTGGGCATAAAATGTCTTATAGCTTGTGATTGCTGTTGAGTTGTGAAGTAACGCTCAGCAAACTTGCGCTGCCAAAGAGGCCGGCTGGAGACACCAGAGCATTCAACAGGGATGTTTTCTCTCTGTCACTCATATCCATGAGGGTCAGCCATATATGCCACTCCAGAATGACCAGGCTGCACATGGACTTGCCGATGACCTGTGAAGTGACTTTCGTGGCACGCAGCGTTAATTCCGTAGTGGTTCAGGGCTCTTTGATATTTTTCGGATTAAAGCCTTGCTTGTCCATTTGTCTGAGGAGCTTTTCTTGGAATACCTGGAGTACTGCCATTGCGTGGAGTGCTGATCCAGCTTGTCCTGCCACCAAGTAGGCTTTCCCCACAAGTGTGGACATCTGTCTACTCAGCTTAGAATTATGTATGGGGCGTGATTTCCACGTCCTGTTACTCATATGGCAGAGGTGTGCCGCTACTGCCTCCTCCACAGGGGGTAGTTGGGCATAGCCGTTCTTTTACCCGAGGTGCATGTTCATGAGAAAAGCATCACTGCGCATGTGTGCTGAGAAGGGCGCATGCCAGGACCTAGATAGTTCTTCATGCACTTCGGGGAAAAACTGGGCAGATCTGTGGGATGCAGCTGATTGACTTCATCTGGACAGCAAGAATCACTCATCAAGGTGAGACTGCCCAGGTTCCTCAGGGGGAGATCATTCGAGGTTGAGTTCTTCGACTGCCCATGGAAGGATGTGAATCATCTCCCTGTCAGTGGTGCATATACGGTCCTCACCCTCGCTGCGTGGAGGGGCGGTAGCATCGTCCACTGACCATTCGCCTGATGCAGTGAGAGACATGACATCGTCATCATCTCCAGCGTCAGATCCGCCAAACGAGACGAGGACACACGCTTCTTCAGAGGGTTGGAGCTAGTCTCACACATTATGTACTGGGAAACATGTGCTTTGTGGAGATTGAGGAGCTTGTGGGGCATGTGACGGGACAAAATACACCTCAAATACTTCCTGTGTCTCCTTGTGTTAACCCTACGGTATCACTGAAGAGGTGGGTGGGAGGGTGCAAGAGGCTGAATTGTTCCTCAGAATGAGGTCGATTTGTGAGCGAAGCAACTTGAGACGCACAGCCCAGACAGAAAACGCAGCTCTCATGCTTGTCTGATGGCAGGATGTATCTCTCGCAAAAGGTACACTTAAAGAACGAAATCTTGAAAAAGATGTGAACACGTAAGTGATTCTTTTAGATTGATTAATCAATCGTTTAAGATTTTTAATTTTAATTATATATAGTTATCTTTTAAATATTTAAAAATTATATATATATATATATATATATATATATATATATATATATATATATATAAAAAAAATGTAAAATGTTCAGATAATTAAAATGCATTACATTCTTGTGGCATAAGAGTTAATCATTGATAACACAATATAAAAAGTGGCTTTAGAATACAATGTATTGTTTGCTACCATATTATTGATCATAAGTCAATCATTGGCATACAGTTCACAGCAAGTGAATTTGTCAATCAGTTTGAGATTTAATATGAAGGCTTGTTTAAGGACCCGTCGATTTACACCTGCGTCAGACATGCTTGTTTAGTGTCTAAGGTGCGTTGTGCCATAAACATAAAATGTTTAGGTAACTGTGTCAAGTTAAATATAGTTTAATACTCAATCTTTAAACACATCTTGAGATCCCTTGTTCGCATTTGCGCTCCTTCAAGTGTTTTGAACGCAAGAACGTAATGCATGTTTGTGTTGTGGATTGCTTTCTTCACTCTATAAACTGTGTGTTGCCCATACAGCTGAAGTTTCACTTACTATCCTCTGGAGTAAACAGGTGGTACTACAAGCTTGCATTTCTCAGGAATCTTCCTTATTATGGTCCGGGAGCATTGTGATTAATTGCGTTAATTGTTTTAACGCATAATTTTTTGTAAAGTTAATCGCACTGAATTAATGCGTTAAATCGACAGCACAAAAAAAAAAAAAATATATATATATATATATATATATATATATATATATATATATATATATATATATATATATATATATATATATATATTTAATCCACACAAATACAGTTACGTTTTAAAAGGATACTCTACACCTGCCGATGCACTGCAGAGAATCAGGATGCTGAGGTCCGTTCACAAGCAAAGCGGCGAGGCAGAGAGATGTTCGCCAGAGCACTGAAGGAAGATTCTGTCCACTGACTTGTTAAAATATGGTCATTATGTCCTAAGTTGTATATTGTGTAATGTAATGCTGTACAGTTCTGTGTTTAGCATATGTTTATGCCACAAGAGGGCACTAAAGTGCAAACTATGGAGGACGCGTTTGCGTCATTATGTTTGTCCTTTTTGATTTGCCATAGTTCATCTTCAGGCTGTCTGACTGTGAGACTGATTGTCTGCAGCTAAAATAAAAATGCCAAGAACGGCTAAAGATGGCTCATTTTTCTCCGTCCATTCTTTTCCTCTGAATGCAACGCTAGCTGAAACAAAACTCAACATAACTTTTGTGTATCAACGGCGAAGGGTAGAGGGCTTTGAGACAAGAGATGATCGCTGTCTTGAAGGAAGATATACTGAGGAAATGGTGTCTGTGCACCTGTTTTAATAGCGGTCAGTTCCGCGCCATTCATGCGGGGCTCAAACACCATAGCCAATATTAGAATACTGGCATTACTGTAGAGAGTTTTCAAATGGGTCATGTTTGAAGGCACTCCCATATGCATTAATAAATGCAATGTCAAGTGGACAGTCGTAAGGGAACACACTGCTGTCAAGAAGCCCAAGAGTGCTGCAATAAAGAAACCTGCCACTAAGAAATATCCCAAGAAGGTGAAGAAAACCGCAACCGCTAAGAAGGCAACGAAGAGCCCCAAGAAGACAAAGAAGTGAGTAGCACCAAAAAGACCAAAGCTGGCAAACCCAAAATGACAAAGCTGAAAACAGCCAAGACTAAAAAAGCAGCACACAAAAAAGTAAATGACTCATTACAAAGTTTCATCCCCAAAACAGCTCTTTTAAGAGTCAAACACTAACTCATATAAAAGGCCAATATTGTTTTATTTCAGAATTATTGTTTTTAATGAATGATATCTTGTGAGTTCATAATTACTGTTGACTGAACTAAAAACTAAAAGTTAAAGCTCAATATTTAGGAATGGTAAATCCACTTAAAAACGCATGTACTGCAAGTTTTATCCCACTTGACAAGTTTACAATGAGATCAAATTTAAATCAGTTTCACACAAGTTTACAATCAAGATCAGTGTAATTACCTGATTATATTTTATACATAATCAATTATGATGAATCGATTGTGCCTTTGGGTTTCATAATAATGAAGTAAATCTTTTTTGTTTTTGGTCAGACATCTTTAAACTAAATGTCAAAAATACTACTGTTATTTTTATTAGGGGTCAAGCCCCAAAGGGGCAACATACCCCTATTGGTCTATGGCAGCCCATAGCACTGCTTATGGAAAAGTAACTAAATTTGGCACACAGATAGGCACAGTCTGATATGGCAACACAGCAAATTTGGTGTCTCTACCTCAAACCCTTTAGCGCCACCAACTGTCCAAACTTGCAATCACGTTTAATTTAATAACTTTTGAACATGAGTCCTTGAAACTAAATTATGTTTTTCATCTGATTCCAGGGCTCAAGACAATTTGAATGCATCCTATGATGTCATTATTCATCATGAACATTTTTCCACCATTTTGAATTTTCTGAAAAACCTACTTTTTCAAACTCGTCCTAGGTCCAAAAATTGCACGAAAATTGGCCTGAATCATCAAGAGGCATGCACGACAAAAAAACATTCACAGAATTATGATAAACCATACCGTTTTCCAGTGGCACTTTAACGAATTTGACAAAGAACATGCAAAATTGAACTTGAGGCTGTATCTCAGCAATGCTTTGAGGGATTGGGACGAAACTTGGTACCTGTCTTCAATAGGTCCTGAACTTACCTGCAGCATTTTGGCATACTGCCCCCTACTGTTCAGGAGATAACTAAAAATGATTATTTTTGGCATATAACATTTGAACACTTTTGCTGAACAATAATGAAAATTGTCACTTTAGATGAAGTACTAAATACTGAGTTGAACGATCCAACATTTTCCTATGTCGGCCATTTTGGATGTTTTTAATTTCATCAAAAAATGCTGTATTTACCAACGACTTGGTGTATCATTACGAAACTCGTTATGTGTCTTTGGCACCATGTTCTGAAGGGACTGAAAAAGTTTCAGGACAGTGCCACCTTGTGGTCAAAAATGATAACGCTATATTATAAAAACCCTTATATCTATTGACTCCTTTTGCCTAATGTCATGAGTCTGGTCTTGATAGATTTCATGGTTCATGCTGAGAACAATGATACCAATTATGTCATGATCAAGCTATCTTCCTGTCTGCCACTTTTAAATGTTTTGAAAAGTCTCCGATTTGCATGAAAACCGTTGTGTATCATCCAAAGGCACTCACGACAAAGAATTATTCACAGCATTTTGATAAACCATACCGTTTTTGAATGACGCTTCAATGAATTAGATGAGAAATGTGTAACATTTTACTTTAGGCTGTATCTCCACAACGCTTTAGGGATTGGGATGAAACTTAGTATGTGTCATCACTGTTACATTCCGAGGTTACCTGCAGCATAAAAAAACCTTTAAAAATAACAAAAAATGATTAGTTAACTGGACAGGTGATAGAAAATGGCTATTTTGGCTTTTAACTATTGAACGCTTTCTTGCATGATAACCATCATCTCCAGATAGTACCTCAGCAGTTTCAGAACAGTGCCACATATTGGAAAAAAGTTAACTAATCATTTTTTGTTATTTTTAAAGTTTTTTTTATCATTGAAAGTAAACTTTTTATGACTCCTCATACTCTGTTCATCGGACTCTAAACAAAAACATGTCACAAAGCTTCTTTTGCTGCTCATGGTGCCAATAATTGGCTTGACCGTGGTATCGTTTTTTGTAGCTATATTTATTATTATTATTTGTGTTCTTTTTACATTAAATACTTCGGAGTTTAAATGCTTGAAGGCTCATATGACTGAAGATAGGGGGAGGAGCTTGAAGTTTAGACGGAAGTGCAGTGATTGGTTGAAATGTTTTGCAGACTTTAACCAACAGGCAACAGACGGGCTCGTTTAAATACTGAGAATGGTAGGAGTCGATGAATCATTTCTTATGACAACATTGCAGTTGTGATCTCAATCAAAAATGAGTTAAAACACGAGTCCATCACCTTTCACATGAACACAGACAGATGCATTTGATCTGTAACACACAGTAATAACTAAAACATAATTTAGTGTGATTTATAAGCTGTTTTCCTCATGGGGTCCGACAAAATGTCACCACAATGTCAAAAATTTCAGATTTTGCTTACCTTATGGGGACATTTGGTCCCTACAAAGTGATAAATACACGCTCACACACACACACACAAATAACAGAAGATAATATAGAATATAATAAAATATTCACAGAGTATAAGAGACAGCACACTGGACTCCATACTGTCGCATTAATGAAGTGTTTCAACTGTGCTGTCTGTCTAAAACAAACACTTCCTGTGTTCAAACGTCATTTCACACTTCAGAGACAGAAATAAAAGGGGTGATGCCAAGAGTCTACAGACCAATGCATGCAGAACACACAATAAGATATTTAACTTCTCTTTTAGTGCATTCAAGCTGTTGAAGATGTTCCTCTTTAATTTGAGCAAAGACTTGAACATGAACATCTAAACACACACATGTAAATCATGTTGACTGAATCAGACACACAAGTGACTCTAAATTCAAACTGTCTGTCACAATAAGATTTCAAATGTGTTCATTTCTCCTCTAAAGGATGTCTGAAGTATAACAGTGAGAAGTGGAGCAACATTCAGGCCATTCTGATCACAGATAATGATTTCTAAGAAGGGAAAATAAATGAACTGCATCTGCTGCTGTGAATATTTTGATCTTGTGCAGGAATTTGGAGCTTCATGGAAACAAAGTTGAAGAAATAAATAAATATCTGTTGTTCCTCACACACTTGTAGAAACCACATATTTCCAAGGAGAAGGAAGTGAAATACATTGACGTGAATCTGCTTGTGTTAGCATTCAACACTTACTAAATCAACCAATGATGCAGAAATGTATTAATATCTTTTGTTCCTCCCACACTGAAACTGCAGTTGAGGAACAGAGAAGAAGTCAAACCACAACTATGAGCTCATCTCTTTTATTAAAAGAAAGTAATATGAAATAAATATATTAACACAATGACAAAATTATTTAAACACAATCATAGTAAAAAAAATCAAACAAACACAGTAGTTTTCACACAATAACAGGAAAGTACATTTTTCTTTGTAAAATCATATAATCAAATATTGTGTAGTGTATCATATAACACACTATAATAATCTATCTCTGCCCAGACCTAAAAATCTTACTTGAATTGTGTGAAGATGAGGATAGAATGTGTGTTCATCGGTTGTTTGACTTCGACTCGATTCCTCAAGGCTCAGGTGATGACGGGAGGCCGTTTCCTCACTCTGTCGGCGGGCGGAACGGCTGCTGATTCTCTGCGGGCTGGCGGAGAAATCCGTGAGGTCAACTCGGTTAAAGAGGGAAGAGAAATCTTCTTTCTTCACTTTGCAGGCAAACGGACAAAGACTGAAAGATCCGTTAGTGTGTTCGGTGGAACACGGAGTAATCTCAAATCATCCAGCGAGATGGAGATTGTATGGCCACAGTTTCAAGTTGTACGTTACTTCCTTGCGCAACGAGGCTACACCTGAGAGCAGCAATGAGCCTCATCTCCACAGCAACGCCAAGAAGGATCTCAGAGGTATTTCTGCTCCCAATACCTTCATGGTTGAGGGGCGTTCTGTCATGCACCTCATCTAATAGGAGTTGAGAGTTGAGGGAATTTCACACATAGGTGTAAAGTGAGCAAGGCTTCATGGTATTTGAAGTCCGTGTTGGACTCCTATTGTTTTATATAAAACCTCCTATAAGGTTTTATGACTGTGTGTGTAGACATCAGTCAGGCTTTACGACTATGTGCAGGCCTGCCTTTGACTTATATCTGAATACATGAGCGTGTAATCAGTCGATGAGATGCTGAAACGTAGCCGGGGCCCCAAACAAACAATCCAAACGGGGTGGAGAAGGCTGTTTTTCGTGGGAAATTGGCGTCAATGGGATCTGCCAATATCCCTTTGTCAAATCCAAATCCAAAAAAATTTAGACACCGCTTTTACTTTTTACAATCCACACAGATCCATTTATACCCGTCACTCTTGGGAACTAGAACAACAGGGCTGGACCAGTCGCTGTGGGATTCCTCTATTACCCCATATCAAGTATTGCATACAATTCTTCCAGAACTATTTTCTTTTTCTGTTTGGGCAAGCAATAGTGATGGCTACATACCACCACTCCCGGTTCGGTCAAGATGTGGTGTTGGATGAGGTTCGTATGACCCTGTAGAGGGGAGACCCTGTTGCAATTTGTCAACCCCTGCGTGCTGATACGGAGAGAGGAGGTCTCCGGAAGTGACTGGGGTGTTATGATTAGGTTTTGTATTTACCTCCGGCCCGAGCTCCGCCCTCTCCATAACTACCATAGCCAATGTCAGAGGGACCGCCTCCCTCTATAATTTCAGGAGGTTGAGGTGATTGATTTGACGTCAACAGACGGGCTCGTTTAAATACTGTGAACGGTACGAGTTTGCAGTTGTGATCTCAAATCAAAAATGAGTTAAAACACGAGTTCATCATCTTTCACATGAACACAGACAGATGCATTTGATCTGTAACACACAGTAATAACTGCAGTCTTCACTCTCATCATCACTATAACACAAAACATTATTTATATATGAACAGAATAAAGATGAACACTGAGACAGTAAATCTACAGTATAGACCTGTGCACCCTCATCACCATCATGTGTTTTATCTTCAGAAGAATATATTTATACCACAAATTGTGGTGCAACCAAAACCCATAATAACCAGGAAATAAATAATTTGGTTTCTTACGACGACATTTAATTTGTGACCTTGGATCATAAATGCGCGGCAGAAGTAAAACAACTCATTTTTGTATAAAGTCCTGAAGCAGGTTGATCCTGACACCGGGATCTCCTCCAAGGCGATGGGAATCATGAACTCTTTCGTCAACGACATCTTGGAGCGCATCGGCGGTGAAGCGTCTCGTCTCGCTCACTACAACAAGCTCCACCATCACATGGAGAGAGATCCAGACCGCCGTGCGTCTGCTGCTGCCCGCTGAACTGCACAAACACGCCGTGTCTGAGGCACAGTCACCAAATACAGCAGCTCCAAGTCCAATAACATCTGTGTTCTCCATTAACACAAACACTCTTTTAACAGTCACATGTTCTCGTTTAAAGAGTTTGGAGCTTTACAGAAAGTTCAGTAATGGTTAAAGTTGTATTTGTCACCCAGTCAAACTTCTTGTAAAAGTGCAAATTATTATTTCATTTTTTTTGTAAGAAAGTTTAATACAAATAACAGAACCTGGAAATGGTTACTAATTTAGCCTAAATCAGGGTAACTTTCAGTAGAGGTCAATGTGTTGGTTTAGATTTATACACTCATCTTATTTAATATAAAATCAATATCCAGTGAGGGGCAGTTCTGTGGATGAAAACGGCTTGTTAATGAGAGTGGTCAACAGAGAATGACCAGACTGGTTCAAGCTGACAGGAAGGTGACAGTAACCCAAATAAACACACATTGCAACAGTTAAATGCAGAAAATCATTTCTGAACATACAACACATTGAACATTGAGGCAGATGGGCGACAGCAGCAGAAAACCCCTCCGGTGCCACCACTGCCAGCTTAAAACAGGAAACTGAGGCTGCAGTGGGCACAAACTCACCAAAACTGGACCATAGACGATTGGAAAAATGAAGAATGAAGAGTTCACAGCATCATAATGAATGTGTTATGAGACAGTATATGCAGCTATTTTCATGTACATTACATGTACATGTACATGTTTTGAGGTTTATAATCACTTTAAAATGACTCTTTATGTGACTGTGATGATGGTTTGCCTCAATTCTGATTCACATTCTGCCGTTTTCAGTCAAATTACTGTCATTTTACTATTTAAAAAGAACACGTCAGATGAATATATGTTACAATATAACTCTTCATTCCAGCCCATGTAATAATATTATTGTGGCACGGCGGAGGGCAGGACCGGCGCGTGATTACGCACGCCCGGTCCCGTATTAGGCTAATTAAGCCGTCAAGAGGGATAAAGGCCACTCGCAGACTGCGATCGAGAGAGAGAGCTCAATTACGGACGTCCGTTATCTTATGTGTTTGACTTTTGAGTTCTCCATTAAACCTTTAGTTTATATGTCAAGCCGGTTTCTCGCCTCTTCCTTGCCCCCTCCCTCGTCCAGGTTGATGGGGATGACCTGCCGGCAGACCGCGTGGGAGGCGCCCCCCCCCCAGGGGATGTATGTCAGGCCGGGGGTCCCCAGCCTGAAAGAACAGGGGAGGAATGTGGCACGGTGGAGGGCGGGACCGGCGCGTGATTACGCACGCCCGGTCCCGTATTAGGCTAATTAAGCCGTCAAGAGGGATAAAGGCCACTCGCAGACGGCGATCGAGAGAGAGAGCTCAATTACGGACGTCCGTTATCTTATGTGTTTGTCTTTTGAGTTCTCCATTAAACCTTTAGTTTATATGTCAAGCCGGTTTCTCGCCTCTTCCTTGCCGCTCTCCCCATACTCACTGAAATTAGAGACAGGTGTTAGACATAATTTAGCTCAGGTGTAAGCGCCCTTACCGCTTTCCCTCTCCGGACGGGCGCTTGACCACACCCCCGCTGCCACATACCCCCACCGCCCGACTCAGGCCGGGGCATCATCCGGCCTGCCTACCACTCCCCCCCATTTCTGGAAAGGAAGTCGGCGACAGCCATCTGCACCCCTGGTCTGTGGACCACCTCGAACTTAAAAGGCTGGAGAGCCAGATACCAACGGGTGATCCGGGCATTAGTATCCTTCATGCGGTGGAGCCACTGCAGTGGGGCGTGATCCGAGCAGAGAGTGAAGGCCCGCCCCAGCAGGTAGTAGCGGAGCGTGAGGACCGCCCACTTGATGGCCAGACACTCCTTCTCTACAGTGCTGTACTTCGTTTCCCTCAAGGAGAGCTTCCTGCTGATGTACAGCACGGGGCGCTCCTCCCCCTCCACTACCTGCGAGAGTACGGCCCCCAGCCCCCTGTCTGAAGCGTCCGTCTGCAATAAGAAAGGGAGAGAGAAGTTAGGTGAGTATAAGAGCGGCCCTCCACAGAGTGCGGCTTTAACTTGTGTAAATGCCTGTTGGCACTACTCCGACCATTAGACCAGCTCTGGAGCCCCCTTTTTAGTGAGGTCAGTCAGCGGGCTGGTGACATCCGAATAATTAGGCACAAATCTTCTATAATAGCCAGCCAGCCCCAGGAACTGCCTCACCCCCTTTTTGGTCTTAGGTCTAGGGCAAGTCGCAATCGCCGCGGTCTTGTCAATTTGGGGACGCACCTGGCCATGACCCAAGTGGAACCCCAGATACCGTACCTCCACACGCCCAATCGCGCACTTCTTGGGGTTTGCTGTGAGCCCCGCCCACCGCAGCGACTTCAAGACCACCCTCAGGTGTTGTATATGCCACTGCCAGTCATTACTATAGATAATGATATCATCTAAATAGGCAGCGGCATAAGCGGAGTGCGGGCGGAGGATACGGTCCATCAGATGCTGGAACGTGGCTGGAGCCCCAAACAAACCGAACGGAAGTGTCACAAATTGGTGTAATCCGAACGGTGTGGTGAAGGCAGTTTTCTCACGGGAAATTGGTGTCAAGGGGATCTGCCAATAACCCTTTGTCAAATCCAATGTCGAATAAAAGCGAGCAGTACCTAACCGATCGAGCAGTTCATCAACACGAGGCATTGGGTACGCGTCAAATTTAGACACCGCGTTGACTTTTCGATAGTCCACACAGAACCGGACAGATCCGTCACTCTTGGGAACAAGAACGACCGGGCTTGACCAGTCGCTGTGGGACTCTTCTATTACCCCCATATCGAGCATCGCATCCAATTCGTCACGAACAATTTTCTTTTTATGCTCGGGGAGGCGATAAGGGCGGCTACGAACCACCACCCCCGGCTCGGTCTCGATGTGGTGTTCGATGATGTTCGTACGACCCGGTAGAGGAGAAAACACGTCTGCAAACTCTTTTTGCAACTTGGCAACCTCTGAGCGTTGGCACGGGGAGAGGTGGTCTCCGCAAATGACCGGGGCATTGTAATCGGGTTTTGGATTCACCTCCGGTCCGAGCTCCGCCTTCTCTGGAACCACCGTAGCCAATGACACAGGGACCGCCTCCCTCCATAATTTAAGGAGATTGAGGTGGTATATTTGACGCGCGTCCCCCCTATCGGTTCGTTTAACCTCATAATCGAGATCCCCCACTCGTCGTGTGACCTCAAAGGGCCCTTGCCACTTGGCGAGTAATTTGGAGCTCGATGTGGGGAGCAATACAAGAACTTTGTCTCCCGGTGCAAATTCCCTTAGCTGAGTACCCCTGTCATACAGCCGGCGTTGGCGTGCTTGAGCCTGGAGCAAATTCTCCTGTGTTAGTTTCCCCAATGTGTGGAGTTTTGCTCGAAGATCAAGAACGTACTGAATTTCATTTTTACTACTCGAAGGTCCTTCCTCCCAGGCTTCACGGATGACGTCCAGCACACCGCGCGGGCGCTGCCCATACAGCAGCTCAAACGGGGAAAATCCCGTGGAGGCTTGCGGGACCTCTCGTACTGCAAATAACAGGGGGTCAAGCCATTTATCCCAATTCCTAGCGTCTTCGTGTACGAATTTACGAATCATATTCTTGAGCGTTTTATTAAATCGTTCCACTAGGCCATCCGTCTGCGGATGGTATACGCTAGTGCGAATTGATTTAATGCCCAACAAATCGTGAAGTTCGTGCGGTGTGCTCCAATGCAACACAGATCATATTCATGGGCAAGGAAGAGGCGAGAAACCGGCTTGACATATGAACTAAAGGTTTAATGGAGAACTCAAAAGACAAACACATAAGATAACGGACGTCCGTAATTGAGCTCTCTCTCTCGATCGCCGTCTGCGAGTGGCCTTTATCCCTCTTGACGGCTTAATTAGCCTAATACGGGACCGGGCATGCGTAATCACGCGCCGGTCCCGCCCTCCACCGTGCCACATTCCTCCCCCGTTCTTTCAGGCTGGGGACCCCCGGCCTGACGTACATCCCCTGGGGGGGGGGGGGCGCCTCCCGCGCGGTCTGCCGACAGGTCATCCCCATCAACCTGGACGAGGGAGGGGGCAAGGGGAGGGAAACAAAAAACCAACAATTAAAAATGGGGGGGAGGGTTCCTGCACTGGGCAGTACCTCCCCTCCCACAAACACCATAATTTAAAAAAGAGGGGCAAGGGGAGGGAAACAACAATTAAAAATAGGGGGGGAGGCTCCTGCACTGGGCGGTACCTCCCCTCCCATGAACACCAGAATTTAAAAAAGAGGGAAAAGGCCAACGCAGAGCGGTAGCGAGAGAGAGAGGAGAGAGAGATTAAAGGAAAAAAAAAACTTACTCGCCGGTTCTCTGATACGCCATAGCTCGTTCCTCAGCCACTTCTCCACCCTCTACAGGACGACAGCCGCGCCTCTCCGGGCAGATCGGAGGCAGTCCTCAGCCCCTGGCGGACGGAACGCCCCGCCGCGTTCCCGGGGTGTCGAAGGGGCCTCCCCCCGCCCCTGGCAGCGGTTCTCCCGCTCCAGGCGGTCGGCGGCGAGCCCCTCCCCGCACGCGGTCGGCAGTCTCCAACCCCGCCGCGTTCCAGCGGCTAGTAGGGGACTCCCCCGCCCCTGGCAGCGGCCCTACCACTCCAGGCGGTCGGCCAGGAGCCCCTCCTCCCCTCGCAGTCGGCGGCCGTTCCTCCGCGTCCAGGTGGCTGGGCTCCTCCGTCCCTCGGCAGATGGCCGCGGCTGCTCCACTGAGAAGTGGCAAGAACTCCGCTACGGCATATCCCTCTTCCTTCCCGGGCTTTCGGCACCAATGTAACACAGATCATATTCACGGGCAAGGAAGAGGCGAGAAACCGGCTTGACATATAAACTAAAAGTTTAATGGAGAACTCAAAAGACAAACACATAAGATAACGGACGTCCGTAATTGAGCTCTCTCTCTCGATCGCCGTCTGCGAGTGGCCTTTATCCCTCTTGACGGCTTAATTAGCCTAATACGGGACCGGGCGTGCGTAATCACGCGCCGGTCCCGCCCTCCACCGTGCCACAATTATCCATTTCATTTATGAGAGTATTTCTCCAAAAACTGTCGCTCACGGCAATCTCACATTCATTTCAATGGGGAGATCTGCAGAGCTTGTCAGAGTGACAGATGGTCATCAAGGGGGCGGAGCTTAGAGAAGGGTCAATTGGGAAACAATTAAAATCACTCAAAAGTTGAACTTGTTACATAATATACATTTAATCCATTATTACTGTAAATGACACTTAAACTCAATGAAGTGTCAATAACACATCCAGAAACATTACATTCAGTACACTTCAGTATGTTCTTTGAAATGATGTTATTTTCATAAGTTCACATTTAGAAGTATTTAAGTGTACATTTGATCCCTCATTCACATTGAGAATGTTTCATAAAGAAACAGATTGTTAATGAAAACAGCGAGACTTCAAATGCAGTCCAACTTTATTTAACATAAAAGCAAAATCCAAACGGTACATGTTATAAAGTGAAATATAGAGTGAAATGTAGTAAGAGAGAAAGTTCAGGACAAATACAGACAGTATATATGATGATGAATGTGATGAACAGAATGAAATAATCATTATTAACTGTAAAGCTGCTTTGAAACACATATAAAATATACTGCAGATAATTAACAGTAGATTATTGGATTATACTGGATACAGGTGAAACATAAACATGAGTTTTAAACAGAAAGCAAGTTTATAAAACAATGAAATGCACAATTAATACAGAATGTGTTTTTATCACTTATGTATCAAACACATTAATAGACACTGATTACAGATCTATAAGAACGACTGACTACACTAATATACTAAGTACACATTTTTCGTGAAATCTTTTTTTCAAAAGATCCACTTTTATAAATGTTTAGCTGGAATTAACAATTGAGTGTTAATTTATGCATAATTATTATTTTATTTATTTATTCTATCCCCTCTGCATGGCCACCATGTGAAAGATTTGGCATTTAACTGAAGCACTTGATTATCATTGTGTCAGCTGTGTACACAAACTTGGAAGACTTGACAGGTCTGTTTTTTGTAGTCAGCATTTGGGGTGGGAGCTCTGTCTTGTTTTTCCGTATCGTTCCCAGCATGGTCAGCTTCCTCTTTAGGAGCTCCTGTCCCAGCTTGTGTGAGGTAAAAAAAAATTGTCACATGTGATGTTGTGTCCACTGAGTCCCTGAGTCATGTCCAGGACAACTCTCATTCCTTGATTTTTCTCAGGGGCTCCTCCATCAGGTTTCCCTGTGTAGACTTGTAAGTTCCAAGCATATGAGGAAGTGGCATCACAGGCAGCCCAGATCTTTATACCATATTTGGCAGGTTTAGATGGTATATACTGCCTAAAGGGGCAGCGGCCCCTAAATGGCATCAGCTGCTCATCAATGGTGACATTAGGCCCAGGATTGAAAAACAGGGGGAGGCGGTTCACCCACTTGTCCCACACTTTCCTGATGGCAGCTAGCTTGTCTCTCTGCCGTCGAGCTGGTCTGTCATCTCGGTTATCAAAGCGGATAATCCTGGAAATGATGTGGAATTTTTCCAGAGACACTGTTGCACGGAAAAGTTCTCTGCCAGTTTCTGCATCCCACAGGGATTCTGTGGATTCTCCTTTGGACCTGAAAACTCCAGCAAGGATAAGAACCCCAAAGTAGGCATGCAAATGGGTTTGATCCATCTCCTTCCACCTCTCTCCAAAAACATGCATTCCTTCTAAATTAGTGCAATCCAGAACGATTTTCTGTATGGAATCTGGGATGAAAAGCTCAAAAGAAGACTTGATGTCCTGCACATGAGTAACTGCCATCCGTGTTGGCCCTGGTTGCATCCTTATCACATTGGCAGCCATGCAGGGTGGCTCATTTCTTGGGCAAGAAGACCATTCAATTTCCCCATTTTTCGACATCCATATTTCATCAGTTGTGAGCTGCTGAACGGCTGGTCCTGGAGCTGGCTGCTGACGGGCTGGTCCTGGAGCTGGCTGCTGACAGGCTGGTCCTGGTGCTGGCTGCTGACAGGCTGGTCCTGTGGCTCGTCTTCGTTTTGGAACTAGGTGATGCTCAATCTCATCCTCTTCTTCAAAGTCACTGTCAGACTCTGAATTGTCAGAAATGTGATCTTCAAATTCTGAAACCTCTTCTTGTACATCATCAAAATCTTCTGTCTCTTCCAAAATCAATTGCAAGGCCCTCTGAGCAGCGAATCTTTTGGCCATCTTGATCAGTTGTGATAAGAAACCACACTGGCAAAGCTATATTTATTGTGTCCCGCCCCCAATTTAGAGAAAATAAATATTGGTCCCCCCAAGACAGAGGGTAAAATGTGCGGGAATGTGAGAGCAGACGGTGTTGGTGCTTAAATTTTGCAACAATGTTTCAACCTTGTTCGGGAACTCTTGCACTCACACTTTCTCACGCTTACATACAATCTCTCTCACACGCACACACACGACACACACGACACACACACACATAGATATGTGGTTTATGGTGACTCTTCATATGCGTAATGGTTTTTCTAATGTACAAACTGTATAATCTACCCCCTACACTAACCCCACCCTAAACCTACCAATCACAGAAAGTGTTGGCATTTTTTGAATTACAAAAAACACCATGTAGTATGTTTTTTTAAGCTGTTTGTTTTATGAGGACACAGATGTCCTCATAAACCATGTTTATGTTGTAATACCCATTATACACACTTGTGTCCTCATAAACCATATAAAAGAACACACACACACACACACACACACACACACAATAACAGTAGGCCCGGACAGAGTGAAGGTACACAGAACCTACAATTTTCACCACACTGGCAAAGCTTATTATTTATTATTATTTATTGTGTCCCGTGCCCAATTCGCAGCTGGGATAGAGTATGAGAAAAGAAAGATTGGTTCCCGCAAGACAGAGGGTAAAATGTGCGGGAATGTGAGAGCAGACGGTGGCCGTGCTTGAATTTTGCAACAATGTTGTGACCTTGTGTGGGAACGGCAGGTGCAGAAACACAAAACTCACACTCCACAGACACACACACACACACACACACACACACACACACACACACGAGGAGGACAGAGTAAAGGTACACAGGATCTACAGTTTCCACACTTTTATTAGCCTCGAACATCCTGTGTGTAATGTAAATGTGTAGGGGGGTGTACAGTGTGTTTTCATTGAAAATGTGTTCTGATATATATTCTTCACAGAAAATGAGCCAAGGCCAATGAGTCTGAGTTTGAAAAAATAATTAATCGTATCATTTTTCTTTTGATAAAAAATGAAAACGGGTCCAACAGACCCGAACACCATACAAGGGTTAAACAAGATCATGTGACTGTTAAAAGAGTGTTTGTGATAATGGGGAACACAGATGTTATTGGACTTGGAGCTGCTGTATTTGGTGACTGTGCCTCAGACATGGCGTGTTTGTGCAGTTCAGCGGGCAGCAGCAGACGCACGGCGGTCTGGATCTCTCTCCATGTGATGGTGGAGCTTGTTGTAGTGAGCGAGACGAGACGCTTCACCGCCGATGCGCTCCAAGATGTCGTTGACGAAAGAGTTCATGATTCCCATCGCCTTGGAGGAGATCCCGGTGTCAGGATCAACCTGCTTCAGGACTTTATACATGTAGATCGCGAAACTCTCCTTCCTGAGGAAACGACCCGTTCTTCTGTTCATACGGAAATTCACGGGTATTTATAAGCTCCTTTATGCTAATTTCTTTGGGGACTAAAAGTCCTCTGTGATTGTGTGTCTTTATGAACCAACCCCTGAAATGATTTCATTGGACACATTCAGCTTTCTCAGAAGTTCTGAACAGCCAATCAGGAACTTTTACATGTTAATCCCGCCCATCGCCTCGTGATTGACAACTACCATCACCAACATGATTCAGTTCCTTTATTCCTCTAACTTCCTCTTCCCGCTCTTTATTATTTTCTGTATTATTCTGATTAAAGTAAATAACTGTTCAATATTTGTCAGATGTACAACAGAACAGAAGACTTGTTGACTATGAAATCTGTCAGTGGGATTGAAGTGACTCTTAAGAGTGTTTGGGGTTGATGTGTGTGACGTCACTGATGATTTAAGCGCGTTCTCCGTGAATCCAGCGAATGTAGTTTTCTGCCAGCTGTAGGCGACGGGGATGATTTGAGTCTTCTTGTTGTCCCTAGCGGCATTTCCGGCCAACTCTAGAATCTCAGCCGTGAGATACTCGAGCACAGTGGACAGATAAACTGGAGCACCGGCACCAGTGTTGCCAGATGTACGATAATTATCGTATTTGTACGATAATTTTGACCTCTGTACGATGAACGATCAATAATGAAAAAAATCCCATAATGTACGATAATTTCAGAGTTTTCAGTCGTTCATCCAAACACACATCCTACCGCTTCTCTCTCAGACCCCGAATCATTTCGCAGGATCGCCTGCCTGCACGCACGCACACACACACACACACACACACACACACACACACACACACACACACACACACAGCACAAGTGGATTTGGCATCCGATGATGACAGCGACTTAGAGATCGAATTTGAATCTTTTTTGTGTTGTGCACTTTTTTTTTTGTGCACTTTTTTTCGGCATATCTTTTGCACTTTGGAAAAAAAAAGTTATTCAGACTTCCTCCAGTTAATGTGAGCGTATTATACCGCTTGTTCAAATTGGCTGTAAAATTATTTGGAAAATAAAATTGTTGGAAAATAACTATATTTTATGCGTTTGGTTTGTGTACGATAATTTTTTTTAAAAAACGATAATTTTGAGGTTTTGGTACGATACTTCGACATTTCTAATCTGGCAACACTGACCGGCACCAACACACTGCGTAGTTTCCTTTACGGAGCAGCGTGTGCTGCTTTTTTAGTCTTGGCTGTTTTCAGCTTTGTCATTTTGGGTTTGCCAGCTTTGGTCTTTTTGGTGCTGCTGACTTCTTTGTCTTCTTGGGGCTCTTCGTTGCCTTCTTAGCGGTTGCGGTTTTCTTCACCTTCTTGGGATATTTCTTAGTGGCAGGTTTCTTTATTGCAGCACTCTTGAGCTTCTTGACAGCAGTGTGTTCCTTTACGACTGTCCACTTGACATTGCATTTATTAATGCATATGGGAGTGCCTTCAAACATGACCCATTTGAAAACTCTCTACAGTAATGCCAGTATTCTAATATTGGCTATGGTGTTTGAGCCCCGCTTGTTTGCCGTGAAAATGACTGCTATAAAAACAGGACATTCTAAAACGCTTAACGTGAAAAACGCTTAACGTGGCTTACTGTACTAAGACAGTGATATTGAAAGACCAAACTCAGTACACATCATATCAATAAACCATACTATGTATAAAAAAATAAGATGAGTCCAAAATATGAACGCAGCGCGTTTAATTACACGTTAAGCATTTTCCTTCCATAGAAAACCATAAGAAAACGCTGTGGAATAAAAAAAAAAAAAAACTTTTCCTCTTCAAAGCCCTTTTGTGAACACGCCCCTTTTTAGAGCACATGGTTGCCTACAACCAATCACAAATCTTTGTTTTTGAATGTCCAATCACCACACAATGTAATCTTTTGAAATGCGTGTAACTGTCATCTGTAGGTATATATAAGGCACTGTCAGTGGCACTGACACCACAACCTGTCATTTGTGCAGTCGCCTTGCTAGAGTCGCTGTATAGGTCATTCAGTTGCATTCAGATTTTTGGAATCGAAATTTCTTTATAAAAAGCCTTTTTAAAGGCTACAACTCATTTTCACTGGTGTCATACTAATTACCAGGGTATTCTTAATATACATATATTATATAATATTATAGTATATTTTGTTGTATTTGTTTGTTTTGTCTTTTTTCCCCCCTTTGTTGTATATTCACATCGACACAGGTGAATAAAAAAAATGACTTTAATGCAAAAACAGTCAGAGTTTACACTTAAAGAAGCAGAAGCAATTCTAGATTATGTTGAAAAATACAAGTAGTTAATTTCCAGTGAACCACCATTACATCCAAAGGGTGGTGATGTGTTCCTTTACACAAGTTCACAGTCAGACAAACCTAACATGGACTTTAGGTTTGATCAAATGATTTGGAAGCAGAAGGGTTCAAATTATCACAACATTAGAAAGTATGGGGGAAGAGTTTTGAAACGCTACTATCACATTAGAGCTGGTGAATGTGAAAAAGGCACCTCCTCAGAATTCAGGAAGTGCATTTACTCTCTTGTTAATGAGGAAAAAAATTCCTATTTGATTCATTACCTGGGAAATGAGACCGTATATGTACCACGAAAGCATGGAAATGCCAAAACGGACAGAGTGTTTATTCCCTCCAAAAAAGAAGTTTTCTCTGACATACTTTTAAATGATCACGGTCAAGCCCCGTCAAACATCTACAAAACTGTCCTTGCTAAAACATGCAGTGTTAATCTGGAGCACATGGCAGTAAACACACCACGAAACCTTAAACAAGTCCAGAACACAGTATATGCACAACGATGCAACCAACGAATATCACGAGATGAACTGTTTAGTTTGCATGAATTGGCATACGAACTACCAGGTTTCATATGGAACATTACAACATTCCCGGACCTTCTTGTTTATGCTGGCATGACAGACATTGTTGATTTGGCACTTGCAAACTTAGATGAATCAGTGAGGTTTGAGTACCCACAAATGATAAGTTATGACACAACATTTCAAATGGGGGATTTTTATGTGTCTGTGCTGGCTATGAGAAACACTGCACTGGTCAATGACCCAGTGTATCCAGTTGGCTTCATGCTACATGAACGTAAATTCATGCAACACCATGAGAAATTTCTGACTGAGATTTTTGGAAAGCTGGGAATGGACTCAAAAAAATACCAAAAGATACCAGTGACAGTTGACAGGGAGAAAGGAATTGTAGGTGCTTTGAAAAAAAAACTTTACCAATCTAAGTGTAGTGTTCTGCCGC